>JAMPIV010009827.1:0-96166 GCA_024509875.1 Oreohelix idahoensis | reverse complement strand
TATAAGTACCATGTTGATCACATCATACAGAAATGCAGGAGAGGTCTGGCAGCCCTGAAAATAATGGCCAGTGTGCATCTGGAGCAGAGATTACTATTTCTTCTTTATCATCAGCTAGTCATATCAGTCACTGAGTATGGGCTGGGAATACTAACGCTGTCAGTAACACAATGTGAATGACTAGAACGCATTCAGAATGAAGGGATGCGTATAGTCTTGGGCTGTACGCATAATACCCCCATTGTGACAATGAGGTACATGCTTGGAGCGCTGTCGATTAGATCCAGATATGTGATGGCCCGGGCAAAAGCCTATATGTGAGTAACCACCGACAAACGACACCTCTTGCATGGAAACATAGCTGACTTCAAGGGAGGGCAAGAATAAAGAGGGGGATGTCATGGATGGCACAGGCAGAAACAATGATCAAGCAAGTGACCACAGTTGAAAATATATTCAAAGGGGTAGAGTGGAGTAAGTCAGATGAGAACTGGATTAACTACCAGCAAGTCATCATCAGCCTTGGCAGAGAGTGTAGAACTTGGGGCAATGGGAAAGCAGAAATGGAAATTAATCAATTGATACTTGATCATGCCAGGGATGGCATTGTGTATACTGATGGGTCTGTGATCTGTGGTGAGAAATCTGGCTGGAGCTTCTCTGCTAGGGTAAAGGGCAGAATTGTTGCCGAACATAGCGAGGCGTACAAGATAACAATTTCCAGCATGAGAATGGAGGTAGAGGCAGCTACTGCAGCCTTAACCTTTAGCACGCTGCATAAAAATTCAGAAAACTTGCCCAACCACTGCATTCTTTTTCACAACCCCCCATTTTTATAGTGGGTGACTTGTAAATTCTAGTTTTTTTGTTTTTTGGTCAATTGCTCTAATTTTTAGACTGTATAGAAATGAATGAATGATGAATCTGATGATATAAAATTTGTTTGTGTACATGTTAGATGTGATAGGAAGAAAAGAAAGGAAAGACGAAAACAACGGAAAAAAAATTTAAAAAATTAAAAAAAAAATTATTTTTAATTTTAAAATTTAAAAAAAATGACCAACAAACGAAGAGTCCATATCCCTTGCATCTCAATGAAAGTCATTTGACCAATACAAATGAAATAACGATCTTTTCGTTACACCCATCATCAGTAGCAAAGCAACAAACTCCCTAGCCAGCAGTGACATTCGGCAGTAAATTAAACCTTTCCGATATTCCTAATCCTAACCCCGAAAATTGTACATACTAGAAATGCCATTTTACTTTCGTTTCCATCTCAGCCATCAAACATATTCTGAGAACCGATATCAGCGCTTATAAAGACAAAAATCTCATCCCCACCGCATGGCGTCAGAATCCAATAAAATTAGAGCGAATATGGCCGCGTGTTGATGCCGATTCATTTCGATTTTAAAAATTTACAAAAAATAAACGCGGATACACCCATCACTTTTTTAAGATCGGAAACGGAAGCTAACTCTCTTGCAAATAACATTACAACTTAACATCCGGGGCTGAAATCACGTGTACACAAGTCCTCATGCTAGAAACGGTGATATCCGTAAGGCGCAACATTGCGCCTCCAGCATGGAGAACATAGGTTACGTTCGGCGCAACGTTGCGACCGGAGCGTGCTAAAGGTTAAGGTGGCTAACTGAAATGTCAGTATCAAAGGTAGTCATTGTGTCAGATTCTCAGTCTATGCTTCGAAAGGTTCAAAATGGTTGGCTAAGGCATGAATGGAAAACCTCTATAGAAGCTTTGATTCTATAGGAGCTGGTGTGGATCTACTGTCTTGGTCATGCAGGGGTACACGGTAATAAGAGAGCTGACAGACTAGCATCAAGAGCACCAACGGTGGGGCCACTGGATATGGAAGAGATACTGAGAAGGATTAATGATCACCTGTTAGAAAATGACACTGCAATAGATGAATCATCAAGGTTAAGACTGTTATAATTTGGCATCAAATGTAAGGCTAGCAGAGATGGACGTATGAGAGGATGCATCCGTCATGTTTATAACCAGTAAGCTACAGGAACAGTTAGCATTCACACTCTTCGACATATACTGAGGGAGAATGAGTACCTATGGGTTTGCTCGGAGTGCAATAATGTCAATTCTGTCAACAATAACAATAAAACAAATCGACACATAAATCTCTGCTGTTAAGAGCATGTGAATGCTTGGTGCAGGCTTCGGCAACGTGACCAGCTACAGTGGTGGCTCTATGTTACATAAGGAACACAAAGGAAAATGATGATATCAAAGATAGAAAACATTCAGACCACAGTGCAAGTACCTTCTCTGCAGCTTCGGAGCCTTCAGCTTTCAGCTGAGCATGCAGGTTCTGAATCTGTTGCGTCAACTGTTTGTAGTCAGAATCAATTTTCTTGCGGCTGGCGACGAAAGCTGTCATGTCTTTGCTAGACTTGTACTTGTTAATAGCATCGTCGTAACTCTGATAAAGAGCACTACGGCGGTCATGAGCACTCTGCACTTCATCAATTAAACTGGATACTCGCATGCGGCTTTCTTTGGCCTCATCCTGGCACACAGAATAACAAATATAAACAAATTAATAAAATCTTGGTTTGATTTAGTAATGTTTCTAACTATAAATCTGTAAATTTTCCTCCCTCAAATGTTCCTCTCTTATTTTCCTTTTTGCTCCTTATGGAGAATAGAGCCACCATTGTAAAGGGTCTTCTTGCCGTGGTGGTTTCTGTAGCAATCTGTTTTACATGATGATGTTACCTGCCACGTGCACAACCTCATATTAGTCACCTCTTAAGATACGTCCTACTCTTTCTTTGTTTCATCAGAGATCTTCGGCAACTATACAGGGCTCAAATGTTCTGTTTAGATAAAATTTACTGTTTATAAACAGTAACAAAATGGAGGAAACAACCAGCAAACTGAAAACACTAATAAAAAGTAGTTTTGAAAAAATAAATGGTAAGCATCTCAAACCAGAACCCTAACCCAAATAAGACAGAAGAAAAATGCTCACTACCACAAAGAGATCATGTGATAATTTTCAGAATGCAGACTGAAACACCATCAATGGCAGAAGTTACAATTGGACAAAAATGTGCGTCCACATTGGGAACAGAAGCATAAAGTAGGGCATCTCCTCCAGGAATGCCAGCTCCACAAAAGATAAGAATGATAAAATGAAGGTGACATGAGATGCCTGAGATACTGTAAATCATGTGAAGTAGATGCAGTTATATAAGAGTGACATAGACTCCCATCATACTAGTTATAACTGTCCACACCTTGTGGTGCACAATAAGTAGTTTATTTACAACACGAAACTAATCTTATGTAGAAGTTTGAAATAAATTTAACAAGTGCATCTATGATTTTCAGTGCATTTATTACTTGATACTTATATATTTGTCGCATAACAAATTTATTACTGCACTGCATTCCGACGCACAATTTTTATGCCTTGCACCCTTCTGTGCACCCCACGGATATCATGAACCCTTTCAAAAAACAATTCATGCACTCTGGTTAACTACTACTGATTTGTAACACTGATCTCACCTTAGTAATAGCAAAGTCTAGTCTCACATAGATGATGACTGCTATGAACAACAGGTAGAAGGCACCAACAACAAGGAGAGGTTCTTGCAAGAGCCGTAGTCTTTGGAATGTGTAGTGCAACTGTGAACATTTAATAACATCACACATTATGAACAGCACATATTTTTGGCAGATACACAAAAATATAACCACAGTCTGATGAAATAAAAATGTGAATTTAATGAAAATGACAGATGCTCATTTCTTTATTTCACCTCACTTACTTAGTATTCCAAACATAACACACATATCATTTTTTACATAAAAAGAATGGCTCCAGTGACAATGTTTGTTATTCAAATTTATTCTATTCTTTTGTCAGAAACTATTTTTTTTTAATAAAGTGTGCTTTTCTCTCGTATCTGTCAGTGACATTATCCCATGCTTTTCTGTGATTGCATCGTCAACCATAGATTTGTATATACATTGAACAGCATTATAAAGTATAACATATTTATCACAAGGTACTCTTGTGTCTTACTTTTGATGTCTGGTGCTCATGCTATTCTTTTTTTCTTTTGGAACAGGAAGTAGGGGATGTCTATTAAGTAATATTTTAATCCTGCCTGCATTTTATTTCAAAACTTAGTAATCTTTCACCACTATCTTGCTTTCACAGCATTTGCAACTGCATACATTGATGCTTATTTCACTCCGTCCGTTGGCTGCAAGAAACAATAACAACTGGACAAATTCTGATAAATTTTGTATTTATGACTTTGGCAAATAATGTGTTGACCAATTCTAGATTTTTCTAAATCAGATAGGAATTAGGCGCACTTTACTTGAATATTATGGCTTCAAATTTGGAGCTGTATTTCTTCATAGTTCACATATTAGTCTCTTTTAAAAACAGTTGCATGGAATCTACTTTAAGAAGATACATGATTTTATGCAACACAGACTACACAGTCAGTTTATCAAGATTGTAAGAGGAATTTAAAACGCTCTATTATATTTAATGAACATGTTTTACAGCAAAAATAAATATAAACGATTAGTGTCAACATGTGCAAAGGTTATGATAAACAATACAGCAAAAAATAGAAGCAGATATAGGGAAACTAGCAGAGCTGAAAGAGAAGAATGAAGAAATCTTCAAAAGATTAGAACAAGAAAGAATAGTCATCAATGACATTAAAACTACACAAGGAAGCAAAAGCAATGAACAAACCAAAGAAAAAATAATCACTGAAATCCTTGAGGAACTGCTACCAATAATCATCGAGAAAGTCCTAAACCAGATAAAAACCAAAGATGATGACATGACAAACAAGCAACAGAAATGAGACATGAACAAATAAGACTGGGCCGGCCACAAATACACAAGGCTCCACAATTCAGCTAGTAGCCCTTTTAAGCAGGGATTTGAGCAGTCACATTTTTGAACTGCTCCGCTGCGGCATCGATAGTGACTGCTCCAGCTTCAATCCGACTCCAAATTTTTTTTCATGTGAAGTTTTCAACAAGAAAAAAAAAATGTGCACTGTAACTTTGAAAAAAAAACAAAAAACACTTTTTTAAGTCAATAATTCTAAAATAGTTTAAATGTCACTTAAACAAGAACCATTCCAGCATTCTTATATTCACATTATATTGTACCATATTATTACTGCAATAGAATTGTCTTTCACAGCCTGTCATAATAATAATAGCCCCTTCAGTCATAAGAGGTGACAGCCCTCAGCTGCTTACTTTCCTGGTGCTCCCTTCGACGTTTTCTCCTCTCTTCTGCTTGTTGTGTGAGTTTCTTTTCTCTCAATCTGAGGTGGCGCCGTAGATAGCATCGCCACTTGGTGCGATCGGCAGCTTCATCCTCCCACATTGCTGGATTTATGTCCAGTGCCCTCATATCTCTCTTGCACACATCTAGCCTGTCATATTTCATTGAAAATTAACATTAAAGCCGAAGACAGCAGCCATAACTAGTTTGATGAGTTGGCATGCTCGAAGCGACTCTAAAGCAGCCTGAATGTGGTATAGGTAGCTGTGAATGACCTCGAGGGCAGACTTAACTTTTAGTCAACCAATAGATTTCATCACCTCACATTCTTCCCAACACTTTCTCCCCACTAATGCTTCATTCAGTTCAATTATGATTCACAGAAAAGAGCTGGTGTCTTTCCTATTTATCCAGTTTCTTTTCGATGTCATCATCATCTGAAGAACTTATCATCAACATTCCATTTTCGCTCCTTATAGAGCATAGTGCCTGACTGTTCACAATACTTGCTTTATTCATCTTAAAGTTACATCATTTGAGCTCGCCATTCACTTCATTTTCATATTGCATGTGGCCGATTTCTTTGTTTTCCCCAAATTTGGGCCTTAAAAATTCCAATGTAAAGACATCATTAAGACATATTTCCGTAAATCAGCTGTCATTACAATGTGGGCAAATGTGAACTACTTGATGCTATTGCTGAATTAGCCTGTACCTTTTACCATAACCAGCGTTTTGTTTTTCTGTCATGCCTTCCAAAAGTAATAAACAAAAAGAGTATTACATTTTTTCCCATAATGTACCTGCTTGTATATACTAGTATTACCACTTAAGACGTACCCTTAAACCTTAAGACTGATTAATTACTTATTATTTTTTTAAATAACAAAATATATGTTAATGTGAAACTTGCCCCGTGTAGTTACTGTGGATCTCAGAAAAGACAAAGGAAAAAAAATAGTACTACTGCACCTGCATGCATGTCATAAAAGGCAACTAGTATGAGGTTGTACACATCCGTCATGTGAAACAAATTGCCATTCCTAATTTTTAAAGTTCCAGTGTTGCCAACATTTAAGTAATACAAAGGTGTTATTCTGAGTAAAGATCAAGCTGATCTGTCATCTTAGAGGTGTATCATTTTTTTTGTTTCATTTAAAATTGTTATATTTAGTTTTCCTACTTAAATTAACCCTGAAAATGTATGGGGGAAAAATTATAACATTTTCTCAAGTTTTGTATAAAACAAACCATTAAATTTTAATTTCATGCCTATAAATTTAGTATAGTACCATTCATTTTGGTTTAAAAATGAAAACAAGAAACTGAAGCAGTGGAGCAGTCAAAATATTGTGCTCCGGATCCGCACAAAAAGTGCTGCTCCACTCCAAAACCCTGCTTTTAAGGACGTTCTTCTTTGGATTGCCAGCGAACTAGCGAGAACTGATGTGGAGGAATAAAAAGGACACAGTAATTATTGAACATGTTACCATATTAGGAATAAGCAAATGGCGTGAGGAATCCAGATAGTCAGCTTGCGGTACTTTTCAGTACCAGCCATTTTCATATCTAACATCAGTCTAGCATCAATCAACACTGAATAAATCACACAATATACCTGTTAAATACTTTATATTCATTGAGGGTCAGATAGATGTTTAAAAGCTCTCATATGTACGCCTGTGATTTTCAGTCGTGCATCTGTGTACAGCAATGATATTTTTTGTAATGTTATTTGCGTACGACCGTGCACCAGTATTAAACGGGGCATGGCACGGTATGACGCAGTGATTTGTTTAGATACGGTCTATGTCCTTGAGGCAGATCCAGATATCAATCGTCGTTATAGACGTGATTTATTTTGTGTGCTTATCCTAAGTCTAGGAAAGACACGGTTATGAAGTAATTATGATCATCTGAAAGATGAAGATGCTATTCTTGAGTGAACTATACCAAGAATCTTTTAATGCAAATATTTAGCCAGAAACGGCTCATTTTAAGTATCTAGCCTCCGATACTTGTCTTCTGTACCGTTATGGCAGAGCTTCAGCCGTGACCAGTTATGTCTTCTGCTAGTGTGTCACGTTACCGCCAGAAGCTATTGTGATCGTAATTAAATATATATATGCTCAAAGATTTTACGTGGTCAATTTTGTAAACCCATGTATCATCTTACCAATACGTTGCCGTAGAGCTTCCGCTAACCTTGATGTGGCAGCGGCTAGTGCGGTCGGTCAACGTCCATGTTGATTGTTATTGACTATGTAAATTTTTATTATGACCATGCTGATGAAGAATGTCTATGAAATACTGATGTACAAGTTTCGTCGAGAATAAACATGTTGTCGTCAATTACTCTTCCAACGAGTACGAGTTTATCCGTTACCAGTTGGTCATATTGTCTTGACACAACTTACATCGTTACCGGGTCCCAAAATCATTAACCAGGTCATCACCATAAGCCAAAGCAACGGCCCACATATACAAGGGGATTGATTGACATAAGTCTTGGGCCTGACCATGAAGGACATGTCACAGAGAGCTGAAATTTTGTATAGTGTTTATTCCGTTTCAATATAGCCACCGTCTGAATTGACACACTTCTGCCATCTCTGCTTGACCTTGAAAACATCTTGGGAGTAGAACACCCTATTTTTCAAACTAAACCAGTCATCACGTGCCAGTATAACCTCTTCATCGCTGTCAAAATGATTTCCTTTTAGCTGTTTTTTAAGATTTGGGAATAGAAAAAAGTCTGATGGAGCCAAATCTGGAGAATATGGTGGGTGTGGAAGAATTTCAATATTCAAATCGTTGGCTGCTAGCTGCACACGTCGTGCTTTGTGAGAGGGCGCTTTGTCTTGAAGCAAAGGAAGATTTTGAGTGCGTGTTATCCCTCGTTTCCTGGTCACAACCTTTCTTAGTTTGGTGAGAAGATCTGCATAGTACTGTCCATTAACTGTGTTGCCACGAGGCAGATAATCTTTCAAAAGGACACCTTTGCCGTCCCAAAAAACAGTCAGCATCACTTTTCCTGCAGATTTCTGCGCTCTCGGCTTGACAGGTGTTGGGGAGCCCAGGGTTTTCCATTGCATGCTGGCAATTTTGGATTCGGGGTCATAATGGTGTACCCAAGTCTCATCTACTGTCACCATGGTCTCCAAAAAATTTTTTGACTGACACTTTTTGAGCAACTGTTGACAGCAATTTACCCTCGTTTGCTTCTGTTCACGTGTCAACAGTCACGGAACCCAGCGTGCACACACTTTTCTCATGTTCAGTCTGTTCTGTAAAATTCTAAACACTGTTCTTTCATTTAGTTTTACTCTATTAGCTATCTCCACAATTGTCATTTTTCGATCCTGGTCAATGATTTTCTTCACTCTTGTTGTATTTTCATCATTGCACTCTGAGGCTGGTCTACCAGATCTTGGCAGATCAGCAACATTTGAGCGGCCGCACTTAAACTGTTGACACCAGTTTTTTTACCGAAGTATATGAAGGACAAGAATCACGAAACACTGGTTCCATCTCCCTGTGTATTTCTGTAGGTGTTTTTCCCTGAAACATCAGAAATTTTATCACAGCTCTGGCCTCCTTCTTTTCCATTGTTTTGTCAAATCTTTGGAGCAGCAGATCCGGTCAATAGGGTACATTGCGCCGTGCACCATAGCGGGAAAACCCATTGAAGAAACAAACGCGTACTTCACACATTTAGTGCAAATATGATGAACTTTAAATGTGCCAAGTTTCATCTTCCTCCTGTGACTCCTTCATGGTCAGGCCCAAGACTTATGTCAATCCCCTTGTATATTCGCATCATCTACCAGTACGTCGGCCACATTAACAGGCCTGACAGATATGTCAACACCAATGACAACATAAGAGACGAAAAACACCCAGTAACAATACCCTAACTATAACGGAAAGGGCCCACCTCAAGCAGGTTGAACAGGCTATTAAAACTCCATAACAAGATTAAAAGAAGAAGCAGCATTCATATGCAGTGTAACGACAAATGTTATTTCTACTGACTTTATTGCACAGAAAGTGAACCGTACACTGGATTCCTGCCCTAATATATTGGAAATAAAAATATGCAGATGTAGGCCTACTTGCCAAAATAGGAGGACGCAAAATTGAAACTGAGGACAGGACAAAATATGAATAGATAAAAGCCTGAGACAGACAGTTAACTTTAAAAAGATAGGTATGGTTTATATGACTAGCAAATTAAGAAAATTTAGTTCAACAAGCAGTACCTGCATGTAAGCAGAACCTATTGTACTGAATATAGAACATACATAAAAGTTAGTGTCACACAATTCTGAGAGGGTTCTGTAACATGTAATCTTCACAGTAGGAAGACATGGACTGAAAGACCAAGGACTAGATTGGAACCAGACCAGGAGGAAGACAACCAATAGGACAGTATGGCACTCTCTCTGGCAAACCTCTACACCCCAGGGTAGAAGAGGAACGACTAAGTAAGTAAGTAGTAATCTTCACCGTACAAACAATCACCAGTTGGTAATTTTCTGAAATATGTAAAGGATCTAAAAGGGTCAACTAAACATATTGAATGAGATGTACCTCAAAGTCCTGCATGTGTTGCTCCACCAGGTTTTGCTTGTGAAGAACAATGACAGGTCTGCCAAGGGTGTCCAAATATGTGTAATGAATATCATCTCCTTTTCTCTCCACATCAAAGGGTACTTTCAGCTCAATGTCTCTGTACACATATAAGAGATTCATAGTGCAAATGTCAAGGCTTAATTTTAATTAGAAAACTCTTTCCACACAGACGATTTAGGGCAAGGGGTGGATAAAGCCATAAGAGAAAGAACAGGACTGAACTATTAATAATATTTCAGAAGAGATGGCAGCAACAGAAGACACTCATCATTCAACTTCCTGACTGGAGATAAAGCACACACACAAAAACATTTTAAAATGGTATGGATTCGGTTTTAACAATGGACACTAGAAACATGGGACACTTTGGGATATACCTTAAGCCTGTCAGTCACAAAAAGGAGACAAAGATGAGAAATACAGATAGGTAATGAGAAAAATATAAATCACACCGCAAAATTGTAGGAAACATACACATGCCAAAAACAACCTGGCGGAGGACTGTGGAGGCTGAGATGCAAAGAATGAACCAGAGTTGGGGCACTGTACGAAGGATGGCCACCGACCGAGCAAAGTGGAATCAATTTGTTGTTGCCCTACAAGACGCCACTAGGCGTGATGGCCACTGACTGCTTTGACGGTCGGCGGCTAAGGATCAAAGAAGAAGAGATACACATGAACAAAAAGAAAGATGAGCGACACAGAAAGGTAAAAAAAAGGAGAAAGGATATAGATAACACGAGGAAAAGAAACTAAATAAGCAAACAAACAAGAAATATCAAAGTAAAGAAACTAACAACAAATACACAAGAGAGAAAGTGAAATAACAAAATACTAAAGTGGCCCGAAATTATTATTCCCTGACAGATGTTAAAATTTTGTATCATTATTGAGAAACAAATATTTTATATTTGTCAGTCAATTAGGAGAGTGAGGAGTTTTTAGATATTAAAATATATATATAGTTTTGTTCATATCATCATATATAAAGTCATATAAAGCAGACAGTACTATAACAATAATGAGTTCTTAATGTCTAATTCTTACCCAGTATAGTTCCCTAAGGTCTCTGGGTAGATGAGAAAAGAATAAAACCACTGCTCTCTTAGACATGTCAGAAGTGGCTGCTAATGTGAGGTTGTGCATAAGGCTGGCAACATCATCATGCAAAACAAATACCCATAGAAACAACCACTGCAGCAGCATATAAAGCCTTCAGCACAGGCTTCCTACAAAAGGGCTATCTGAAGTTGTGGTCCCCATACTTCTTAAGGAGCATGAAAGTTGAACACTAATGAATTTGTGGCATGGGTGATTGAGCCCATAAGCAAACTTGTCTTTCAAATGTGATAACAAATCAAATTTACCCTGCAAGCTTTAGGCCACAGAGATGCGGTTTTACAGAAAAATGTTAAAAATATCATGGACAGTTAAATTGAATAATGAATTTGCCTTGATAGAGGCAAATGTGCAAAGAAAGATTATTACTTACATTAGAAGGAAGCAATCTACTTTCTTCGTGCACGTTATGAGAAGAAAGCTAGAATATATTGTGACAACAGGAGAAATATGACAGGAAAAATAGATAGAGGATGACACAGTGGGAAGATACTGGATAGTTTGACATCACCGCATGGAAAGACAACAATAGAATTGATAAACAGTACTAGAGACATGAAGTTGTGGAGAGGCATGATCACCCATGCCAGCAGGCATAGTACTTGAAGAAGAAGTACTAAATTTAATAAAACTATACAAATCTACCTGTCAAGGAAATAAGTAAACTAACAATCAAAAGACAAGAGTAGTGACTATTAGTCAAATGCTTATCAACCATGGTGCCCCAATGACTAAGAGTTATGGAAATGATGCTGATGAACAAATTGCTCATAATTTATCAATGGCCCATACATTCTTGCCAGTAGTCTACATGGTGAATATTGTTGAGTAGTCAAACACACTGATAAATCTTTACTCTTGCTGACTTACTTAGATCCTTCAGGCAAGATAACCTTCAGAAGCACCTCATCCACAACCATGTCATCATAGATGTGGTCAATAAAACGTATTTTCAGAGCATAGTGATCTCCTGAAAATAATCAACATTTTAGTTATTTTTAAATAAATTTATCTGGAGTGGGCCTAAAACAACTAAAAGTTTTACAATACAAAATTAAGATGTAAATCATGTGAACAGCTCCCACAGCAGTTAATGAACTCACTCTATCGAAAAAAAAAAAACATCAGACAAGTTAAAATAAGTCATCAGTTTGATGATGAAAAAAAGCAAACCTGTTTGTATCAAACATTTAAAAAAAAAAAAAAAAAATTTCAAAGAGTCGCATCCTGTTCAACCTCATTCATTCATTCATAACCCTCCACTCCCAAAGGAGCATATCATCATCATCATCAGTTGCCATCTCCACAACGAAGTTGGCTGTAATGGATCTCCAACGTTTTCTGTCTCGTCTTGGTGGTGCACTCTGATAGACTCTTTCCTGTCCATCTCTTGATGTTATCTTCCCACTTATAGCGCTGTCTTCCCCTTGCACGTTTGCCTTCAACTCTCCCTTCTGTTATGGTCTTCTGCAAGGTGTTATGCCTTTTTATGTGGCCAAAGTATTTTAGCTGCCGAACTTTGACCTCTCTCATTAGTTCTCTTTTCATACCTAGATTTTCTAGGACCTCCTTATTTGTTTTCATCTCTTTCCATAAGATACGCCCCATTCTTCTATATATCCACATTTCAAGAGCCTCAATTCTTTCTTCCAAATGCTTATTCATCGTCCATGTTTCTGCACCATACAGAAATGCAGAATATATATAACACTTTATGATTCTGTTTTAATTTGTGAGATAACTGTTTGGATGTCAGTATATGTTTCATGTTGTTGAATGTAGCTTTGGCCATTCCTATTCTCTTCTTGATTTCTGTTTCACATCTGCCATCTTCTGTTATCATATGACCAAGATATACGTAGCTCTTGACTTGTTCCAGGATTTTCCCATTTACGCTTATCTTTAATGTGGGTTTATCGTCTGTTTTACTAATTATCATAGTTTTTGTTTTCTCAATATTAATGTCGAGTCCATATTCATGACTTATACTGTTCACTGGCTTCACTAGTTCTTGTAACTCCTGTTCGCTTTCAGCTAACAACACGGTATCATCTGCATATCTAAGGTTGTTTATTAACCTTCCACTGATGTTCAGTCCTGGTATTTCCTGTATCTGTTTGAAAATTTTTTCGGTGTATAAATTAAATAGGCAGGGGGACAGCACACAACCTTGTCTGACACCTCTTTTTATGTCTATGTATGGTGAATAATTCCTTCCAGATCTTACTGTGGCAGTTTGCTCCCAATAAAGGTTACTGAGTATTCTTATATCTTTTCCATCAATACCTATGTCTTTGAGGCATTCAATTATTTTCTCATGATGGATTCTGTCAAAAGCCTTCTTATAGTCAATGAAGCACATATACATACTTTTTTGGACCTCAGTATATTTTTCTGCTAATATTCTTAGGCAAAATATTGCCTCTCTTGTTCCACTGTTCCGTCTAAAACCAAACTGTTCTTCTTGGATTTCGCCGTCTACTTTACTTTTTATTCTTTCCTGTATGATTTTGAGCAGTATCTTAATTGCATGACTCATCAGGCTGATTGTTCTGAAGTCTGAACATTCTGTTGCATTTGGTTTTTTGGGCATAGGCCTTCAACAAATATATGCCAAGTCCCCCTGTCACATGCCATCATCTCAAGCTCTTTCCACGTTCTCCTCATCATTTTCACCTCTGTTTCCAGCTCTCTTCTCCATGTGCTTCTTGGTCTACCTCTGCCTCTCTTGCCCTGGGGGTTCCAGAACAAGGACTGCCTTGTAATGCTTTCAATAGGTTTCCTCAGTGTGTGTCCTATCCATCGCCTTCTTCTCATCTCTTGTTCAACTGGCACTTGTCTGGTTCTTGTCATCAGTTCCACGTTGGTAACCTTGTCATGCCATTTTAATCCCTCTATTCTACGCAATCACCCATTTATGAAAGTCTGTAGCTTTTTGGTTGTTGTCTTTGTTGTTCTCCATGTTTCAGAGCCATATAATAGTACTGACTTCACATTTGAGTTGAAGATTCTTATTTTTGTGTTGGATCCGATTTCTCTTGATCTCCATATATTCCCCAATGCAATGAAAGCTCCTCTTGCTTTTTGTATTCTTATTTTGATATCATTGTCCCTCCAACTTTGTCTATATTGCTGCCAAGATATGTGTACGATTCTACATCTTGTATTGGTGTTTCTTCAAGTTCAACCCTGTTATCATTACCTGCATTTATTCTCATTATTTTTGTCTTTTCCCTGTGTATTTTCAGACCCAACTGCTGTGACCTCTCATCGAGTGTTCTCACTTTGTCCTGCATCTGTTCAATCTAGTCGGTTATTTTAGGGCGCATGTCTAAATATAAAAGACCTTTAGTTCTGATAACGTTTCTCTATTAGCAAATAAATTAATAAAATCTATAGATTAAACAACTGAGAAAATCAATGGAGGCAAGAGAGATGTTTCCCAAAACAATGCTAAGAATCCCACACACAGCTAAAACAAAAAATAAACAATCTTTGAGAAGAGCTAATGAGTAAAGAACTGTAATCATTTAGGTAAGGAGACTGGCCATGTCGTACAAGATGACTAATAAGAGGTAGATGACTAATAAGAGGTTGTCCATGGGGCTCGTAACCTCATAATGTAAAACAAATTGCCACAGCAACCACAGCATGTGACTGCTTGGCGCAGGTTCCTGCACAGGGGACTAGCGGCAGTGGTAGCTCCATGGTCTGTAATGAGCGCAAAGGAAAAAGAAAGAAAAGAAGGTAAGGAAAGGACAGCTGGCCTTCACTTGAACATGAGATGTGTGATGGAAACAAATTGTACTTATAAAAAATCATACCAACAAGAAAGAAATAGTGTCAATGAGAAGTATAGGAAGGAAAGAAATCTAATACCATGACAGTGGAAAATAACAAAAGAACTGGCGCAGAACATCAAAGATGCATGGCACTTGATGATTGTTAAGTCCTTTTGCGCATGCAATTTAAATGTTGAGCACATCTAAGAAAATATACATATGATTAATTATTTACGCGCTGTCATACATGATGTTGAACACAAAAGCGCAACGCGGTGCGCTCAGTTTTGTTGCAAAAGAACAATTACGTTATAAGGGAGATGTCTAATGGCTATGACCTGAGATGGTCGTCTTTGGACGGAGTTGATTGTAAGTCTTGCCCAAATTGTGGGAAGCATTCATGAAGATATTATTATATTTAGAGGGTTATTCAATAAAACACCTTTCGTTTTATACAAGCTCCACAATGAAAGCCATGGTAGAACTACTTGCCGTAAAGTGAAGGGTCGGCCGTTATATAAAATGTCGATCAAGTCCATGATCAAAGTTATATGAGAATGCAATGAACTATGATGTCTCGATGTTATAACCTAAACTATTGATATGATGCCTCCTACTACAATGATTGATCTTTTGTATTGCGTCCACCAAATAAACGTGTCTGATGTCAAGCCATGACTCCAATCAACATTGATTACCAGTTGGTCAAATTATGTAATTGTATTAACCTTGGCCCATCTTTCGGCCCACGATGTTTTATTATTCGCGTTCTATATTAGTCAGCAATCCTTGTAAGCCCGATCAAGACTGACAACATTTTAAGTCAGTAGACATTTTGACAGTCTCGTATAAAGACACGCCGTGTTAACCAAAACACATAAAATAAAACCCGCCGTATCAATGATGAATAAACTTTACCTATTATAATTTATGGTACAAGCAGTAAAATAACATATTAATACCTTTAGCACGCTGCGGGCGACAACTGTTGCCGGAGGTATCCTATGTTCTCCCAGCTGCAGGCGACTTAAGTCTACTTTCGAATATCGTTCATTTCCTGCTATATAAGATGTGAACACGTCATATGCCCCTCCCCCGAGCCCCCCCCCCCGATGTTAAAATTGAATCTTATGTGAAAGAGAGTTCGCTTCCTTTTCTGACTTTCAGTTGTATTAGCGAAATTTTTCTGTGCAATTTTTAAATCTAAATCAATCGGCATGGAACAAGCTGCCATTTTCAATGAAATTTTAATGGATTCTGACTCCGATGCGATGGCGAGGAGTATTTTGGCTTTATTAGCGCTGATATCGGTTCTCAGAATATGGATGATGGCAGAGATGGGGACGACAGTAGAATGTCATTGCTAGTATGTCTAGCGTTAGGGGGTTAGTTAGGGCCGAATGTCACTGCTGACGAGATGAGAGAGTTTGTTGCTTTGCTACTGATGATGGGTGTAACGAAAAGATCGTCATTTGATTTGTATTGGTCAAATAACTCATTGAGATGCCAGGGTTCAGGACTCTTCGTTTGTTGTTTTTTTTTATTTTAAATTTTTATTTATTTTTTAATGTTTTTTTTCATCTTTCCATTCCTCTCTTCCTATCACATCTAACATGTACACAAACAAAATTTTTATCATCAGATTCATCATTCATTTATTTATATACATTCCAAAAATTATAGCAATTGATCAAGAAACAAAAAAAACTAAGATGTTACAAGTCACCCACTATAAATATGGGGCATTGTGAAAAAGAATGCAGCGGCAGGGCAAATTTTCGGGATTTTAATGCAGTGTGCTAAAGGTTGACATGTAGAGTAGAGTCACTACATACCATTGAGTAATTATGATCAACCCCCTTCCCCCCCAAGAAAAGTCTGGTGGTTAAAACCTTCAATACACTCACACAAGCAGCTTATGGTATTTTGCTTATGTACACTTGAAAGTCAAAAGCGCTGACTACCAAACTGATTGACATGTAAATGATATCTGAATGCTTTAGAATCAATCCTGAACCTAATTTAAACCAAAGTACCCACCCTTGTTGTAAAGGTACTCGTAGCTTGGTACATTGTAGCCTAAGGTGTATTTTGTTTTCCAGCCTCCGAACAATGGAAACCTTGGTCGTAACTCTACCTCCACTGACTCATCCATCTCCCTCAAGTTGGAGGTAGAAATGTTGCCTATTTCATCTCGGTAGTAAACATCACGGGCTGAAGCTGGCAGTGAAGTCTGACAAAATGAAAGATCATGACTAAATTTTTTTCCCCAGTACATTTGTATGTTTTTTTTTCTTCATATCAAATGTTTTAAATATGCGAGTCTGTTTAAATTAAGAATCAGATTATGAATTTCTCTAACAAGTCATGTATTTATTTGTTCAAAGAATATAAAGATTAACCCCCAATCAACATGCAACATCCAGCAATTCAAAGTTTACAGAGTACAGTAATAAATTTAGGTTTCACCTTGAAGTATTTGATTGAGGAGTATCCATCTTGCTGCCTCTGATAGTCAAACCTAGAAAACGGTCCTTTCAGAATAGCCCCAGTGTGCCTTATGTCGACGTGTTCTTCCACTGCAATGTTACCCCAGTGCGATACCTCAGTGAGACGTTCCAAATTAGTCACTGTCAAGAATGGACTGTTGTTTTCCTCATGGACTCTTAGAGGAGCCTGAACATTGTGTCAAATATAAATGTACGTGTTGAATAAACATAACATTCAAACTGAGTTTTTTTAAAAATGCTTCAAATACATCTTATATTTGTTAAAATAGGCAAGTACACACATTCTGTCCAATTAATTTTTGGTAAATGCGCCTGATTAAACGCTCTGGCTGCGATATGTGATAAATGTTTACACACATTCTTTTATTTTTATTAATTTATCCTGTAGGTGCTGGGACAAAAATAAAAGAAAAGTCAACATTATGCTTTTAAACGACTCTTTAACTCTAAGACCACAGTGGTGCTAGATAAAAACACAGATGAACCACTGACTACAGTGAATGAAGGATGATGACGTTGGCTAGGATATGCTCTATATATGCCAGGAGGTATTTGAATGGCAATGAGATGAGCAAATGAGAAAGAGGACTACCCCAAGAAAATGGAGCCACAATGAGTGAGAGAGAGAGAGAGAGAGAGAGAGAGAGAGAGAGAGAGAGAGAGAGAGAGAGAGAGTGTGTGTGTGTACACACACACAATTTCATTTAAAAGAACTCTCTGGCAGCAAAAAAAAAAAATTACAAATAAAATATACACAACTAAACAGAAAACAATAAATGGGTTGAGAAAACTGGAATAAAAACATTTTTAAAAAAAAACCAATACTTATCATAACCAAATAATAAAACAAATAAAAAAAAACTAACTGGCACAATGTAAACTATGTAGAATGCCTGAGCTGCAGCACCAGTTTACAAATTTCCATGGACGAACTTTGCAGAAAACCCTTGTGCCATATATGCACACAGGGTTCAGAATGATAAATAAATTCTGTAAAAGGTTTCAAAAGATGAATACCTCAGAGAAAGGAGCTTTATCTTCAAAGGGTCCATAATTAATGGAAGTATCACTCTGGGACACAGGTTTGGTCTTAGTGTAGGATTCCACATTGGCATTGTTGGTGATGACAGTAGTTGTCTGGCTGGTAGTTGAGTATGGCGAATAAAAGTACAGGTTTGTCTCCAGTACCACCAGCTGTTTCTCTGCCTGTGATAAATAAAACAGAACATTTAAAACTCTCTGTCTACAATTTAATGACAAAAATTGCTCTTTTTATCTCCTCCACCATATAACCATGGACTCCAGGATTGCCACACTTTTCTCTACCCTTGTGAATTCTATTAAGATTAAAAAGGTCTAACTATATTTTCATGGGATTTCCCGTCAGTATGACCCATTAACTTTTACTTGTAGAACTATATTTTCATGGGACAACCTGAGACTAAGGCCAGTTTACTTCTACTTCTCTAAATATCTGAACTTGAACCTGGTTGTTCTGTTTTTTTCTGGTCATCCTATCTCTGCTAACTGAAATACTCACCAACAAAGTTAGGATAATGTAATGAGCTTGTTCATTTCATCTGCATAACACATTATTTATCTCTTGATAAAGTTACAAGCAGTGCTAAAATCATTGGGTAAACATTTTTGTGTTCAGAAGAAACTTATTAAACATATACTGTAAAGAGCGTACAAGTGTCCGCTGTAATAATTATACATAGTTTGTGAATGAAAATATTCTGTTTATCAATGAGTTCTAACATTTTACAAACTTCTGAAGAAAAAACCACATAGGTTTTGTTTTAATTAATTAAGAAAGAGAGGCAGACGTAGACCAAAATACACATAGAGAAGGGAACTGGATACAGAGGTGAAAATGATGAGGAAAACATGGAAAGAACTTGAGCGGATGGCACAGGACAGGAAGACTTGGCATGTGTTTGTTGAAGGCCTATGCTACTCGGGGAGCTAAAGGGTATTGATTGATTGAATTAAGAAACACACACACAAAAAAACCAAAGAAAACAAACAAACAAACAAACAAAAACACTTCAGGAAAACATGCTGGAAAAATGTCCTATTCCATTTCTGTAAGATAACCCAATAAACACTATTCAACCTCAAACAATGAAAGCTTTCAGCTTCAGTCATAGTCACCTGAGTAATCAATGAAGGATAAGGCTTTAAAACATGGGAGTACACAGCTTCAACCTCCACAGAGACTGTTTTCCCGCCCTCCAGTGGAGATCGAAGACCAACACGGAAAAATCTCTTTTCACTGAAAATGTTATCGATTGCATAAAAAATGAAATGATTTAAGGAGATGGAAAAATAAGAAAAACATTTTAAAATATTACAGATTATCCTTGATTTATATGAATACAGGTGATAAATAGTGTTAGAGAAGTGCTCATAACTTATGTTAGACTAATCTTGAGTTGTTAATTTCATGTATGTATAACATTTTAATGAATGCCTCTTTTTTCACTGGAGCATAGCACTAATGCAGTTGGCTCCCATGCAGGAAGCCTACACCAAAGCGGTTTTTTTTTCTATGTACTCCTTCGGTGGTTGTTTGCACTTTGTGTATGCATGAACCAGCATGAATCCAGCTGAGATTATCAAATTGCTGCCTCAAACGAGAAACATTCCCTATGTTGCTGGCAAAATCTACAAGTAAATTTCATTTTCATGTGGCAACAAAGTAATAACAAATTTTTTTTAAAATGCGGTGTAAAACTTTTGGTTGCATATCTCAAATTTCTGGTCACCAATGACAACCTAGAAGTTGCATATTTTGTACCCTGACGTAATATTTCGAATAAAGCAATATTTCTTCAAGCAATCAGGGCACATAAAACAAAACTTTAGCTGAATAAAAATTGTTCTGAAATTAAAGACGATCCCTTTCCCCTAGAAAATTTACATTACTATGCAAATAAATAAAATTCAGTCTTTTAAAATATAGAACACATGAATTTATTAATCATACCTATGTCCTGTCACACTTGTTTCTGATACATCAAGTTTTTCATTCTTGTTATCTTTTATCTGGACAGAGAAGAATTTGGAATGACAAAAAATACATTAATATTTTTAAACACATTTCAAGAAATGTTCAAGTGATCACAGCAGCTGTCATACTTTCAGTTTCAAACAACAAAATATTCTCAGATTCTTAATAACAAAAAAAATAAATGAGTAAGATGTGTATGACAGCCTGTTTATATAGTCTAAGGCCGCTTACACACGAGCGTTTCTTGACGCGCGTTTCTCTCGCGTGACGAATGAAAGAGTGTCTTTCTTTCTGGT
This sequence comes from Oreohelix idahoensis, assembly GCA_024509875.1. Classification (NCBI taxonomy): domain Eukaryota; kingdom Metazoa; phylum Mollusca; class Gastropoda; order Stylommatophora; family Oreohelicidae; genus Oreohelix; species Oreohelix idahoensis. The sequence goes on along the minus strand of JAMPIV010009827.1, from coordinate 75,488 downwards.
TGTCATTTTTTTCCCTTCATGTTTCAGAGCCATACAAATAGGACCGACTTGACATTTCAGTTGAAAATTCTTATTTTTATTTTGGACGATTTCTTTTGGTTTCCATACATTTCCCTATGCAATGAAAGTGCCTCTTGTATTTTGTATTCTTTTTTTCATATCATTATATTTTCCCACAACTTTGTCTACACTACTGCCAAGGTGTAGTCATCTCTCTCCCATTTAGTTGTATTTATTCTCATTATCTTATACTAATATGGCTGAAGTTAACCAGAGTACATCTCACCACTATGCGTAACAGCAAAATATGAAAGATGCTTCACTTTTAGAAAAACAAACTTTATGGATTTAACTTACTTCTACTTAGTCGTTCCCCTTCTACCATGAGGTGTAGAGGTTTGGAAGAGAGAGCGCCAGACTATCCTATCGTCTGGCTTCCTCCTGGCCTGGTTCCATTCTAGTACTCAGACAGTCCTTCAAAGATTGTCTAATGTTGTCCTCCCAGCGGACTCTGGGTCGTCATTGTGGGGGGTCTGGGGTGTTGCCTGGGGGTCTTCAATTTTCCCATCCTGGTCGTTCTTTTCCCAAGTTGTCGTGTAGCCGACACTTCCATTCTGCAGACATGGCCATTAGATCTTAGTTGGGACTGTTCTACTTGGGTTTGCAGGGGGTGGGATTTTAGGCCTTGACGTATCGTCTGGTTGCGGACAATGTCTCTTCTTGTTACTTCAACCACCTTCCTCAGATACCTCATTTCTGAGGTTTGGATCTGCCTTTTGTGGGTTGTAGTCATTGCCCATGACTCGCATCCATATGCATACATGCCACACGCTATGGTTTACCCATAATCTGTATGGGGTGTTTGCGTTTTCAGATGTGTACGGCCCGTACATACCGTCTGTACGGGTTTTTTTCGCCTAATTATTAAATATACATATAAATCGACCGTTTTGTGCCACTACACAATTTTCCGTAATTTGCGTCATGTGGATTCGGCGAGATTTTTAAGCCACAGTGGATTAAAAAAAAAAAAAAATAAAATAACCAATGAAAATCAAGCTGCCTATTTTTTCAATTGCCGTGGGATGTGCGTGGCATGTTTCATTCACACCATTTTAGCTAAAAGCTTAGCGCACGAGGTTACTGATTATTTGAACGATTTTACGCAGCACCTGAGTCGAGCCTATTGTTTAGGATTAATTTCCAGTTTTAGTATTGGTAAGTAATTCATTTTTTTTTAAAAAAGTATTACAATAACATTGTTTAGATGAAGTTAGATTTAACTGTCAGATAACTTAGGCGCTAGGCTATGCTTTTTTTTTATTCCGTAAGATTTAGCATAGCCTAATTTATTATTTACCGGCGCACGGCTGCTTTAAAAAAAAGGCGGATACCACTTCATATTATTTGATTTGACTTTTACTAAAACTTGTAGAAAGTGCGTAAGAAGGAGAAAGTAAGAAATGTAAATTTGAATAATAATACAATACAAATTAATGGGTAATATCGGAATGACGGGTCGCCGATCGAAATCTGCATGTATTTTCGTACCATTTAGGCTAGTAACACTAACCTTAAATCTAAATGGTACGAAAAATACATGCGAAGCGTTTTCGGCTACAGTCCGATATTTACCAAATTATGAAAAACTGAAGAAAAAAAAACACACACTCACAAAAGCAAGGCAAATTTGCATCTTAAATCCCGATCAGAGAAAATAGTTTAGCCTATTTGGAGTTAGGCTTAGGCCTACTTCTCGTCTTAGTTTTAATTTCTGTTTCTTTAAAAAAAAATGCGATTTTGCCTTGGGTGATCATTTTTCATTACGGTTCAACTAATGATTTAGGCTAGGCCATATATTTATTAAATAATTAATTACTATCAATGTTTGATTGACACTAAAAGTCGTATGGGTAGGTCTATTTAAAGCTACCAGTTGGGCTATAGGCCTAACGGCTATTCCTAATTATTGAAGTTTGATAGAGATTAGTTGCGCCAGTTTATATTTTCATTGCTTGCTTAAAAAAAATATAATAGCTCCGAGGTATTTAAAGTGGCCGACCTGCTCCAGGACCTGTTCTCCCAGCTTAATCTGATTTCTTTCTTCTCGTGATATCACCATGGATTTTGTTTTAGAGCTGCTTATGACCATCCCTCTCTTCTCTAGCTCTTCCTTCCAGACTTGCATCTCACCTTTATACTCAAGGGCCTTTTCACTCAGCTGTCTGTGCTCCTAATCAACACACTATTATTTTGTGTTCAACATGACTAAAAAGAAATACAGAAGTCAGAAATTATAGTTCAGTGTGGTTGAATCCCACAATGCTGGGCACCAGCTATCATGTAGGCCAACCTGAGATTGATAAATCACCTGTGACGCTAGGAGTGATTAATAATATATTTTACTGGGATCTACAACAGTATTTATTTGCTGCAGACATTATTTTCAGCTTTCTTATAAGGCACAAAAAGGGTATAGGCCTACACGCATTTATCTGAGGATGCTGAGACAACAGTTAATCGGCAAGTTGTTTTTTTTTTTGTTAAATGCATGACCTCCATATGTGTTGCTCATTATTTCTGGAAAAGGTAAAAAATGGGATAAGATTAATGTTAGCGTTCATGGGGTTGGTTGAAATGAATTACAGTTGGACGTGTTTTCCATTTTATCCAAAATAAGTGGCCCACGTCCTAAACCTAATCCTTAGCCTACCCCTTATTACTGCATCTCTGAATTCTTTTTTAAGGTCATATCGAAGACACGTCCCACTGCTCTTCATTTCAACCGGGGATTGTTCTTTTTTTTAAAAAATCACTCCATGCAACACGGACGGCGTCGTATTGATCGCGACGCAGGCGACATGATGGCTAGTGCACATTGCGATTCAACCGTTCAGTGCAGTCTGAAAATGAATGCATTGCACATTGTGATATACATACCACGGCACTGATAAATGAGAGGTTGTCTTTCAAAGATGGATCTACAGCGAAAAGGAAATGTCTAACGGCAGATGAGCCTTTATTTTCCAATTTTATCGATGTCAACGTCTTGACCAAATGACTGGAAATGTCTATTTTCCTTTCCACCTTTGAGTTGACAATGTTACTGTCTATCGTATCCTTATTCAGCTTGCAGAATACAGATAATCACGCCTAGTTGGCATAGGTAATTACAAAACTTGTACGAAATAGGAAACGAAATAGCGATAGCAATCTCGCCATTCATTCTATTATCGAATTGTACGTAGCATTTGGATTTACAGTCGACTTAATTCTTGACTGTCACTGTCGATTTCAGCTCAACGAAATGAAATATGAAAGCAACTATTGTTGTTTTGTTTTTAAATACTAGTATTTTTTAAAAATATTTATCTGAAGGCATATTTTTTAAAACAATTTCTCCCCCACGAAGGACAACTGACAGAACGGTTTGAGATAAGACCTGTAGGACGACGCTGGTTTTTAGAAACTTTATTAAGTGGACTCTGATCTTGATTTTCCTGATGACCTGACTCTTCTGGCCCATAGCCTTAACCAGCTGCAAGACAAAATTAAAATAGGCTTACTTGATAAGTCTCAGCTACATGGTCTGAAAATTTAGAGAGAAAAGACAAAGATTACGAGAGTACTTATAGCACGTTTGCACACGGAGAAATATCCTGACAAGATGTGCAATATAACATATATCTTGGCAGCAAAACAGACCAAGTTGGAGGAACAGATATCAAAGTAAAAATTCGAAAACGAAAAGAAGTTTTTCACTGCACTGACAGGGACCTAAGACGCGTCAACAGCGAGAAATGCAGTTAGCAACCCATAGCTAGACTGCTTGCGTCAGGTTCAGCGAACCAGAGCTGACCAAGACCCTACTCCACCTCCAAGTGGTGGTCCTGGAAACAGGCTGCATCACTGCAGTCTGGCTGAGTGAGTAGGGATCGAAGAGGGAAGGCTAACCCGGTCCCAAAAATGCCGTGCTGAAGTCGGATGTCGGCCGAAAGGCGCAAATATCGCAGCTTCGCTGTAAACGGACACAACGCAACCAACGTCCTTTTCAGGACGAACGAAGAAGAAGACTGTACAGAGAAATAAAAGGAAATGAAGTTATTGTTCATAATCGACATCATTGCACTTCGGGTAAACCCATAGGTGCTCAGTCTCCCTCAGCAAATGTCGAAGAGTATGAATGCTAGTTGTTCCTGTAGCGCAGCGCACTGGTTGTATACACGCCAGAACAAGGAAGTTGCAGAGCTTCATGAATGGGTACTTGCGTGGAAAAGATAGATTAAAATTGTATAACAAATAAATGTGGAACTGATTACTTCTTCAACACCTTTTAGGAGAGAACAGGCCTTCATCAAACACATACCCAGTCCTCCTGTCAAGTGCCATCAGCTAAAGATTATCTTCCTCATCATTTTCACTTCTGTGACCTGTTCTCTTCTCCGTGTGTTTATTTTTTTTGGTCTACCTCTGCCTCTCTTACCCAGTGGATTCCAGAATAAAGACTGCCTTGTAATGCTACACCATAACATGCAAAGAATCAACCATTTTCGACCAAATGAAAAAAACACACACTTTAGAAATGCTCACTTACTCTCTTTACAATAATTGGGCAAGAAGGATAATGCCATACGCAAATATAGACTATCTATAAATTATCTAAAATCAGAGAGACCATCAATCCTAACTGTAACCCATCAGATGCTGAACGAGATATGTGTATGCACTAAAAAACCTAAATTGTTGAGTAAGTAAATTATTACAATCAGTGGCTAATTTGGGTGTTAACTGGCAACTCAAAGGATATAATTACTGGAGGATTCCATTGTAAATCTTACTCAAAGAATGACATTTTAAATGACCACCAGCTCGCTCTTTTTATTTTCCTCTCTCACACACATGCCCATTGATATATACAGATGCATACAAGGACATACACACATACAAGGAGAGACTGAAAAATTATGCATCTATTTTTTATATTTTCAAAATGGACACAGTAACACACTGTATGTATATATACACATATATATTGTTGAAGTGTTAAATGTCAAATTCTCCACATGATCAAAATACGTTTTTTTTTAATAAACATATTTCAGTCATGTTGATTTGCTTACATCACTCACACATAACTCTGGTGACTCATCATACAGCCAATGAAGATAGTATTCTTTAATTTGTATGTGAATTAAACCATCTACCAGCTAGGACTTTCTGTCCACGTACAAACAGAACTCCCAGACAGGAGATCAGGTTGTAAAGGATACCGTAAACTGCTTCTCCTCCTCTTTCTCTTCTCTGCGCTCCTTACAGAGCACAGGGCCACCAATGCAGCTGGTCCCCTTGCAGGTAGCCTGCACAATGCAGTCGTGAGTGGTGGTTTCTGTGGTAATTTGTTTCACATGATGTGGTTGCCAGACCCATACACGACCCCATATTAGTCGCCTTGTACGACAAGCCTGAGGGTACAGTATTCCTATTCTTTCTTTGTCTCTTCAGAGACCCACCGAACTACACGGGGCACTTTTACAGCTTAAAATTAGCTGAATGGATAAACCCAGCAGTAAATTTGGTAGTTGCAACCATGGTGAAGTGACTTTTAATTTCCAGCGTAGGTTGAAAAATCAACTGGAGGCTGACACTTGGGAGTCATGACCCAAGTCACTGCCTTCTCCCCCCAATTGTAAAGGAGATAAAAGGGCAGAAAACTTGTCTTATGGGGGACCATTTCTGATGATCAGAATGCCTCCTGTTGTAAAGCTCTGTATAGAGTTTCCTATCGTCATCATTATCACTTTATTCTCTCACGAGAATAAATTTAATTATCTTGTCATCAAGCAGTTTTCCCCGCAGTGGTATGTACACTGTAGACCCGATATAACAGAGGTTCACTTTCATCGTGGTCAGAGTTTGGAACCCAACTTTTGCCAATTGCCATCTTTTCATGCACTTCAAACTGAAATGATTCACGAGCTGATCCAGTGAATTTCCCAGTTCGGTGAACACTGTTACAGTTGTTGATTTTGTTTGTTTGCATGGTATTAATTTGCAGAACAGTGTCTTTTTTTTTTTTTTCTATAGACTGAAAATGACTGAGTGCAGATATTTTTGAACATTTCATGTGCAGGTACAATGATACATAAATTTGTGTCATTTAGAAATAAAAAACAAAACATTTGAGTGAAATCTTTAATTTCAGCATTCAAAATCAAAGATATACATGATTAATTTACAGGATGATTATCATGCTCTTGTGCAAATTTTAATTTTAGTAATTTTGGACACTATAAATGGCAAATAAAAGCACAATTTATAAGTTAAAACTATTTCTACTCATCAAAACCACACTGTTTGGATGAACTCAAGGTGAGGATCCCAAATGCAATTTACTAAGCAGCAAGTAAAGAATGTTTTCAACAAGTTGGAAAAATGAATCAAACTATGAATCATGACAGATATCAGTTATGTTGAGCCTACAAATGTGAACTGTATTGTGTTAAAACTTAATAAATTATGCTTTCATATGCGGTTTACATTGTGTTTTTATCATGTGTACATCCAAAGTTATTAATATTTAAAGTTGCACAAAGACTTTATAATCATCCTATATCTTTTACTTATTTTTGCTCATTCATGTGTGGCGATAGTTGTTTTGCATTTATGCAAGACGTGCTTCAGGTTGCTGATTTCTGTCAAACGTAGATAAATTTGTCAAAATAAGGAAATTTGATACAACATGGACTTGTAACGCAGCGCCAGAGTCTGGATCCTGCCATCCATGTTATATCAGATCTATAGTGTACTTTCAATGAACCATCACAGCCACCAAGACAGAAACTTTCTGGCTGAACACAGCAATATTTCCCTCTGAACAAATTGTGCCATGCCTAACCATCTTAAGACAGTTCAAAAGTAATGTACTTGAGCTCCAAAAGCAATTCACTCAAGCTTTCATCCATCACACAAGCAGAAAAACAAAGATTGGTTAAACGAATTGAGCAATTTGTGCAATATCATTTCCATTCCTCTATTTCAAACTAACAATTGTCTTCAATATTAAAACCTTCTTTCCTTCACATTAATCATCATCAGTCCCCATTATATATTAGGATGCAAAAGGCAAAGACTAAAACCTTTCCCTCCCATCTAGAACCTGGGCTTCTTTTCATCTCGTATTTTGTCCTTTTCATCTTTGGAGTTCTGCCTCCCAGGCTCATCTTCATGTGCTATATTCTATATATATTCTTGTGAATCCACTCATTACTTATGCGGGCCATCTTTTTTTTCTTTTTCACAGCAATTTAAGGGGGAAGCTGCAGTGAATTTGATTACAAAATTAAAATATATTTATATTATCAAAATTGGGATTATCCATTGTCGGATAACTTATGTTCCACCAAATCTAACTATATCAAAACCAGTTTTGAGAATACATTCTGAAAATGTGTATTTTGGCTTAGAAAAGTGTATTTCAATATTAAAATGTGCTCTTCATTTAAACACAAATATTGAATTTGTCAGATTTTTTTTTGGTGCTACTAATTTTCTCATAACTTGCTATTTTGTATTCATTTTGTATTCATCAACCAGCTTGATATTTGGCACACAAACTTTTTATTGCATTATGAAACTTTGTTCACATCAGATTTCTGATATCATATCAACATTTTGACTCACTGCAAATAATGTTAAATTTGGCCAAAAATTTTTAAAACTATTTTTAGACAACAAACTTTGAGGACTTTAACTTTTAATCTACAACAATTATGCAGAATCTGAACTGGCCAGTTTTAAAATATGATGAACTTTCTATTCAAATTTGTTATTCATAACTCAAAAAATTAAATAAAGAGTCTTAGCATACTAAAATAAAGCATTAAAATCCAATATGGCCACCACTGCCATGACAACCAATAGCATAGTGCCATCTCATTCATTCTTACATATAACTGCTATTGTTATAGGTTAAGCCTGTGCATTTTAATTGAAATCATGCAATTATTTAAGAAAACAGCATTTCACCATAGCTCCTCCCCAATATATAAATTGTAAATAACATGGTATGAGAAATTATAATTGCTAAAAAAATTTTTTAAAGCTACATTTATTAAAAACAAATGCAGCTTGATAACTGTTCCAGCAGATTACTGCTCAGTATAGATGATCTTACCAACTATATTATTACTTCCCAATGCTGCACCTGTCTTAATTTAACACAATCTAAAATATACCACAGTGACTATCTACAAATGTTATTAAATACACCACACTGACTATCTACAAATGTTGCACATTGGTTACTTATTAATTTCAATAACATAAACTGAGCTATGAGGCTTTTAAAGTGTCTTAAAACAGAGAACAATGTAAACGTGTATGTCTTAAGCAGAGATCCAAACAATGTTACCATCACCAGAAATGCTATGCTATGGACCCCCAGAAGGAAGGTGGATGAGAGGCAGGCCAAAAACAACTTGGCTGAGATGCACAGCATGAACCAGAGCTGGGGCACCACAAGAAGGATGGTCATAGACCGAGCAAAGTGGAGACTGTTGCTGCCTTACAAGATGCTACTAGGAGTGATGGTCACTGATTGCTTTGTCAGTCAGCAGCTAAGGATCCAAGAAGCATGTGCATCTTTATATGTTATACCTAGGAACATATGTGTCACATATAACTGAGATAACAATGTTTGCTACAGCTCCATGCTGCATTATGCTAAGTGCTAAGATCATGTTATATTACACAATGTGCTATATAGATTAGTATTATATTTACATCTATCTAGGTGCTATATAATCATACAGAGTGGCCACACAGTCCTTATGCAGAAGATTATATCTTATGTTAACTGTCTGTTTACTTTCGTAAATGGCTGCTTGCATAGAAGGATTGAAGTCGTATGACAAGATGGGACCCAAAGATGCAGCAATAGAGAATGCAGTCAGCGACCCATAGCTTGACGGCTTGCATCAGAGTCAGCGAACCAGAGCTGACTAAGACCCTACTCCACCTCCACATGGTGGTCCTGGAAACAGTCTGCATCACTGCAGTCTGGCTGAGAGAGTAGGGATCGCAGAGGGAAGGCAAACCTGGTCCCAAAAACTGCCGTGCTGAAGTCGGATGTGTCGACCGAAAGGTGCAGATATCACAGCTCCGGCGTAAACAGACACAACGCAACCAACGTCCTTTTCAGAACGAACAAGGAAGAAGAAGAAGAAGTATGACAAGATAATTATTGTGGAACTGATTACAAAAACCAGACAAGTGCCAGTGCAACAAGAGATGAGAAGAAAATGCTGGAGATGGATAGGACACACACTGAGGAAACCTGTTTATAGCATTACTAGGTAGTCCTTGTACTGGAATCCCCAGGGTAAGAAAGGTAGAGGGGAAACCAAAGAACACACAGAGAAGAGAAGTGGAGGCAGACATGAATGGGTTGAAGAAAGCAACAGCATGGATCAGGAATACATGGCATAAGTTTGTTGAAGGCCTATGCTCCTTTGGAAGCTGAAAGGTGATGAAGATAGTAGTTGTATGTTTTATAGTTTTTCTAGGTAGGGTTTTTGTAAGATTGACATCAGTGAGTATACTTCTTCGTACACTCTCAGACGTCCACTTGAATGTTCTCAAAGAAAGCAGTAGTCAGTTTGAGGCTATTTGAATCCCTGTAAAGCTTTTCCACGAAAGGAGCTGGCGTTGGCCATATGCGCTTTCTCTGTACCATACATAAGGGGCAACTTTGAAGCAGATGTTCAGCAGTCATTTTATCAGTGCAACAGTTACACTGATCGGTAGTTCCTATCTTTAGCTTGTTGAATAGATGGTATCTCAATCTGTTGTGGCCAGTGCGGAGTCTGAAGATTACCACTTGTTCTCTTCTATTGAGCTGGTAGTAAGCATCATTCTGTGTGTGACCTGGATGTTCTACATTCCATTTGTTTCTGTATCTGATTCTGATAAAACCCTTTGCCTCCTTGAAAGTTATGCTTGCATCAGGCTGAGGTAGATGTGAGCCTTCTTTTGCCATCTTGAGAATTGTCCTGTTGCCACTGACAGCCTTTTTTCTGAACCAGTGCTTAAGGTCAGAAAGACACCCCCACCTCCATTTTCTGTTGCAGATCCATCTGTGTATGCATGGGTCCAGGTGTTGCGTGGGTAATGTTTCTCTATGTATTTTGTCGCTATGGATTTTCTATCTGTTGCAGTTTGGCTCTTTTTTCTTTCAATTCCAGGAATGTTTTCTATCATTTCAGGGAAACTATTTTGTTTCCAAACTGGAAGCTTGTGTGCAGTGCAGATGGGTTTAATAGTGGATATTTCATTTATGGAAACTGCTCTCATTTGTGGTTTGATTGATTCTACAAAGTTGCTTCGTTTCAGTCTTTGCCTTCTAAGAGCATTCATTTTATGGCACATTGGGTATACAATAGAAGAGACACTAATTACTTGTGTCTGAATCATGTAGTGTGGCTTCCTTAAGTCCAGACTTAACAAGATGACAATTCGCTTTGGGGCATTGTGAAAGACAATATTTCTAAACTTCATCTAAAACAGCTGAAGACCTAAAAAGTTATCAGAATCTGCCTTAATTGACTTCCAGCTGTCAATATGGAAGATGTTCAGAACAACATGAAAGAATTAAAATTTGTGCTGAGAATAGATGGGAGCATACAGATAACTTTTAACTAGCACACACAGGGACATTCTACAGACAATTCTCGACTTACAGGGTATGCGACTTACGACCACTCTTAACTTGCGATGGCCATCGCATTTAACCCTTGTATGTTGCAATTTGTATTATGTTATGTTATATAATATGTACATCATATTATTTCATTATAAACAAAGAGTAAAATTACTTAAAAACAAGAAAGCAGGTCTGCACATTTTAGCTTCCAGGCATGTTAATTGTTAACATATCCTTAATATACATATAGTATGTAATGATTTCCGACTTACGATCATATCGAAGTTCGACAGCATTGTCAGAACAGAGCCTTTTTGTAAGTCGAGGACAGCCTGTACTTAGAAATTAGAGTCTGGAAAAACTGCACGGCAACAAGAAAAATCATGGGTCAAAGAAGCACAAAGAAAACACAGAAGGAAGACCTAGGGCAGTTATGACAAGAGGGCAGGGAAAACAGTGAAAATCTGATGCACAAGAATGCTCAAAAGACAGTGCAGGGAACTGATTGGTAACGCCAGCAGGCATAACACATGACAATAATGGTGTTATATAAGAATCGTTTGTGCTAGCAGGCATAACACATAACAATTCTGGTAAGTGTTATACTAGAATCCTTACTAAACAACTCTAATTGTTTATTGGATAACACGAATGTAAGATTGCTATTAGAATGTATTTGTTTACATGAATAAATATTTACATATCAGACAAATTATCAACTATTATTTCCCCTTATAGATGCAAAATATGACAGCATAATAATAATTTTTATTTATAGCAGGAAATTATTTATAAGGAAGAGAACAGATAGGCAATTTAAAAAAAAAAATATTATTACACATTTACATTATGTCTTGTAAGCAAAGCATTCAAAGCATTACATATTTTAGGACAAACTGTAGAGCATATTCTTAGCTGCTTAAACATAAATAACATAATATAAATAAAAATTACAAATTAAAAAAAATATAAATGCAGCAGCTTCACTCCCTCTCGACCAAGCAAACATAAAACAACTTAGTATGTACTTGATTTGGAAGCCTTTCAAACTGAGTAATGTGGTTTTTATCATTCCATTTAAAATTAACTTTGTAAAGTGTATGGTAATCACTGGAGGTACAGAGATGTAGTTCTATACAAAAATGTTAAGAATACCACAGTCAGCTAAAAAGAATAATGAGAATGTATTGACCACTTCGTTCAATACATTCTCCACATTTCAAGAGCCTCAATTCTTTCTTCCAAATGCTTATTCATCGTCCATGTTTCTGCACCATACAGAAATGCAGAATATATATAACACTTTATGATTCTCAGTTTTAATTTATGAGATAACTGTTTGGATGTCAGTATATGTTTCATGTTGTTGAATGTAGCTTTGGCCATTCCTATTCTCTTCTTGATTTCTGTTTCACATCTGCCATCTTCTGTTATTATATGACCAAGATATACGTAGCTCTTGACTTGTTCCAGGATTTTCCCATTTACGCTTATCTTTAATGTGGGTTTATCATCTGTTTTGCTAATTATCATAGTTTTAGTTTTCTCAATATTAATGTCGAGTCCATATTCATGACTTATACTGTTCACTTGCTTCACTAGTTCTTGTAACTCCTGTTCGCTTTCAGCTAACAACATGGTATCATCTGCATATCTAAGGTTGTTTATTGATCTTCCACTGATGTTCAGTCCTGGTATTTCCTTCACATTAGAAAGCAGCAATCCCCTTTCTTTGGGCATGTAATGAGAAGAAATTAAAAAACTGGAATATATCATAAGAACAGGAAAGATTGACGTAAGGAGAGACAGAGGACAGCAAAGAAAGAAAAAAACTGGACAATTTGACATCATGGCATTGGAAAGAGGTAAACAACAAAACTGATGAACAGTACTGGAGACCAGACGCTGTGTGGAGAGACATGATCATCTGTGCCACCAGGCATGGCACTTGAAGAAGAGGAAGAAGTATGGCAATCAGTTTATAATTTCATTGTCAGTGAGCTCTGTAACGTGTACTTTGGTTCTGTAACTCTACATATAGTGACTGGGTTTTTGTAATATAATTTTTCTATAACTATTTAAGATGACGTCTGCAACATGTACTTGACTTTTATTAACTCCATTAAATATCTAAAATTGATCATGCAAATTTAGCCACAAATCTTAATTTTCCACTAGAGTTTAACTAACTTTCATGGCTAAAAGTGTGGGGGAGGGAGCGCATGTCAAACAACTCGCTCCATGTGTCGAACGCTCCAAGTTAGGCCCTGGGTACATGCATATGAGTAATCTCAAATGGGAAATGTTTGCTAGTTAACTGTGTTATGACATTAGACAAGAAACCTAGTAAATATTATTATATTAGACAAGCAAAATGAGATAAAAATGTATTTAGTATTTTAGTAATGTTTCATAATAAGATATAAATTTCACATATATTTTGAAAATTATAAGCATTTATTAGACACTTGTGACCTGGCAGATTTGGCAGCCATGCTGAAGACAGTTTTCTAAGTACTGAAATCTCAAAACTGAGTACTTAGACAACATAAACTCAGACACTGAAAGGAATAGAGCAAACTGTCCAACTGGAGGCCCATGAAAGGCCTGGTTGAAGGCATATGCTTCATAGGAGATGAAAGAAGGATTTGATGAGCTGGGAAGGTACTACACAAGTGAATGGGAAGGAAACAGTGTCAAAATTGCTAATGCTTTATACAGTAGTCATAACAATGTGATCATGACTGATAAGGAAGACTGCAGTAAAAAGGATGTCAACATAATCAAAGAGGCAAACATTTCAAGATCAAGAATTTGCCAAAGAAGGCTATGAAAGGACAACACAAAAATGAATGTGAAATAAATAAGATCAGAATGAATCCATCAAGGACAAGGACTACAACAAATATCCTTCTATAAAAATTGAAAAAAAAAATATTCTAACAAATATTCTCATCTGCTTTACTTTTGGACTCATTCTTATGATCCATCAGCACTGGTTCTGACCGCTTATTACAATGTAAATTCTTCTCCACCACTTGGGCTTCAGATCTTTATTTTCATACATCAAACTCTCAAACACATGATGGTTACTATTAGGAAGAAACAGACGTGGAAGACAATGCAACTGCTTACACTGACCAATCTTCACTCAGATCTACCTGGCTTAAAACAATATGTTCACATGAAAGAATGTAATCCTTAAATCATAACTTACAACAAAATTGTATAACGTAACATAACGTGCATAATCAGCTTTCCAAACTTCATTTCCTGCACTTTATTTCCCACAAAAGAACATGTAGAACATGTGCATATATGAATGAGTGAATGTGCTTGAACATTCAAATCCCCCTCCCAAAAAAAAAAATTATCATCATTTCCCTATTTGCTCTATAAGGAGCATCAAACCAACACTACAGATGACCCCTTGCGGCACTGGTGTCTGCAGCAATTGGCTTTACATGATGAGGTTGGTAGCTCACTTACACAACGTCACATTAGTCACGTCATATGACATGCTTTAGGAAGCAGAAGTCCTATTTTTTGTTTCTTCATGGGCCCCCAGGAACAACACTCGGCTTTCATTTAATGCAATTCATACAATGATCACTATAACTTAACTTTCAGAAGAATGGCAAATGAACACAATCAGCGGTTATATATACATTTGTCCATATTCAATCCATTCTAGAATTTAAACCAAAGTTGAGGAAGCAACTTTACATTTATATAATTTAATCTTTCTACAGATCTATATCAGTTTATCCAAACACTCGAAAATCAAAATATTCTGATAGTGGTAGATATAGCTTCTGCATCTTCTTGCCTAAGAGATCTCTGAGGAGACATAGAAAGTATAGACCCACTGCTCTCAGCAGACGCATCGAAAGACAGTGGTGTACATCGTTTTTTTTTTTTTTTTTAAGTTTCATGCACCTTATACCAGGTTTTGATAAACCCATGTACCCAAGAAGTCTTAATGTACACACTTCATGTACATTTATTTTTCACTGTGATTATAATGTAGGGAGCAAATACTCTCAAAATACAAGTTATAATTGTCCACACCTAGGAACAAATGTAGAGCACACTAAGTAGCCTGATAAAGGTGAAAGAATAAATCTTAAAAGTATAATGTAACAGAGATAAACACATTAGAGCGCACGGAGGAGGGGAAGAAGCCTCAAACTTCCTGGAATTATGGCTACATGAGGAGACAAAGAGATAGAGGAAGGGAGAGAAAAAAGGGGAAATGTATTAAAACCTACAACTTTTGTAATTAAAATCTCTCTATACAGTCTTTGTAACCATCACGATAGCAGCCACAACTGCTAGTTTAAACCTGAACATTCATTCAGACCTACCACTTTTGTGATCAAAATTAGTCTTTGTAACCAACATGGTAGCAACCACTACTAATTTATACCTTAGTCTCTATGACTCCTACTAATTCATACGTAAGTCTCAACTAACCTACTAATTTATAGTCTCAACCATGCCACTAAATTTATATATTTTAGGTATACTAACTTATACTTACGTTTCAACCACACCTGCTAATTTAAGTCTCAACCACACCTACTAATTCATACTTAAGTCTAAACCACATCTACTAATTTATACCTAAGTTTCAACCACATCTACAAATTTATACCTAAGTCTCAACCATGCCTACTAATTTATACCTGTCTCAACCATAACTACTAATTTATACCTAAGTTTCAACCACATCTACTAATTTAAATCTCACCCACACTTACAAATTAATAAGTAAATAAATATTACAAATTAATACCTAAGTCTCAACCATGCCTACTAATTTATAAATATTACACACACATAAAGGTAAGTTTTCAGGCACTCATGAGAAATAAAGAAGTAGAAAACTAGACAACAGACGTGAATGGCTTACCGGGGAATAAATGTTTCTACTAATTTATACCTGTCTCAACCACACCTATTAATTAATACCTAAGCCTCAACTACACCTATTAATTTATACCTAAGTCTCAACCATGCATACTAATTTATACCTAAGTCTCAACCACACTTATTAATGAATACCTAAGTCTCAACCACAGCTACTAATTATAACTAAGTCTCAACCACACCTGCTAATTTATACCTAAGTGTATATACTCAATTGGTTACTCGTGAAATTATGTGGTCGTTCAGTAACTAATGTCGTAAATGACAACAACAAAAATTGATAGAAATCACAATAAAGCAACTAGATTCTTTTCTTCTTGTTAAACTTTGATACAAACAGCATTTATTTCTCTCATAAAGTAGACAGTCTGTCTCAGGCTGCATCAAGATCGAGTTAAAATGACAGCTTTTATGACAATACGTACCCCTTCCCCAAACTATCACAATGACGTTGACATGTGAAATGCTGAGACACTCACATACACAAGAAAGTTCATTCAAAGATCTTCATATTTGTTATGATATTAGATAATTTGGTGAAAACATATGTGTTAGAACACAGTTTGTCTGTTATGTCAATTTTGGGAAATTCAGGTTTAAATTGTAGTATTTCAGTGATATTTCAGAATGAGCCACCGCATTCAAATACATTTTAAAAGTTCTAGGATACTTTTTGACACTCTTGGCTTCTTACATCTGACAGCCAACCAGTTGACACTTCTAAATATTAAAATCTCACAACTTACATTTCTAATACAAAATCAATGCGTTTTTTGTGTGTGATTTTCTCAAAAGTAAAGGCTGACGTCGTCTTTCTTCTTGGAAGATCATCATATTGTTTTCCATTTCCCTTTTTTTCTCCCTACAGAACATGGGGTCAATACTACAACAACCCCCTTCCAGCAGCAGTAGTTTCTGCAGCAATCTGTTTTATATAATGAGGCTGCCAGCCCTCACACACTACTTCATATTAGTCGCCTCCTATAACATTCCTGAGGAAGCAGTAGTCACATTCTGTCTCTGTATCCTCAGTGCCTCCTGGAACTACAAAGGGCATTTTTTAAAACGATATGTCACATAAAACCCAGACATTTTATTATAATTTCCAGAATTATACAAGACCTATTTCCATTTTACTTCATCTCCATTCACCCACCTCTGAAATTACGACAATTATCAATACATCCTACAACAAATGTAAGATCTATAAATATTAATACTAAATACAACTTTTTCTTGTATCTTGTTTATCAGCAAGAGCACATGCCTCATCTGTCAGTGCCTGGACAAACAAACATCAACATATAAGGTGTCACAAAAGTCTGGAATTGTAGAGATAAATAACTAATTCACATATTTTGATCTTTGCAGCACTTTTTGCTTGCTGACTAAGTATCTCATCTTGATTTGTGTACAGCATCGTAACCGAGATTCCGAACACTGAAATATTCTGTAAATCGAAAGTGTTTTTTGCGATTTTCGTAAAGATTTTTGGGCAATATCCAAAAGCCCAAAGAAATTTGATTTCTGAAATATGGCCATCCCCGAGCATTTCGGATTCTGGGTTATGGACCTGTATTAAGAAATTTTGTGAATATAACTGTTTGTATTGCCATTTTTTCCCCTAAGAATCCAGACTTATGGGATGCCCTGTATAATGAAGCTATATTAAAATTATAAAAGTAATTTCATCCTTAAAAAAAAAAAAACGATATTAAAAACTGACGTAAATGGCATTTAAAGGGAAATAAATGATTTTTATTTATATACTTGCATTTTCTTGTACAAACATGAACTTTTAAAAAAATCCAGTGTGCTACATTCTGGTAATTTGTACAACACATCACTTTCCAGAACTAGCTGGCTTCTCAAATCATAATCTTGCTCAAGCCCTCTGTTCTACTGCACATTTTCATCAACTACAGCCTTATCATGTGATTTTCTTTCTCCCCCTGCCTCTTCCTCTTCCTCGTGGTCGGCCTCTGCCTCTAACTGATGACTTTGTCTTAGGTAAACACTTCGAGCAGAACCACTGCTGCTCCTCAGGTGGTGCTTCTGTGATACCAACACAGGGCCTGGACAAGAGAGAAATCATGAAATGAAACTTAACTGACTTCTATGAAAAATATCTCTCAATTTATCATGTTACCAAATTAAGACACACAATCAACAAAACTAGGAACACAACATCAATTATCAATTTTAACAGGGATTGACCACAGTTCCAATAGTTAATTGTTCCGAGAACTGAAAACTGAACAATGTAAATAAGTTACAGTTAAGAAAATGCTTAACTCTTAAAGTGTGTGATGGTTTTCCTGCGTTTCATGCAAGGAATTATCCATCACTGTGAGTTGTCATATAATTTTAAAGGTTAGTTCTTTTCAAGTATTTTAAAATGTATGTAATTGTAATGGAAATTGAATGAATATTAATAAAATATAAAATTGGGACACAAGAAAAAGTTATTTAAAATATAACAGCCCCTGAAAACTAGCCTCCCATCATGAGTACCTCGGAAAATTGGCCTCGAATACTGGCCTCCTGTCCTTTACGAGTTGATAATGCTTTATAATATGAAAACAGTGCAGTATGTTACTTTACGGTTCACAATATTTATGTGATGTAATAACTGAAAGTTCCTTTGGCAGCCTGTCATCATCATCATCACTTTTTGTTCCTTATAAGGCAAGTGGCCATCACTGCAAGGAGCTTGCACCACAGCATTCATGTACTCTTGCAATTATGATTTCTGTAGCTTACTTAGTCGTTCCCCTGCTACCGTGAGGTGTAGAGGTTTGGAAGAGAGAGCGCCAGACTATCCTATCGGCTGTCTTCCTCCTGGCCTAGTTCCATTCTAGTACTCGGTCCTTCAAAGAATGTCTAATGTTGTCCTCCCAGCGGACTGGGGGTCTGGATTCCTGGCTCTTTGTTTCCCATGCTTGTCGTGGTAGCTGATCTTCTCCCATTCTGGAGACATGGCCAAACCATCTTAGTTGGGACTGTTCTACTTGGGTCTGCAGGGGGTGGGATTTAAGGCCTTGACATATCGTCTGGTTGCGGACCATGTCTCTTCTTGTTACTTCAACCACCTTCCTAAGATACCTCATTTCTTACGTTTGGATCTGGCTTTTGTGGGTTGTAGTCACTGCCCATGACTCGCATCCATATGTCAAGACTGGGACAAGGTGGAGCGGTATACAGCCATCTTCGTTTTCTTACCAACCTCTCTCTTGCTGAGGAATCCTCGATTTATGGCCTGAAAAAGTCTCCCAGCTGCTGCTTTTCGAGTGGCCAACTCTTCTTTGATGCCTCCCTTTCAGTCTATAATAGCTCCGAGGTATTTAAAGTGGTCGACCTGCTCCAGGACCTGTTCTCCCAGCTTAATCTGATGTCTTCTTTCTTCTCGTGATATCACCATGGATTTTGTTTTAGAGCTGCTTATCACCATCCCTCTCTTCTCCAGCTCTTCCTTCCCGACTTGCAGGTTGGATTGGAGATGTGCCTCTGATTTAGCAATCAGGGCAACAGCGTCAGCGATTTCTGTAGCAATTGGTTTTAAATAATGAGGCCTCCAGCTCCGTGCCCAATCTCATACTAGACAGGTTTTACGGCATGTCAGAGGGAGCAATACCTTTTTACCTCCTCAGAAACATCCATGAATTACAAGGGGCTCTGCTGGCCTATACTAGCCTTAAAAGAACATGAAGGGCTACCTAGCTTTCTGTTTCAAGTTTCTAAGCTGATTCACCTAAGCTTCCATCTTTGTATGAACCTTTGATACAAAGTCTTCCAGCACAGCATCATTCTTAAAATTTTAATCTGAATCAGATTTTGATGTCAGCTTTCTTGACCCATTGTTACCTTACTCAGGTAGAGATCAATGCTCTGGTGCTTAATTTGTGCTAGGCTCAACAACTTTTTTGCAAAATTTTGTCAGAAGACAAAGAAAGGTTAGAATAAACAACATTTTAAAAAACTGATAACAGTTAGCATTCACACTCTTCGACATATACTGAGGGAGACTGAGCACCTATGGGTTTGTCTGGAGTGCAGTGATGTCGATTCTGTTCAGCAATAACAATTGGATAACTGATATTTGATGCCCTACTACATAGCTATTCCTCCTAATGACCAGCAATTTTACAGCATAGAGATAGTTTAGTCATAAGGAAAGAATGGAACATAGCAGCGACGGGAAAACAAACAAAAAAGTACAGTTAAAACTTCTTCTTCTTCTTCTGCATTCATCCTGAAAAGGACGTTGGTTACGTTGTGTCGCCGTTTACAGCGAAGCTGTGATATTTGCGCCTTTCAGCCCAACACATCCGATTTCAGCATGGCATTTTTGGGACAGGGTTTGCCTTCCCTTTTCGATCCCTACTCTCTCAGCCAGATTGCAGTGATGCAGCCTGTTTCCAGGACCACCACTTGGAGGTGGAGTAGGGTCTTGGTCAGCTCTGGTTCACTGACCCTGACACAAGCAGTCAAGCTTATGGGTCGCTGACTGCATTTATCTCGTTTGCTGCGTCTTCGGTCCCACAGTTAAAACAATACTAGATACTGAGCCAAGGAGATGACCATGAAATGTGATAAAAAATGGTTGCAATCCATAAAATCTGGGAAGTGAGAACAGGAAAGGGATAATTCATTAAACAGAATAAAGAGATGATTTTTCTTTAAGATAAAGCAAAACAATGAAGATGGTACTCTAAAGAAGACAGATAATACATCAATCAACACACTGTGAAGATAGGAAAGATTCAAGCAGAAATACTTACCAATGGTACCAATTATCACACATGTCACAGCCAATCATTTCACTGCCATCATCAGGAAGTTTACAAGCTGGGCAGATCCACACTTTCTGACCTGAGTCATCCTGGAGGGTGATTCAGCACATAAATTAAAGCATCGTGACACTAATTTCTGAATGGTGTAAAAACATGGATAATGAACTGGAAGAAAGAATGAGGCTCTCAAGATATGTATATTTAGAAGAATGGGGCACGTCTCATGGAAAGAGAAGAAAACAAATAAAGAGGTCATAGAACAGGTAGGAATCAAAAGAGAATTAACGGAGATCAAAATTAGACAGCTAAAATATTTTGGCCATTTAAAAAGAAGACTGAAGACCATAATGGAGGGCAGGGTTGAAGGCAAACGTGCAAGAGGAAGACAACACTATAAGTGGGAAGATACATCAAGAGATGGACAGAAAAGAGTCTTTCAGAGTGCACCATCAAGACAAGAGACAGGAAAGAGTCTTTCAGAGTGCACCATCAAGACAAGAGACAGGAAAGAGTCTTTCAGAGTGCACCATCAAGACAAGAGACAGGAAAGAGTCTTTCAGAGTGCACCATCAAGACAAGAGACAGGAAAGAGTCTTTCAGAATGCACCATCAAGACAAGAGACAGAAGACGTTGGAGATCCATTACAGCCGACCTTTATTGTTGAGAAATATCAGTTGATGATGATGATGATACAAATTATACACTCATAATTCAATGTGATGTGATGAAATTGGTAACACATCCGTATATTAAATAAGAAAAAACATTAAAAACCTTCAACATTTTAAAAGTAATGATTTAGCGGCTGTTATATTTCACGCAATTTCAGCTTCTCTGCTATTGCACTGGTAAATCATTATGCGTGTCAAAATGATTTTTAGCTCTTAAAAATGTAAAATATATTTGAAAGCAAAGACCTTGTATGAAATATCAACACGATGCTGAACATTTAACCTGTTTATATCAGAATCAGACATTTCAGGTATATGGCCTTCAAACATCTACAAGCTTCCACCAAATTTTTTTTCTTCTTCTTCTCCTTTCACATCTTATGGAGCACAGAGCCACAACTGCAGCCTCTCCATGCAGGAAGCATGCATTAAAGCATTTATGTGCTCTTGCAATGGTTAATTCTGTAGCACCTTTTTTAACATGATAGGCCTCTAGCCCTATGCACAGTCTCATATTAGCCTGAGGGAACAGTAGTTCCATTCTTTATTTGTCTCCTCAGAGACCCCTGGAACCTACAAGGGCCACCAAATTTTTAGGCTGTAATAATATTTTTCAACTAAACGTTACAAAAAATAGTACCATGCCTAGGGGCATAGGAGATCATGCCTCTTCACAACTTCCTGTCTGCTGTATAATTTATCAATTCTGTTGTTGGCCTCCTTCAATGCCACGATGTCAAACAGTCCAGTATATGCTCTCTTTGTCTTCCCATATCTCTTTTTCCTTCAATCTTACCTGTTGTTACGATATATTCCAACTGTCCTCTTCTCATAACATGTTCAAAAAAGTGGATTGCTTCTTTCTAACTTGTGAAATAAGTTTCCTTTGTGCATTGGCCTCTATCATGACACCCTCAATACCCTCTATGGATGTCCATGGTATTTTTAACATGCTTCTGTAAAGTCACATCTCTGTGACCTCTAGTGCTTTCCCTACTTGTCCATGACTCACTCCCATGCATCAGGATTGGTTCTACTGGCAATACTAACATCTCAAAATTCTGGATTGTTATTCCCTGCATCATAAATAGCATTAATTTTCACTCTTGAATGTCCAGAGTCAAGAAAGAAACAAAAATGAGGTTTTATTGCTCAGAGCTTAAGTCTGCTAAGTTGAATGCATGCATGCCAAAAATATTTAGTTAAAACAAAAAGCCCATGATATATTAATTGCAACTGACTGAATTAGTCCTGGACTTAATCATACTTGTGTAACAAAGGGACTACTTCTGGTGATCAGACTGCCTATTGTAACACTCTGTATAGTATTTCCTACCATTAAAACATCTTGTTTCTTTTATCACTTTTGACAGTTATTACTAGTTACTTACATAAAAGACTAAATAAATATTATGTGGGTATTATTTATTTACTGTTTACAAGCCTCGGGTGTCCTCTCTTTATTTATTTAAATGTTTACACAGCACAAACCTTCCCTCTGTCCTGTACTGTTCTCATTCTTCTATCATTTACTAGACACCGAAATAAGGTCTTTGTCTTGTGTAATCTGACCTATACTACATAAATGGGGGGACCGCAGAAGTGATTGTGTCATTAATTAGGCTGGATCGCTTCTAGGCACATATCCAGTGTCATGTGTTGAAAACCGTGTTAATGACCCGTCTATGAAGCACTATTTTTGTGGTGCCTAGTTGGCAGGGAGGATATTGCGATTCACTTCTGTAACTAGGTGGTGTTGCCATTCAGTAGGTCCTGGGTTCGAGTCTCCAGTAAACCTATCACTTCTGTTGGTTTTCTGTTGTCTAGTTTTCTTCTACTTCTTTATTTCTCAAGAGCACCTGAAACATACCTTTATGTCGGTATTATTTATTTACATAAGACTACTAGTATTTACATAAAAGACTACTAGTATTTACTCAAAAGACTACTAATAAACTTACACAAAAGACTACTAATAAACTTACACAAAAGACTACTAATAAACTTACACAAAAGACTACTAATAAACTTACACAAAAGACTACTAATAAACTTACACAAAAGACTACTAATAAAATTACACAAAAGACTACTAATAAACTTACACAAAAGACTACTAATAAACTT
Source organism: Oreohelix idahoensis (assembly GCA_024509875.1). NCBI lineage: Eukaryota > Metazoa > Mollusca > Gastropoda > Stylommatophora > Oreohelicidae > Oreohelix > Oreohelix idahoensis. The sequence continues at coordinate 52,265 of JAMPIV010009827.1, read as the reverse complement.
ACACAAAAGACTACTAATAAAATTACACAAAAGACTACTAATAAACTTACACAAAAGACTACTAATAAACTTACACAAAAGACTACTAATAAACTTACACAAAAGACTACTAGTATTTACTCAAAAGACTACTAATAAACTTACACAAAAGACTACTAATAAACTTACACAAAAGACTACTAATAAACTTACACAAAAGACTACTAATAAACTTACACAAAAGACTACTAATACACAAAAGACTACTAATAAAATTACACAAAAGACTACTAATAAACTTACACAAAAGACTACTAATAAACTTACACAAAAGACTACTAATAAACTTACACAAAAGACTACTAATAAACTTACACAAAAGACTACTAATAAACTTACACAAAAGACTACTAATAAACTTACACAAAAGACTACTAATAAAATTACACAAAAGACTACTAATAAACTTACACAAAAGACTACTAATAAACTTACACAAAAGACTACTAATAAACTTACACAAAAGACTACTAATAAAATTACACAAAAGACTACTAATAAACTTACACAAAAGACTACTAATAAACTTACATAAAACACACAAACAGTCTCTGCTTCCACAGTTCTAGCTTGTTTTGATGTTGATGTTGATGATTTTCCTGAGGACGCAGGTGAAGGATTATCCTTTGAGTGAGATTTCGGCTCTGGGGTTTCGAGGAGTCTTGACCCTGGCCGTGAAGATGATGAGTGAACTGCTGGACTTGGAGATCTATGAGAGACTTCGGGGCTACCAGGTGGGGGTGAGTGAGATGGTGATGGGATGATTCGTGATGGTGAAGCTGTCGGAGTTCGTGGAGTAGGTGTGGGTGAACGGGGGTGGGATGGTGATGAGACAGGAAGGTTCCAGTCTGGAGATGGAGGAGGAGAGGTTGAACCCGGTGTTGGTGGTCTAGTTAGCGAGGGAGAATGAGAGTGCTGACGGGGTGAGTGAGAAGGTGAGAGCGCTGGGGGTGGAGTGGGTTTTCGTCGGGACAGTGAGGGGGGTGGTGTGGGTGAATGATGAGGTGATGATGCACGAGATGGTGATCTTGCTGCGCTTAATGATCTGTCTTTGATGGGTGACCTACTCGGCCTTTCTTTAGCTGGAACTAGAGAAACTGAATCCTTCTGTTTGTTACTACTACTCTTTCCATGTGGAGAGTGTAGCCCCTTGTTAGCTGATTTTGGAGGGGGCGGTGGAGTAGGAGTCTTACGGGGTATAGGAGGAGTCGGAGTTGATCGTGGTGTTGGAGATGCTTTGCGACTACTGGGAGAAGACTGAGATTTGATGGACTTAGCTAAGGGAGATGACTTGTGCTTGCTGCCTTCTCCGTGATGGCTGGGCTTGCTTGCTTTCTTTGATTTTTCCTCTGCAGCTTGTCCTTTTTTCAAGATGTACCTTGGAAACAGGATAAATACAAATGTCTTTTAACAAAGTGACAAAGGAAATTTTAAACCTGCAGACAGGTATCTCACATTAAAGTGGAGAATTTCATGAACTTTTCATCAATAACCCCTTCATCTATCTCTTCCATTTCCAGTGACTTCTCGATTCAAAAGCTGTCATGAGAATCAATACAGGTCTGTACCCTTTTATATGACATCCTTAGGGACAGCTGCTTCAGAAACCAGATTTTGTTTCGGTTTCCAGCTGTCGCTCAAATTGCATTCAAAAAGTTGCCCCAAATAGCTAAAAGTTGCCTAACATGTGTTTGAAAATTGTCCAAAATGTGTTTGAAAATTGTCCAAAGTCGTCCAATTTTGATCGCAAAGTTGCCCAAAGAAATTTTTAATTTTCAGAATATTTTGGTTTTTGGATAAAAGTATACAGACCTGTATTAGCACACTGCAGCAAATTTCTGTGCAGAAGTGTTCATGCTTTCAGTTGGTCCGGCATTTTTTCTCACACTATTTCCAAACCACATATGCCTTTGTTTTTCAACATGTTGGTCCAAGAATGATTGTGATCTTTTGAATTATTAGGTCTCTTTGAGACTTAATGATATCTTTTATCAGATATTCCACATCATTACGTGCTGATTTTATACCTCCCATACTTCTCGCCCAATGTGCAGGTTTGGCACTGGTAACACAGTGTGGGAACAATTAATGTCTTTGTTAACTGTGTCTTCACTGGTCAAGAGGATCTTTGGAATTTTCATAACTACAGTAAGCTGGTAGATAACTTTACAAGACTGCTGAATTATGACTTTGATCTCTCTAATCTATCATCTGCTGTTATATCTGAATTTTTTTCCTTGGCACAACATACAAATGAAGCATAGGATTGGGGAACACCAGCAAAGCAGTACTGCAGCACGTAACAAACTCAATCTCCACAAAATGGCATGAATGAACCCTCAATCATAGAAGTCACCCGAAGAAACTGTTAGATTTAAACGTCAATGCAATGCAATAAACTTTATCAGTAATACAAAAAGAAATTCTCCCTGTCTGAATAGAATCAATTAATGAGTCTTATTCTTGGAACTCTGCTTCACCTCAAGATTTTCTGTATAAAATCTGTATACCTGCTGCCTTTAATACTCAATGACTTGCTCAAAAACAGTTTTATTCAAACAACAGACATATCATCATCCAGGCTTAATAAATATTACACATCAGATAATTCATATAAGTTTATCCTCCATTTTAATATGAGTTTTTCTTCACTCTTCATCTATCTATTTGTTTTGTCCACTGCTGTTATGACTGTCCAATTGTCTCAATCGCCACTTATTATCACCTTCGTCGATTTTCAAAAAGCCTTTCTTTGATAGTCTACACCGCCCATCACTGTGGAAGATACTTACAATCTATGGTTTTCCAACAAAATATGTGAATATAATCAAAGCGCTATATGACAATGCAAGATGTTGTGTTAGAACAAATAAAGGGAATACAAAATGGTTTACAGTAGAAACAGGGGTGAAACAAGGCTGTATTATGTCACCACTACTTTTTGGAATAGCTATTGATTGGGTTATGAGAAACTATACCCACAATGAACAATTGGGTATAAAATGGACAAATGGAAAATTCCTGGGGGACCTGGATTTCGCAGATGATGTAGCATTCTTAAGTTCAACACCAAGACAATCCCAAGAAGCAATAAATAATTTGTGTCATCTCTCGGTTAAAATAGGTCTCCAAATAAATGCCTCTAAAACTAAAGCTATGAACTTTTCTAACGAGACCTTTGATATCATCTTGAACGGGGAAAAAACTATAGAAAGTTGAAAGTTTCAATTATTTAGGCAGTAAAATGACTCAGGATGGTGACACAACAAGAGAAATCCATACTAGAATTGCTTTGGCAGCTAGCGCCTTCAATAGATTATCTAACATTTGGAAATTACGATCATTGAATATACATACCAAGCTTCGTCTGTTTAATTCAAATGTTATCTCAGTGTTAACATACGGCTGTGAGAGTTGGAAAATAACAAAATCATTGGAGAACAAGCTGAATACATTCGAGAACAAATGTCTTAGAAAACTCATGAACATCAGTTGGAAAGAATTCAAGACTAATCGACAAATAAGAGAAGACTCTAGGCAGAAATATGTCTCCGACTATATAAGGAAAAGACGATGGTCATATATCGGTCATGTCCTACGAATGCAAAACAACAGAATACCACTACAGGCGCTCACTTGGGTTCCTGAGGGTAAGAGGAAAAAAGGAAGACCAAAAGAAACACTCAGAAGAACAATAATAAGAGAAGGAAGAACGTTGGGCCTAAATAATGTGCAAGAGCTAAGAGGAGTGGCGTCACAACGAACAACCTGGAGAGCACTGGTTTCTGCCTTATGCGCCGTGTTTGGTGTTTAAAGAATTTATTATTATTATTATTATTAATTTTACTGCTTTTAGTTAATTTTGTGTGTTAATCTTATGTTGCTTTAAGCATTCATAGGTTACTGTTTATCTGTCTGGAGATGAAAACGTTTGTCGATACCTTCAAATGTTTTGTTGTCGTATTCCATCAAGATACTAATTTCCATTTTACTCGTCTTAGTTTTCCATGCTTAACAGAAATCAACCACTTCTTTTTCCCTTTATTTTAATCTTATGTATCTTAATGCATCTTATTTAACTGTAAGCCCAAATTTACTTGCGTTGATTTGGAATTTATCTGTATAAACATTTCCTCCTATTTTGTACCTTCTCCACTTGCTCCTAGAGGAACATAAGGCACCACTATAGTTGGATCCTTTTGTATTCAAGGAGGATGTGTCAAAACACTTTTATGTGCTTGTGCATGGTAGTTTTCACAGCAATTTGTTTTTCATGATGAGTTTTCGAGTCCCATGCCCAGCCTTCCTTAATGACACTATGACATGGTTTATTCATTACCTTTCAGCTCCCCACAGAGCAAAAGCCTTCAACAAATTCACACCAAGACTTCCTGTCATGTGCTGCAGGTCTTTCCATATCTTCTTAATACCTTTCATTTCTGTCTTCACTTCTCTTCTCCATTTGTTATTTGGTCTCCTGCTACCTTTCTTACCCTGGAGATTCCAGAAAAAGGACCACCTTGTAATGCTACCAGCAGGTTTTCTCAATGTGTGTCCTATCCATCAGCATCATCTTCTCATCTCTTCTTTCACTAGAACTTGCCTGGTTCCTATCACCAGCTCTACATTAGTGATCTTCTCATACCATCACCGGGTCCCGAAAGGGGTGCACAGAACATTAATACTGTAACACATCAAGCATGTCATAAAAGATGACTGTGGAGGGTTGGTCATGGGGCTGGCTTCCCTATTCTGTAGAAATTTCAAGCCCCAAAAAAATTCAATGAACAAAAACAAGTCATTCAAAGCAGGCAGTTCAGCTTTGATGGGTGAAGTGGTCTTATTCTGTGCTCTACTCATTCATCTTTTTTTTAATGCTCCTTACAACAGCATGGCTTTTTCTACACAAGTTCAAAATAGTACTAAACAACACTTACAATGACCCTGCTTGGACTTGCCAATGTGGTAAAAGACTTTCGAAAAATACAATTCTATTTTTGTCATGTGATAAAACATAATTCCTATAAACTCACAGCTTGGGTACCACACGTGGCGGTGACATGGATTCTCTCTTTGACCCATGGGTGGATGCAGGTGAGGCTGGAGAGTTACTTTCCCCTGTCACCATCATGGATGTGGGAGTACCTGCGTTGCCTCCAATTTTTATCTTGAGTTTTACTCCAACTCCAACTCCAACAGCTGGAGACGACTCACGGGATTCCCTGGACTCTTGCTGCAAATAGATAGGACAAGAAGAAATATGTAACTGAATATGAGTGCATTCGCTCTGCTGATTATTAGTAATTCAATCAATCAATACCCTTTAGCTCCCCAAGGAGCACAGGCCTTCAACAAACACATGCCAAGTCTTCCTGTCCTTGCCATCCGCTCAAGTTCTTTCCATGTTTTCCTCATCATTTTCACCTCTGTATCCAGTTCTCTTCTCCATGTGTTTTTTTATCTACCTCTGCCTCTCTTTCTCTGTGGATTCCAGAACAAGGACTGCCTTGTAATGCCATCAACAGGTTGCTCTCCGTGTCTCAGAGCCATACAATAGGACTGACTTGACATTTGAGTTGAAGATTCTTGATTATTAGCAATTATGATGCTTTATTTTCAATAACTGGCTCTACAAATCTGATTCAAACCATGCCAATGTTGAACACATCCTCATCATCATCAACATTTTCCTTTATGCTCCTTAAGAAGCTTGGCGCCATCACTGCTGCTGGTCCCCATTCAGGAAACCTACACTAAGCAGTGACATGCCCTTGCGGCGGTGGCTTCTGTGGCAATTTGTTTTACATGATGATGTTGCTAGTCTCCATGAATAACTTCATATTAATCACCTTGTATGACATACCAGAACATTGGTACTGGATAAGAAGTACACAACTCCGCCTATGCCGGTCCCAAGCCCGGATGAAAAAGGAGGAGGGCGGCCTGCATGGAGGCCGTAAGGAGGCAGCCCCCTCCACCATGCAAAGGCACAACAGGCCAATCACCTGTTTGTCTTAAACTATGATTACGAGCAATACAAGAGAGAAAACTGGACTGATTCTAAAGGCGACGAACTGGAACGGACTACGGACTACGACTTATGGAACTTGGAACACAAGAAGTATAAATGGGAAGGAAGAGGAGCTGGTGGAAGAGATGAGGAAAGCAAAACTAGAAATCCTGGCTATAACGGAAACGAAGAAAACAGGACAAGGAGTCATGGATCTCGATGGCAACACGTTGCTCTACAGTGGTGTACCCATATCTGAAAGAGCTAAAGGGGGCGTGGGTTGCATTGTGGCCCAAAATAAAAAAGATAGTATCAAGGGATGGAACTTTGTCTCGGAGCGCATTATGGTTGTAAAACTAAAAGAAGGAGAAACCATAGTCAACCTGGTCATAGTGTATGGGCCAAATGAGGATGAGAGAGCAGAGGTCAAGGAGGAATTATTCGAGCTGCTTCAAAGGACAGTGGATGACTGCCTAGATGAAGTTATCATGCTCGGAGATTTTAATGCCAGAGTTGGAAATGACCATGCTAGATGGGGTGGAGTTATCGGAAGATATGGAGAAGATACTCTCAATGACAATGGAAAGCGACTCCTTAGATTCTGCAGTGAGCAGAATCTGATCATTACAAACACAAAGTTCCCCCATAAGCGCATACATGCATACACTAGATGTGAACCAACCAAGAATGAGAAGTCAGTGATCGACTATGCCATTGTTCGGAGAAGCTCATTCAAATATGTCCGAGATGCAAGAGTCTGGAGGGGGCCAGAGATTGGAAGTGATCACTACCTGCTAACAATCAAACGAACAACTGAAAGAGTTGCTCAGCCTAGGAACTGCCCAACATCACGCAAGAAACCAAGTAAACGAGCAGGAGAAATGAGCATTAGGACCTACAAGCTGAGAGAGCCAGAAATTAAGACCAGATATCAGGGGCTTATTGCTACAGCAGTGAGCAGCACAGAAGAACGACCTGATGACTTGGAAACCCTCTGGAATAAATTCAAGGATATCATAAAGACAGCTGCTGCAGAAGCATGCAGTGAAGTCCGACTTGGGAACCAGAGAAAGAGGACACCTTGGTGGACAGAGGAAGTCAAAGAGAAAATAAGAGAGAAGAAAATGGCATGGAAACAATACTTAGGAGCTAAAAACACAACAGGACAAATGGAAAAATATAGAGAATATGTGACACTCAGAACAGAAGCAAAGAACAAAGTGCTAGCAGCAAAACAGAAGTCCTGGGAAGAATTTGGAGAAAAGCTAGAAAAAGATGCACAAGAAAACCAGAAATTGTTCTATAAGACCCTAAAGAACATGAGGAAGGAAAAACAATGCCCTCTCAAATTTATAAAGGACAAGCAAGGCAAATTGCTTACTGCCCCGAAGGAAGTAATGGAAAGATGGAAGAATATTTCTCAGAACTCCTGGATGGTGAGCATGGTGAAGCATCAGAAATGATAACCACTAGCACAGAAGAGAAAACCAATGATGGTGAAGATGACATAAAGATGGAAGAACTGAGGGCAGCACTAGAGAAAATCAAGATGGGCAAAGCAGCAGGGCATGATGGTATAACACCAGAAATGGTTAAGTACATGGGAGCATCGGGCGACCTATTACTCTTAAAGGTCCTACAGGCAGCATGGTGCAACAAGACCATACCAAAGGATTGGGAGATTGCCATCATAACACCAATTTTCAAAAAGGGTGACAATTGACAATGTGGAAACCATAGAGGCATATCCCTTCTCAGTGTCCCTGGTAAAATCTACTCTAGAATCCTAGAGCAGAGACTCCGACGCCTAGCTGAGCCACAATTGGATGAGGTCCAGTGCGGATTCTGAGCAAACCGAAGTACTGAAGACCTAATCTTCACACTCAGACAGCTGAGTGAAAAGGCCCTTGAGTATAAGAGTGAGATCCATCTTTGTTTCATAGATCTGGAAAAGGCGTTTGACAAGGTCCCCTGGAGCAAACTTTGGGACTGTTTGGCAAGGAAAAATATTCCAGCACCTCTGATTCATGCTATACAGAGCTTCTACAAGTCTTGCAGAAATTATGTGAGGACAGCAAACCATAAGTCAGAAGAGTTCAGGACCACCACTGGTGTAAGACAAGGTGATATCCTATCACCTTACCTCTTCATACTCCTTATGGACGATGTCATCAAGGCATGTAAGGAGAGAACAAGAAAGTATTCAGTGGGGTACTGGAAGATGAGACAGGTCTATATTTCGGAGCTGGCATTTGCTGATGATGTTGCCCTGATTGCTAAATCAGAGGCACATCTCCAATCCAACCTGCAAGTCTGGAAGGAAGAGCTGGAGAAGAGAGGGATGGTCATAAGCAGCTCTAAAACAAAATCCATGGTGATATCACGAGAAGAAAGAAAACATCAGATTAAGTTGGGAGAACAGGTCCTGGAGCAGGTCGACCACTTTAAATATCTCGGAGCTATTATAGACCGAAAGGGAGGCATCAAAGAAGAGTTGGCCACTCGAAAAGCAGCGGCTGGGAGACTTTTTCAGGCCATAAATCGTGGATTCCTCAGCAAGAAAGAGGTTGGTAAGAAAACGAAGATGGCTGTATACCGCTCCACCTATGTCCCAGTCTTGACATATGGATGTGAGTCGTGGGCAATGACTACAACCCACAAAAGCCAGATCCAAACCTCAGAAATGAGGTATCTGAGGAAAGTGGTTGAAGTAACAAGAAGAGACATGGTCCGCAACCAGACGATCCGTCAAGGCCTAAAATCGCATCCGCTGCAGACCCAAATAGAACAGTCCCAACTAAGATGGTTTGGCCATGTCTGCAGAATGGGAGAAGATCGGCTACCACGACAAGCATGGGAAACAAAGAGCCAGGGATCCAGACCCCCAGGACGACCCCGAGTCCGCTGGGAGGACAACATTAGACAATCTTTGAAGGACCGAGGACTAGAATGGAACCAGGCCAGGAAGAAGACAGCTGATAGAATGGTCTGGCGCTCTCTCTTCCAAACCTCTACACCTCACGGTAGAAGGGGAATGACTAAGTAAGTAAGTAAGAAGTACACTGAGGAAACTGGCTAATAGCATTAAAAGGCGGTCCTTGTTCTGTAATGTCCAGAGTAAGAGATATAGAGGAAAACTCAAAAACATATGTAGAACGGAAAAGGGGTAAAAAAGACATAGCCAAGATCTTGAATGGATGGTGCAGGATAAGATGGCTTGGAATGAATTAGCTGAACTGCTATGCTCTCAGTGGAGCATACAGGTAATGAATGAATGATGGAATGAATGCCTGTTAAAAGTTGTAAGGAAAACTGTTCATATATCAGTTAAAAAAGATCCAGTAATACAAAGAGAATGCAACTTACTTTCACTTTCTCCTCCTGTTTTTTGTCTTTCTCTTTGTCTCGATCAAAATCTTTGAATTTGTGCCTCTTCTTTTTCTCCTTATCTTTCTTCTTCTCTTTTTTGTCCTTCTTGTGTTCTTTCTCCTATGGCGGACATAAACAGCACATTAACAATGGCAATATTGTTAAAAGATGATCAGAAGAATATAATTTGTATGCTTGTTAACAAAGTACAGGCTTATATTACTCACAATTAATGCACATTAAGATACTTTACGGCTTTTGCCGTAAATGTCATAAATAGTAGCAATTTAAACTAGTTGATAGCATTATCAGGCAGTGTTTGTTCTGGAATCCCCAGGGTAAGAGTGAAAGAGAGAGAACAGAAAACATGTAGCAAAGAGAATCTGAGATAGAAATATAAGGGATGAAGAAGAGATGATGAGACCTTGAGTTGATAAGGCACAAGAGAGCATATGTTTGTTGAAGGCCTATGCTTCGTGGTGAGCTGAAAGGCGGTGATAATGATTAACTAGTTCTACAGATTCAAATGTAACCAATTCCACTTATTAGCAAAGCATGATTTTTTTGGCCCCAAAAGAAAATATCTTTCTGAAGAGATTTCTATTTCTTTTCTTCCTCATTACTTGGGAATGAAAAAAGGCAGGGAAAGCTAAATGAAAGGAAATTCAAGGAAATGAAGAAAACAAATCGGTTAGAAAAAAACAACAAATAAGAAAAGCACACAAACACACAGTGGGAGAGAGAGAGACAGAAAGAGAGAGAGAGAGAAACAAATGTAAGCCAAACAAAAAAAGTACAAACAAATACAGCACACAAAATAATTACCTTCTGCTTCTCTTTATCATCTCGAGATCGCTCCTTTTCTTCCTTGTGTTTTTCTTTCTTGTCTTTTTGCCGATCTCCCTTCTCATCTCTACTCTTCTGCAACACCTTCTCTTCTTCATCCCTTTCTTTCTTCTCTTCCTTTATCTTCAGTTTTTCTCTGTCCTTACTTAATTCTAGCTTGAAGGGTTTGAGTGACTGATCAGAATGATCCACTCGGGATTCAATCTTAATTTCTGGAGCAAAGAGATCATCTTCTATTTCAACTCTTCTATGGAACTTATGACTAGATGAGCTTGAAGTTGTGGCATGTTTGGTGGTTGGTACAGCTGGCTCATGTTTTATTGTTGGTTGTGGTGGTGGTGGTGGGGGAGGAGGTGGAGTTGCAATCGCTACAGTTTCAGCAGCACTCGGTCTTCTTGAGGAAATACTAGTATCTGGAGGACTGTCGTTGAATTCATATACCTGCAGCTCTTCAGAGGAATATCTGTCGGAGACAAACGGCTTGACATCCACAGGGGTTGGTGGCTCTGGTGGTTTCTGAACTTTTGGGGGTCTTCCAGGCTTTCGCTTTATCTTTGGTTCTTGGGTTTTTCCCTCACTTTGAACTTTCACAGCTGAATCTCTGTTTACAGCTGCACCATCAACCTTTTCTTTTTTCTTTCTTTTTTTAATCTTGCCATCTTTGGGTGGGCCATCACGCAGAACTGCATTAATACTATCATCGATAGCTTCTAGCCTGGCCTTTATTTGGGCACCTCCCTCAGCATTGGTGATAATTGGCTGTTCTGGTGATGGCACTCGTGATGATGAAGGAGATAAAAGATTTCTCAATTCTTCATCACTGTCAACAAATTCAGCAGATTTTTTCTCTTTCTTCTTTTTTCCGTCTAAATTAGATGGTGCCACTAATTTTTTTGGCTTTTGTGGAGAACTATCATCCTTTGGAATTTCAGCTAATTTCGGATCCTTAACCTTTGATTTGGTAAACAGTTTTGATGACTTCTTAGACAATTTAAGTTTCTTTAAAAACTTTGCTGCAGCCTTGCTGCTCACAGACTTTTTCCCTATTTCTTTTCCTATCCCATCCATGACGGCCTTATTGACTAATTTCTTCCCTAGTTCTTTTCCAATACTGTCAACTGACATTTTGCTACCAAATGACTTTTTCACTGGCTGTTTGCCTGTCTCCTCTGATGATGTCTTTGCTGCCTGCTCTTGAAGCATCTTTTTCTTCTGTGGTGATTTCTTACTCTTCTTACTTTCATTCTTGCTGGAAACCAGACCCTCTGCTCCAATACCACCTACACTGATAGAAATTTTTGGACCACCAGAGTCCTTGGTTTTGCCAGAGTTTTCTTTATTGGCACCTTCACTGAGAGTGCGTGGATTTGGTGGGGGCAAACGTGGCTCAGGAAGACGGCCCTGACAACCTTGGCGAGTTGTCAGTACTCCATTTGGACCCATAAAAACACAGGTCATTTCGTACTGTGAATGACCAGCCTCCTCTGGTAAATTAGAGTTGCCTAACCTGTTTAGAAATGGTGAATACACTATACTTAGTAAACAGCAGTACAAATCTACCGTGTGATTGAAAAGTAATTTCCTATTTTTAAACTCTTATTTCCTCATTTCAGTGTTATACAGAACCAATCCTGACATATGGAAGTGAGTCATGGATAATTCATAAACAAGTAGGAAAATCACTAGAGGCACAGAGATGTGGTTTTACAGAAGAATGTTAAAAATACCATGGACAGCTAAAATGAGTAATGAAGATGTCCTAAAAGAGACCAATGAGCAAAGGAAGCTTATTCCTCAGGTTAGAAGGAAGAATCCACTTTCTATGGGCATGTTATGAGAAGAAGGAAGCTGGAGGATATCGTGACAACAGGAAAGATAGAAGGAAAAAAGAGACAAAGGATGACAAAGAGAGAGGATACTGGACAGTTTGACATCATGGCATGGAAAGTAGTCAACAACAGAATTGATCTGTAGTACAGTAGACAGGAAGTCGTGGAGGGACATGATCCCCTACGCCACCAGGCATGGTACTTGTGGATTTCCTCATTTCTATCTAATGAATTTATCTGCTACAAATGTCAAGATAAAGATAACTGAATGCTATTTTATTACACAAAATGCTTTGTCATATTAACATGATAACACAATGTTAGGTCTGTTCAACAAATGACTTCAAAGCAGGCAGAAGTTTTTGCACCACAATAACATGTAGAATAATACATAGACCTTGGCAGCAATACAGACATAGTTGGAGGGACAGACAAAGATTTCAAAATAAAAATACAAAATGCTAGAGGAGCTTTCATTGCATTGACAAGGGAGCCGTGCTGGTGTAATGGTCACACTGCACTGGAGATCGGGTAATCCAGGTTCGAACCCTCGCGAGCTCATTTGAAGGAATGTCGTCGTCGACCGGGACTTGGACTGAAATAATTCGAGCCCTGGCAAAGACATTTGAAGGAGTGTCGTCGACCAGGACTGGAATAACCTGAACGGCTTCTGAGCCGACCCAGCTCTAATGGGTACCTCCGAAATCGGCGAGTATCTGCCTGAATGGCAAGAGGACACCTGTCATTGTGCAGGGAAAAAAGGGATACTCACGTAAAATCAGTCTCAGGTTAGACATATTAACCGGAGATTTCACCCTGAGTAATAGCGTGCATATGATTTAAAAAAAAAAAAAAAATTGCATTGACAAATACATGGAGATCCCAAAAATCAACACAAAAATCAGAATCTTCAATTCAAATGTCAAGTCAGTCCTGTTGTATGGCTCTGAAACATGGAGAACAATAAAAACAGCAACAAAGACGTTATAGACTGTCATTAATGTGTTAAATAAATGGTTCTAAAATGACTGAAATAGTATGACAAAAAAATCATTAATGTGTTAAATAAATGGTTCTAAAATGACTGAAATAGTATGACAAAAAATCATTAATGTGGTTTTCCCCGTTTCCAAATTTGTACTTTTTTCCCAGTCTTTATTTAGCGAACAGTTAATGTACTTATGCAATATCTTTATACAGTAGAACTCCATTTATCCGAACCCCAATTATCCGAACATCCAATTATCCGAACACTTTTTCCAGAAAAAAAAAAAATCAGATGCCACAGTCACGTTATTCTGAATCTTTTGATGCGGCAAACTTCAAATGTGTGCGACCAATTTGTAGAGAATGGGATGGCTAATGGTCGGTCGCTTACGTACAGGAAGTCAGTTAGATCATAAAGTCAGTTAATATCTGGTTTATCAATCCAGTGTACGTGTGCGTTCTAGGTAGAACACTGGCTAAACAGACAGTTCAACTTAAAATAATTGTGTCTGCTACTACAGCAGAATAATTTTGGTGTACAAGTATTTTTCTGTGCGATATGGCATCTTCCAGTAGGCCTAAAGCATATAAAAGGAACCGCAATGTTTTGTCAATTGAAACGAAAACAGAAAATTATCAAGAGACTAGGACAAGGTGAAACTGTGTCTTCACTTGCGAGGATTTTCATTGTTGGGAAAGCTACCGTCTCTGACATCAAAAGTAACAAGGATAAAATTATGAGTTTTGCATCGAAATTTGATAGTGAAAATTGGTCGAAGAAACGTAAAACCATGAGAAATGCGAAAGATGTGAAATTGGAAGAGGCTTTGTATATATGGTTTGTGCAAAGAAGAAGCAAAGGGGAACCTATCTCTGGTTCTCTGTTGTGTGAAAAGGCACTTCAGTTCAACAATCAACTTGACGGTCCTCCTGACTTTAAGGCTAGCCAGGGATGGTTAAGAAACTTTAAATCTCGTCATGGCATACGAGAATTGGAGATTCAAGGGGAATCTTTATCTAGCGATGCAACTGCCGCTAAAAATTTTAAAGAAACATTCTTGGCTTTTTTGGAAGAAGAAGGTTATTCACTCGATGATGTGTATAATGCCGATGAGACTGGCTTATACTGGAAATCATTGCCTCAAAAATCACTTGCATCTCAGCGCGAAGCAGCTGCCCCTGGGTTTAAAAAGTGCAAAGAGAGAGTAACAATTTTGGTAGCCGCTAATGCCAGTGGAAGTCATCGTTTACCGGTGCTAATGATCGGCAAAGCCAAAAAACCACGTTGTTTAAAGAATGTGACATGTCTCCCATTGTGTTACAAAGCACAGAAGAGTGCTTGGATGAATAGTGAAATATTTCTTGATTGGTATACAAATCAGTTCATCCCAAATGTGAAGAGGTTGAGAGAACAAGAAAAGAAAACTGGAAAAGTAATTCTTCTACTGGACAATGCACCATCTCATCCAGAGAAGGATACATTGAATGCAGTTGATGCAAATTTTAAAGTAATTTTTCTGCCTCCCAATGTAACAGCACTGATTCAACCAATGGATCAGGGTGTTATAGCAAAGCTTAAAAAGATGTACAAGAAGGAAGTCCTGCGTCGTTTATTGTTGGCTGAAGATGAAGAAAGTGTGGTGGCGTTTTCCAAAAAGCTTAATATCAAAGACTGCTGCTATATGTTAGCTGATGCTTGGACCACCCTGTCACAAGATAATCTCAACAAGGCTTGGAGTAGATTGCTTGGGAAAAAAGGAGGAAATGAAACTACTGCAGTGGACACAAATGATGATTGTATAAATGAAGTTGTGGAACTGTTTCAAGCAATGCCCGGATTTTCGGACTGTGACAAAGATGATGCACACATGTGGCTAGAAGATGATAATGATTCTGGTTTTCAGTTTTTGAACGATGAAGAAATTTTGTCTTTTGTGCAAGAAGAAAACCAAATACATGTAGTGACCGATGATGAAGACTCCTCAGAAGTACATGATGCACTTGTAGATTATGAAGAAAAACCAAAACGTCGACCAAGTCCTGAAGAGGCCTTTATAGCACTAGAAACAGCGATGGCTTGGTACGAGCAAGAAGATGACAGCTGTCCTACACAGCTTCTGCTGTTGAAGAGAATGCGGGACTTAGCAGCCAAAAGGAGACTATCCAGTTTGGTGCAAAAGAGGATTCCTCATTATTTTAAATAGTGGGCTACATCTGTGCAAGTACATATATACGTAAGTTGCGCCTGGTTTTGAATCGTTTGTAATGTTATTTTGAAAACATTTCTCTTTCTTAACAAAAATAATTAATACAAGTAGTACATGCACTGCAGTGTAATAAAAGATTTTGGTGATACAGTGATCTAATACAGTGTGGGTATTATTATTACAGTACAAGTAAATATGTTTTATAGTGTATTTTCCTTGTGATGGTTAATTATTTTTAGAAATATGTGTACATGTACTCGATACATTATGTAATCCAATTATCCGAACATTTGATTATCCGAACGATGCTCGGTCCCATGGGGTTCGGATAAATGGAGTTCTACTGTACTGCTGTTGATTATCTTTCGTGAGAATGCTTCTTAAGGGGAGAAGCAGCACTATATTTAAACTCAAGAGTGAAAACAAAATTAAAAGTATACTGGGATTATTCTATATTCCCATAATTTTTAGACTCTTGAATCTAATTTTATATCAAAATCATTTGTCCTAACACATTTTTAAAATGTGCATTTTGATTTTGAAAATTTTACTTTATTTAGAAACTGTGTTTTTGAAATAAAGAAAACCATTAGTTTCGCAGAAAGGAATTTTATTGCAAAAATGTTCTTACAATTTGCTCATTTATTTATCAATCAAATAAGATGTGGCATAGAAACTTTTCAAAATGTATGGTAAAACTTTGATCAGACAAGATTTCTATCTTTTACAAATGTTTATTGAGAATAATGTTATAAAATTTTGCAGCATTTATTACCATTTCTGGACACCAACTTTAAAAGTTCTATAATTCTGGGTCAACAAAAGTTACCACAAATTTAATTCGACAAGTTTTAAAATACAGTAATTAATTACATATTCAAATTTTTTTGCTCATAACTTAAAAATAAAATATTTTAAAAAAGCCTTAAGGAATTTAAATTCAGCATTAAAATCCAATATGGTAACCATTTCCATGGCAACCAATAGCATCATATTATTAAATGCTTTGTTATGGATAATTTTTATTACTGTTGGTTTAAGCCTGCATGTTAACTGAAATTCAGTAATCATTTAAGAAAACAAAATTACATTGTAGCTCCTCACCTTTAGCTCTCATCTACACCTAACCAGTTCCTGTCGGAAATGCGCATGTATTAAACTTTTATTACAGTTCTACTCTTAGAAACCAGATGTATGAACCAGAAAAGGAGGAAAGGAAATCTTCATTGCTATGCTCACAAAGACCTTGCAGCAGACACAAGACTAGCTGATATTAAAGCTACATGTTATTAACCAGTGTATATTCAGATCTCACCGAGAACGTTTGCTTGGTGGCAGATCTGGTGTAGACATGGGCGCAGCTCTCTTGTCTCCTACATTCACATCTTCCTTATCTCCATTTTCTTGACTCAACTCAGTTTTCAAATGTGTATCAACTCCGTTCAATGCTGCATTCACTGGAGACGATGTTCTGTCTTCTGGTATTTCATCTAAAGTAATATCATGAAAAGAGAACACCATCAGAGAACCAAATTTAATTACATATTTTTTAAAGCACTATAAATGATTGCACTGGGAGATATCTCTCTACAAAATGTGGAATCATACATCTACGTTGGCAGTAATAAAGACAAAGTCAGAGAGACAAACAGTGATATCAGAAATAGAATATAAAAGGTAAGAGCAGCTTCACTGCACTGAGAAATATATAGAAATCAAGTCCAACCAAAATTAGAATCTTCAATTCAAATGTCAGGTAAGTTTTAGACAATCCTGTTGTACGGCTCTGAAACATGGATAACAACAAAACTTACAACCAGAAAGATACAGACTTTTATAAATGGGTGATTGCACAGAATAGAAAGATTGAAATGGTAAAAGAACTGATGGAAAGAATCAAACAAACACCAGTGGAAAAAGTGGTGAAGAGAAGACACTGGTGTTGGATAAGACATAAATTAAGAAAAACCAGCTGATAGTATTACATCTTCTTCTTCTTCGATCCTTAACCACCGACCGTCAAAGCAGTCAGTGGCCATCACGCCTAGTGGCGTCTTGTAGGGCAACAACAAATTGATTCCACTTTGCACGGTCGGTGGCCATCCTTCGTACAGTGCCCCAACTCTGGTTCATTCTTTGCATCTCAGCCTCCACAGTCCTCCGCCAAGTTGTTTTTGGTCGGCCTCTCTTTCGCTTTCCTTCAGGGGTCCAAAGCATAGCTGTTCTTGTGATGGCATCAGGGTCTCTTCTGAGGACATGACCAACCCAGCTCCAGCGTCTGCCAGCTATGATGGTGTGCATGTCCTCTTGCTTGCTACGAGTAAGCAGATCTTGGTTTGTGATGGTACTCGGCCAAAAGATTCGGTGAATTTTTCTTAGGCATGTTGTGTGAAAAGAGGACAATTTTGACATTTCCTTCTCTGTGACTCTCCAGCATTCCGCACCATAGAGAAGCACAGAAAGCACACAACTCTGGTATAATCTTAATTTTGTGCTTGTGCTGTATTGGGAGGACTTCCAGATGTTATTTAGGCTAAAGAAGGCTGTTCTTGCCTTATTCATTCTGATGTTGATGTCTTTGTCTGCCCCACCGTCTGGTGTTACTATGCTTCCTAGGTATGTGAAGGTATCTGTCTGTACCAGTTGCTGATTCCTTACTGATATGGGCTCAGGGTTGCTCACATTGAGCGTCATGACCTCAGACTTCTTTAAATTGATGTTCAAGCCCACCTGCTGGCTAAATTTATTAAGTCTATCCGTTTTTTCCTGGATGTGTTGATGTGAATGTGCCAGCAGTGCAATGTCATCTGCATATTCCAGATCTTCCAATGTAGAAAATGTAGTCCATCTTATTCCTCTTGGACTGCCCTCTGTTGTCTGGCGCATCACCCAGTCTATGACTGTTAAAAATAGAGTGGTTGATAAGGGGCATCCCTGTCGTACTCCTGTCTTCACCTCGAAGGTTAGGTTGCTCTGTCCAACACTACACGTAAAGTTGGCATAGAGGCTTTTTATGATTGACACTATGCAGCTTGGAATTCCATAAGCCCTCAGTATTTTCCATAAACTGTCCCTATGTATGCTGTCAAAAGCCTTTTCAAAATCAACAAAATTTATGTAAAGCTGTCTTTGCCATTCTGAGCACTGCTCTATAATGTTCCTGAGAGTGAATATATGGTCTACACATCTTCTGTTCTTTCTAAATCCTGCTTGTTCTTTCCTCAGTTTGTGGTCTACTGCTTTTGAAATTCTCTGTATAATTATCCTGCCTAGTATTTTGCTGGGAACTGAAAGAAGAGTGATTCCTCTCCAATTATTGCAGTCTGAAAGATCTCCCTTCTTGGGCAGTTTGACAATTATTCCTTTGTTCCACTCTGATGGTGTTGTCCCCGTTTTCCACACTTGTGCAAATAGTGGTTCTAATAGTTCTGCTGCTAGCTCAGGGTCTGTCTTAAATAGCAAATAGTATTACATGGCAGTTCCTATTCTGGAATCTCTAAGGTAAGAGAAATAGAGAAGAGAACAGAAAATATACATGATAGGGTTAAAGATGACATGGAAGTACAATGAATGGACGGCACATGACAGGACAGCTTATGCCGAGGACCTGTGCTCATAAGCATGAGTATTACAATAGGTGCTCTGGGGCCCCTGAAGTGAACAATAAAGAAATCAGCAAAGGAAAATGATGATGATGATTTTACCAATGGTTGACCAGATTTCTTTGGCCCTTTTTTTACAAATAATTTGCTGGCCATGTTTTGTGTGCGTTGTTTAAGCTAATTAAATTCTCACCAAAATGTTCACTAGATACTGATACCTCTTCAGAGATATTATACAAACTACTTGGCAAAGTCTGGAAGAGAGAAGAAATACCAACAGAATGGAAGGAAGGTTATCTGGTCAATTTGCCTAAGAAGGTAAATTTACAAGAATGCACAAATTAAAGAGGAATAATGTTACTACCAGTGCCAGGAAAAGTATTACACAGAGATTAAAAGGGTCCATAGACAAGCAACTGAGAGATGAAAAAAGCAGGTTTTTGACAAAACAGATCCAGTACAGACCAGATAGCCACAGTGAGAATAATAACTGAACACAGTCTGGAATGGAATTCACCGCTTTACATCGGATTCATGGACTATGAAAGGGCATTTGACAGTGTAGACAGAGAATCATTTTGGAAATTGATGAGGCATTATGGAGTTCCCATGAAGATCATTAACTTAATAAAGAAGACCTATGAAGACATAACATGCAGAGTTCTTCATGAAGGACAACTTACAGAACCATTTGGGATTAGAACAGGAGTGTGACAGGGATGCCTCTTGTCTCCATTTCTTTTCTTACTAGCAATAGATTGGGTTATGAAAACATCGACATCACACAACAGAAATGGAATCCAGTGGAATCTGACTATTGTTATTGTTATACAGAATTTACATCATTGCACTACGGGCAAAGCCATAGGTGCTCAGCCTCCATCAGTATATGTCGAAGAGTGTGAATGCTAACTGTTCCTATAGCTCGCTGGTTGTAAATACGACGGATGCATCCTCTCATATGTCCATCTCTACTAGCCTTACGTTTGATGCCAAATTCCAACAGTCTTAACCTGGATGATTCATCTATTGCAGTGTCATTCTCTAACAGGCGATCATTAATTATTCTCAGTATGTCTCCCTTATCCATATCTAGTGTCCCCACTATGGGTGCTCTTGATGCTAGTCTGTCAGCTCTTTCATTACCACATACCCCAGCATGACCAGGACAGTATATCCACACCAGCTCTTGTAGACTGGAAGCTTCTATGAATGTTTTCCATCCATGCCGCAACCAACCACTTTGAACCTTCCGAAGTGTGGACTGAGAGTATGACACAATGATAGCCTTTGTTAATGAAGTTTCAGATATCCACCTTAAGGCTGCAGTAACAGTCTCAACCTCCATTCTCATGCTGGAAGTTGTTATCTTGTAAGCCCCGCTATGTTTGGCGACGATTCTGCCTTGCTTGGGCAGAGAAGCCCCAACCGGATTTCTCACCACGGATCACAGACCCATCTGTATACATAACGGCATTATCATCGCCAGAATGATCATGTATCAGTTGATTCATTTCCAATTCTGCTTTTCCATTCCCCCAATTTCTACACTCTCTGCCAAGGCTGACGATGACATGCTGGTAGTTAATATAGTTCTCATCTGACTTACTCCACTCTTCACCCTTGAATATATTGTCGACTGTGGCCACCCGTTTGATCGTTGTCTCTGCCTGTGCCATCCATGACATTCCTCTCTTTATTCTTGCTCCCTTAATGGCAGCTATGTTACCATGCACAGGGTGCCGTTTGTCTGTGGATACTCGCATACAGGCTTTTGCTTGGGCCATCGCATATCAGGATTTAATCGACAGCACTCCAAGCATATACCGCATTGTCACAATGAGGGTATCTCGCATACAGCCCAAGACTATGCGTATACCTTCATTCTGAATGTGTTCTAGTCTTTCACATTGTGTTACTGACAGCGTGAGTATTCCCAGCCCATACTCAATGACCGATATGACTAGCTGTTGATAAAAAAGAAATAGTAATCTCTGCTATAGACGCGCCGCGGCCATTATTTTCAGGGCCGCTAGACCTCTCCTGCATTTCTGTGTGATTTGCTCAACATGGTACTTATACGAGAGCCCGTGATCAAATGTAACTCGAGGTATTTCAGCTTTTCTTGCCTTTCAATCCTCTGTCTATTGAGAGTAATATCTGCTTTCACAATGGAGCTGTTCAAGGAGCACCACATCACGCAGGCCTTGCTGGGATTGACTTTGGAGCCAGTTTCCTCACACCATTTAGACACCTCCTGCAGTGTCCCATGTATGCTATTAACCATTTCTTGTTGGTCAGAGCCAGTTCTGTAAATGAGTATATCATCAGCAAATGTCAGTGTTCGTCCCAACCCAGTTGGTTGAATGGTGACTACTTTTACTGTATAGATATTAAACAGCACCGGTGATAGTGGAGAACCCTGGGGTAGTCCCGGGCAAATGAGCATTGGATCTGATGTCCGTGTTCCCAAGCGAAATGCCACTGACCTCTCAGTTAAGGCAGCTGCTATCCATCTTGTAAGCCAAGGGTTAACACCGCAAGCCATTACATAGTTTATTAATGCTGCAAAGTTCACACTGTTATAAGCATCCTCTAGGTCAATTGCTACCGCACCCGTTTCTCGCTTATCCTGGAACCCCTCATGTACACCATAAGCAAAAGTTCCAGCGTTACCCCATGTTACTTTCATGGGCCTATAGCTGCCGAGAGTATCAGGTAGGATCTGTGCATTTTCGAGGTGATTCATTATTTTTCATGCTACTATATTTTCTAGTAGTTTACCATAGACATTCTGCATTGTAATAATTCTGTAGCTGCTGAGAAGCGTGGGGTCTTTACCGGGTTTAGGAAGTGGTCGTATGTAACTATGCAGCCAGTCTTCTGGCACCAGAGCATTCTCTAAGCTGTTGTTGAAATCACTCACCACGCTCTTAATGCCCGAGTCATCAAGCTGTTATATGTGGTGATACTGTACTCCATCAGGATCCAGGAATCTGACTAAACAGCTTGATGATCTAGATTTTGCAGACGACTTAGCATTTCTGTCCCATAACCATAATCAGATTGATTTGCCGTTGCCCTAAAGACGCCAATAGGCGTGATGGGAAACAATGGCAAAGAAAACCTATCTGCTGTTGCCCTAAGACGCCACTAGGCGCAATGGCCACTGACTGCTTTGACGGTCGGTGGCTAAGGACGGAAGAAGAAGAAGAACCATAATCAGATGCAAGACAAAATGAAAATACTTGAAGAGAGGTCACAACAAGTAGGTCTGAAAATACACATGGAAAAGACAAAGACAATGAGAATAAATGCAAGAAATGATAACAAGGTTGAACTTGAAGAAACACCAATACAAGATGTAGAATAGTACACAAAGTTGGAGTGACTGACACTGGTATCAAAATAAGAATACATAAAACAAGAGAAGCTTTTATTGCATTGGGAAGCATATGGAGATTAAGAGAAATCAAGTCCAACATGAAAATAAAAATCTTCAACTCAAATGTCAAGTCAGTCCTTTTGTATGGCTCAGAAACATGGAGAGCAACAAAAAACAACAATCAAAAAGCTACAGACTTTCCTAAATGGGTGCTTGTATAGAATAGATGGATTGAAATGGTATGACAAAATTACAAATGTGGAAATGATGACAAGAACCAGACAAATGCCAGTGGAACAAGAGATGAGAAGAAGATGCTGGCGATGGACAGGACACACACTGAGGAAACCTGTTGATAGCATTACAAGGCAGTTCTTGTTCTGGAATTCCCAGAGGAAAGAGAGGCAGAGGTAGACCAAAAACACATGGAGAAGAGAACTGGAAACAGAGGTGAAAATAATGAGGAAAACATGGAAAGAACTTGAGCTGATGGCACGTGACAGGAGGACTTGGCATGTGTTTGTTGAAGGCCTATGCTCCATGGGGAGCTAAAGGATATTGATTGATTGAAAATGTTCACTGCCCACTCTCATGCATCTGCAAAACCAATATGCACACTATTTTATCTTTTATATTTATCATACTCATTTATCTTTCTTTATATCTATCGCATAACTATATTTACCTTTCATATTGGGGAACATATAAGGCATATGTTCTGGTATATGTTCCTCTCTGTGCTGTAAAACCTCTCGACTTCGAGGGTTAGGAAATCCAAGACTGGACGGCTTTGGAGCTGGGAATGCCACCACTTCATGGGCAAACGGTACTGGTTCCACATGGTGCACATAATCCTCCAGCTCTGAAATACTGATGCCCAAGTGTTGAAATGCCAACCCAAGGTCATTAAGGTTAGCTTCAGTACGGCCATCTGTAAAGGCAAATAGTTCAAATTAACAGAATTACATGCTGTAAGACTGAAGGTGCCCTACACAATTTGTGGGAGAGGGTGGTGTCTCAATGGATACAATGGAAGAATATGAAAACTGCTTCCTTAGGCTTATCATAAGAAATGAATGATAAAAGGTATGCCCTGTGTAGTTCGTGGGGGTTTATGAGAAGACAAAGAAATGAATGATAAAAGGTATGCCCTGTGTAGTTCGTGGGGGTTTATGAGAAGACAAAGAAATGAATGATAAAAGGTATGCTCTGTGTAGTTTGTGGGGGTTTATGTGAAGACAAAGAAATGAATGATGAGGTATGTCCTGTGTAGTTCGTGGGGGTTTATGAGAAGACAAAGAAATGAATGATAAAAGGTATGCCCTGTGTAGTTCGTGGGGGTTTATGAGAAGACAAAGAAATGAATGATAAAAGGTATGCTCTGTGTAGTTTGTGGGGGTTTATGTGAAGACAAAGAAATGAATGATGAGGTATGTCCTGTGTAGTTCATGGGGATTTATGAGAAGACAAAGAAATGAATGATAAAAGTTATGCCCTGTGTAGTTCGTGGGGGTTTATGAGAAGACAAAGAAATGAACGATAAAAGGTATGCACTGTGTAGTTCGTGGGGGTTTATGAGAAGACAAAGAAATGAATGATAAAAGGTATGCCCTGTGTAGTTCGTGGGGGTTTATGAGAAGACAAAGAAATGAATGATAAAAGTTATGCCCTGTGTAGTTCCTGAGGGTTTATGAGAAGACAAAGAAATGAATGATAAAAGGTATGCTCTGTGTAGTTTGTGGGGGTTTATGTGAAGACAAAGAAATGAATGATGAGGTATGTCCTGTGTAGTTCGTGGGGGTTTATGAGAAGACAAAGAAATGAATGATAAAAGTTATGCCCTGTGTAGTTCGTGGGGGTTTATGAGAAGACAAAGAAATGAACGATAAAAGGTATGCACTGTGTAGTTCGTGGGGGTTTATGAGAAGACAAAGAAATGAATGATAAAAGTTATGCCCTGTGTAGTTCGTGGGGGTTTATGAGAAGACAAAGAAATGAATGATAAAAGGTATGCCCTGTGTAGTTCGTGGGGGTTTATGAGAAGACAAAGAAATGAATGATAAAAGTTATGCCCTGTGTAGTTCCTGAGGGTTTATGAGAAGACAAAGAAATGAATGATAAAAGGTATGCCCTGTGTAGTTCGTGGGGGTTTATGAGAAGACAAAGAAATGAATGATAAAAGTTATGCCCTGTGTAGTTCCTGGGGGTTTATGAGAAGACAAAGAAATGAATGATAAAAGGTATGCCCTGTGTAGTTCATGGGGGTTTATGAGAAGACAAAGAAATGAACGATAAAAGGTATGCCCTGTGTAGTTCCTGGGGGTTGATGAGAAGACAAAGAAAGAACAGGACTTCTGCTTCCTCAGGCATGTTGTATGAAGTGACTAATGAGGTTCTGTATGGGGCTGGCAACCTCATCATTTAAAAGAAATTACTAAAGAAACAACTGTTGCAAGAGTACACGAATATTCGCATGGTGCAGTCATCCTACAAGGGAGCCAGCTGCAGAGGTAGCTACATGCTCCATTTGGAGCTAAAAGGGAAGTGAATATAAGGTGCATAGGGCTAGCATCCTCCTCATGTTTAAAAAAAAAAACAGCTGCAGAAACTATTGCTGCAAGAGCATATAAATACTTTGGTGTAGACTCCCTGCATGTGGGTCATGTGGAGGGGTGGCTCCATGCAACCCATAGAGCGAAAAGGGAAATGACAATGCTGACTGAAGAATGAAGTCAAGCCAAAAATTATCCGTAAATGAAAACGTTTTAATTACACAGCAACCAATACCACCATCATTACCTGACAGCTCCGCAAGAAGCACAGGCCTTGAACAAACTCATGCCAAGTCCTCCTGGCTTGTGCCATCAGCTCAAAGTCTGTCCATGTCTTCCTCATCCCTTATATTTTAGTCTCCAACTCTCTTCTCCATACGTTTTTTTATCTTCCTCTATTTCTCTTACCACGAAGATTCCAAAACATGTATCTAGTAACACAAATAAATACATACATCTGTAATGCTGATCAATAACTCTGCCCAACAGGAAAGCACAGAAAACAATGTACTGGTGCATCAACAGTACACAAAGTCAGGTCAGTCTCTTTTAATAAACATATCTAGAGCACTTAGCAATTAGCTTTTACAACCAAATGAACTACAATACAAACTACATTGAACAGCTGTATTTTTATTGGCATACAGGCATGATAAATAAACTCAAACCATTGTTATCCGGTGTCTGAATAACAGACGCAGTGCACATGAAACTGTGATTGATAAAGACGGCAGAAAAAAAGTGGTGGGGAAGAATGAAATTGAAACCAAGTATAGAAAGAGGGGAAAAAAAGGTAAGCAGACAAATAGGAGTAACACTGGACCCACTGAAATCAATTAATCAATCAATCAATACCCTTTAGCTTCCCAAAGAACATAGGCCGTCAACAAACACATGCCCAGTCCTCCAGTCACGTCCAATCAGTTCAAGTTCTTTCCAGGTCTTCCTCATCATTTTCACTTCAGTCTCCAGCGAGTTTTTTGGTCTACCTCTGCCTTTCTTTCCCTGGAGAAACAGTCCCCTTTAAATATCACCAGGTAGTTTTAAAACAGGACCCACCAAGAAAATAGTAAAACAAGAAAATTGCATTAAAAGTACAGGAGAAACCTGGAGGCTGAGAAAGAACAAAATGAACATCTCTCTGCAGAGACATATAAAAAAAAAATTGCATGCAACAGACGCTAGGTGGTGCAGTCAGAAAGACGTGACAATATATAGTAGTCTTGTAGTGAATATTTCCCCAAAGTGTGGATCTACTGTCCTGGTCATGCAGGGGTACGCGGTAATGAGAGAGCTGACAGACTAGCATCAAGAACACCAACAGAGGGGACACTGGATATTGATAAGGAAGAGATAATAAGAACAATTAATGATCGCCTGTTAGAGAATGACACTGCAATCGATGAATCATCAAGGTTAAGACTGTTGGAATTTCTCATCAAACGTCAGGCTAGCATAGATGGACGTATGAGAGGATGCATCTGTTGTGTTTATAACCAGCGAGCTACAGGAACAGTTAGCATTCACACTCTGACATATACTGAGGGTAGGCTGTGTACCTATGGGTTTGCCCAGAGTGTAATGATGTAGATTCTGTTCAACAATAACAATCCTCAAAGGGTCTCTGGAGACAAAGAAAGATAAGGACTACTGTTACCTCACATGTGTCATAAGTGATGATTAATACGAGATGGTGCACAGGGCTGACTACCCCATCATGTAAAACAGATTGCTACAGAAACCACTGTTGTTAACAGTACATTAATACTATAAGGCAGACGTGGCCAAGCCAGCGTAGTCTGCACTGTCTAAGCAGTGTAGACACGCTTTGAAGGCCAGCACGTGACAGCACCTCGACATAAGGGTCATGAGGAGTGAAAAAAAGATAAAAATATAGGGTTACCAGCAAAATGTTTGGAAACAATTCCTCTATTAGGAGCAGAAATGGAAATCACCATCAATCATATGTGAATGTACTAAACAGTTAGAGGATCTACAGAACAAAAAAAAAGTAAAAAGTTGTGTCAATAAACTTACACTGCTCACTAAACTTGCGACAAGTGCCTCCAATCTTCAATATGTATCTTTCAAGGACATCTGTGAGGACTTCCAGGGATGAGCTCTGGGCAGAGTTCCACCCCAGGTTCTGGCATATCTGAGCCACTGATATGCGCAGCAGGCTTCGGCTGTACTTCTCACACATCTTAGGACAAAATAAAATTCTCAATTATGTGGCATATAAATATAAAAAAATATAGCATTAGATCTATTTGTTTAAACATTCACAATGACTGCACAAAAATTTGACTTTCCATTTTTTTAATGACAAATCAACGCCGAGTAAATCAAGGGTGTAGAGTCGGAGTTGTAGATGGAGACAAGATTCCAGACTTTGACTACTCTCATAATTTTAATATTCCTGAATGCTGTGAAAAAAATCAGCGTACTTTTCGAGAAATCAGATTCTTTTCTTTAAACCCCTTCTCGTTAGAGTCTTACTTATTAAATTACTGGAGTCTGAGTTGAACAAATTATTTTCCGATTCCATAAACCTGGAGCAAACAAATATACTGACAATAAGCAGGACATTAAATCTAATGTCTTACAGCACCTCTTCTTTCCCCTTTTCACTCCTTATGGAGCATGGAGCCAACGTGGCAGCAGATCTCATTATAGGAAACCTGCATCTAAGCAATCATGTACTCTTGTAGTGATGATTGCCAGGAGCAATTTATTTAACATGATGAGGTTGCCAGCCAGCCTCACGCACAACCTCATATTAGCCACCTCTTACAACATGATGCTTATGCCTACTCAGACCCACTAGGAACTACAGGAAGCTTTTTTTTTTCTTCTCTTCTCTTCTTTCACCAGGGGATAGTGCAAACACAGTTCGATATATTAAAAAAAATATGCATTCTAGTCACCAGCATTTGGGGAATTAACAGAACAAGAACACAATGAAAGGGATCAACCTTAAGGCACTAGCCCGACTAAAAACTTGGTTGTTTTTGGTCGGCCTCTCTTTCGTTTTCCTTCAGGGGTCCAAAGCATAGCTGTTCTTGTGATGGCATCGGGGTCTCTTCTGAGGACATGGTCAACCCAGCTCCAGCGTCTGCCAGCTATGACGGTGTGCATGTCCTCTTGCTTGCTACGAGTAAGCAGATCTTGGTTAGTGATGGTATTCGACCAAAAGATTCTGTGAATTTTTCTTAGGCATGTTGTGTGAAAGAAGGACAATTTCAACATTTCCTTCTCTGTAACTCTCCAGCATTCCGCACCATAGAGAAGCACAGAAAGCACACAGCTCTGATATAATCTTAATTTTGTGCTTGTGCTGTATTGGGAGGACTTCCAGATGTTGTTTAGGCTAAAGAAGGCTGTTCTTGCCTTATTCATTCTGATGTTGATGTCTTTGCCTGCCCCGCCATCTGGTGTTACTATGCTTCCTAAGTATGTGAAGGTACTGTCTGTACCAGTTGCTGATTCCTTACTGATATGGGCTCAGGGTTGACTAAAAACTAGTGGCCACAATAATAAACAATATAGTTTTCAACTCAACTTTATATTTCCCGTCTCAAATTTCTGGTCATAAATGATAATCTGGCAATAGGAAATTGTACGCTCTGCAGCAAGTAAAATACTGTGACTGAGAAACAACATTGAACAAATTCCAATCTTTCTGATGCAACCTTAACGCAGCTCGGCTGTCCTAGTGATCTCAGTAACTATACAATCGATAACATTACTTACAAGAATGGTCTAGATTTTCAAGACAAAACTTCTTTAATGCTTCTTTACCACTCTGTTTTCACACGAATCTGTCTATTGTATTTTTCAATGGTTACCCACAAGCGACAGACCAGTACTGGCTTCTTTGGTTGAATAAAGTTTTATAAAATTCATATAACCAAACTAACTATTTCATATGAAAGTACAGCGTATTCTACTTTCTGTGGCCATGAAAGGCTGTCACTATCCTTTTGTTCTGTTTTATTTTTCATGCAGGTCCAATGACTTAATTCTCCACAATTTCTCTTCCCCCCCCCTGAATAATTACCTTTACTCATGCAAAATGAATTACTTTATACATACTGTGGTGACTCTCACACAAACACAGACATTGTTCATTCATTCATGAACTTTGTTTCTACCTCCAACTATATTCTTTATAAAGCAAAATTTAGGCAATACTGTATAAGGAATCATCATTATCAGTAATCTAACACTTGGTCAATGGGGCACCAGTCAACGAGTGCCTGATTAGTGTCATTATTTAGGTTTATAACGTGTTTTTTGTTGTTGTTTTTTTTTTCAAGTTCAGCAATGGGCAAATGTTTTCATTCTTCTATGTTGTCAATCCATCAATTTTTCTGTCTGTACTATCTTCTTCTGTCTAGTACTGTACCCAGCGCAGTGCCTGGTGGTCTCTGAGGAGACAAAATCTGTCTGTACTATCTTCTTCTGTCTAGAACTGTACCCAACGCAGCGGTAGTTCATGTAATCTTAATATGTGGCAATACTGTGTCTGATTCTGTCTCTTTATTGCTGTAAGGAGGTTTTCATATGTTCCTACAACATGTCTAACGATGTATCTACAGTATTTATAATATAATAGTATGTCTTTTATTAATAATACATCAATGAATTAATAGGGGGGAGGGGAGGGAGAGAAGAGAAGAGTGGGATGAAAAGCTGCAAAATGTAACACAGATCAGGCAAGTATTAGCAGAACAATTAGTACCAGATGAGTAAAACACAAAAATAAGAATCTTGAACTAAAAAACAAATGCAGTCCTACTGTGTGGCTCAAAAACACAGAGAACAACAAAAATGGCACATAAGAAATTACACTTTCATAAATGAATGCTTGCATAGAACAGAAACAAAATGGTACGACAAGAATATGAAACTGATGACAAGAACCAGCCACTGGATGATGAAGAGGTGAGGAGAAAAAGGCATTGGATAGGACACACATGGAGGAAATTTGCTGACAGCGTTACAAGGTAGTCCTTGTTCTGGAACCCCCATGTGTACAAGAGGTAGAGGAAGGCAAAAAAATATTAAAAAAACGCACATGAAGAAGGGAATTACATAAAAATATGAAAGAGATAAAGAAAACATGGCAAAACCTCAAACAGATGGCATTGGACAGGAAAGCATGGCATGAATTTGTTGAAGGCCATTACTCCTTAACTCTTTGACTCCAGAACAATGCTCAGAGCATTGGTCAGAGTTGACACCCACGCCAAAACAACTCTTTGAGCGTTGTTTTTAGTCTATCACGAATTAAAATTACGGCAGAGGGTGGAAAATAATTGTGGAGTCAAAGAGTTAAGGAGCTGAAGAGTACTGATGAATAAATGTAATGATAAATGAATGTAATAACAGAGTGCAAGAGGAGTAGATTACCGAAAGAGACATATATAACAACAAAATAGACTGGAGATGATTCAACTGTTTGCCACAATTTAAGAGGGATTTAGAAGACAGGAAATGTCATCTCTGTAAGTCATTGGTTCAAAACATATAAATCACACATAAAAATATGCAAGGTCTATGGCTGTGCAAATAGTCATATGCTGAATGAGGCTACCACATCAGACCAAAAACAAATATCTGTTATAAATTGAAATTGTTTCAGTTTCAATGGAAATAAGACCTACATAACATGTTAAACAAGTTCAAAACAATAATGTGTTTCTCTGTTGGTATCAGCATTACTACATTATTGTGATACTAATAATATTGTATTATACAATTATTCTTAATAAACAAGACTAATAAATATGAGTAAATAATGGTCTTACTTTCAATTTTAAAACATCACTGGAAATTGTTGATCAAATAACATTGCTTTCATCTCCAGGAAGCACTACTAAGTGATAATGCTTTACATGACCAGAGACAAAACAGTATTACATATGGCCGCGATCTTTTAAAAAAACTGTCCGTTTTTTTAGCACATGATGAAAATATGTCTAAATTGTTGAGAGAAATTGCAATTAGGAGGGAGCAGAAAAAAGCAGTGACCACAATTACTACATTTCTTGTGATAACTCTTCAAAGTTCACTACTTGCTTTTTCGCGTAGATGGCAAAAGGGAAAACCAAATCGGATACTTAACACAGCACCTCTGTTCTTAACACTACTGTTCTTCGCTGAGTGATAGTAAGAGTTGTATTACGATATTATCATCATATCTAGGCCTTAAGTTTATGCCACGAATGGCGGGGATAATAAAACTCATGTAACTATTAATATTTTATTACCATGCCTTTGCAATAATATTCTAGGTCTTATATTTTAAATGTGCTTGTTTAATCACATATTTCCATGCATGAACAATGCATCACACTTTTAGTTTTGCAAGAATGTGATATTAATTAATGTCAATTGACGGAGACTCAATTGTTTTGTCGCCATCTTGGACATTTAATACGATTTTGCGGATTGGATTAACTTAACATTTTTTTACAGTGCAAAATATTATATTTGATCAAATAATTTCTCCGTGCAATATTCTTTCTAAGGTTTATTACCAGCTAAATTTTCCTGTCACTCTAACTGTCAGAGGGGATGAGAAAGTAATATTTTATCTTATTATTTTATATCCAAACCATTTTGCAACAACTAGGAACTCTGGGAAATAGTTGTGCGCGGAGTGACGATGGTTGCGTACGACGCTAGATCAGGTTGATGGTGTAGAAGTCCAGAATGGGTTGCACCTCTGACGCTAGACGGTGTTCATATGTACCATCTGTTCAAATACGCATTGGAATTTACATAAATATGAAGTTGCTTCGTTAATAGTGAATGTTTTCATGCATTGCCAGTCTTAAAGTGTCACACTTAATTCGTTTCTTCGCAACGCCAGGTGTCCTGTTGCTCCCGTACCGTTGTGATTAGGCGTGATGGTACACCCAGAAATGGCTTTAGCTTAAAATACAAGCTGAAATGGCTCGAGAAGTAAACGGCGCCATCTAATATTGTGACACATGACATTCTTCTAGGAAACTACGTTCGTTATAAAACCTTGTTCATTCTGACTTTTTAAAAAAACTGTAAAGAGTGCGGCTTTAATGCAGTAACTAGTTCAAGAAAAATGGGGTTATTCGATGCTCTTGCACAGTGGCTTGGAGTTAAAAAGAAAGAAGTAAATGTGATGGTTGTTGGTCTAGACAACAGTGGAAAAACTACCATTATCAACCACTTCAAAACACCAGATGCTAAAAACCATGACATTGTTCCAACTGTTGGCTTTAATGTTGAGAAATTTAAGTCCAAATCCCTTTCACATTTGTTCCAAGGACTGTTGGCTTTAATGTGAGAAATTTTTTTGTCAAGTCCAAATCCCTTTTCATTCACTAAAAAATAGGAGAATTCCAATTTTGTTTTTTGCCAATAAAATGGATGAAATTGTGATCTAGTTTCTAACGTGTCATTGAAAAATCTGAATCACATTGACAAGAAAATGGCAAAAAAATTAACTTGCATTGAAAGTGCTATTTTGAGATTTTAATGTGTTGAAAAATAACTCAAGTGACAGATGTCAAAAGTGATATGTATTTTGAAATTCTAAACCCATTTTCTCTAAACTTGCATTCCAGGCATACTCCGTTCTAAATGTTTGAAATGCTTCATTGGGTTATCCTGTATTAGTATGTTTTTCACCACTTCAGGGACCTTGGCATGACCTTTCTTATGGTACTAAGTAATCAGTGTCTCAAATTTTAATGTGAACCTGACTTTGCAGTGCTGTGTCACACTTTGTGTGCAATCTGTGTAATTTGAATTTTCGTATGGACAATGTTTTTATTTTATATTTACCTTTTAATCACTTTTAGTTTCTTTTTAATTAGCTGTTATTGTTACAATGTACCTAAAACATGATTCACGGCCAAAATGTGTGTGCCCTCCAGAGATAGTCAGTAGACTCTTGTTTAGCAATAATATCCCCCGGCTTTCACTGAATGCTATATTCCTTTGTTAGAGAAATTGCAGTGTTGAATTTAGTATATCAACCTGATGAGTGTTTCAATTGAAGGATTTCTCTCACTTCTTTGTCACATTTTTTATCTCATGCTTTTAAAAATATAGAAAGACTGAAAGTATTT
The DNA here is from genome assembly GCA_024509875.1 of Oreohelix idahoensis. NCBI lineage: Eukaryota > Metazoa > Mollusca > Gastropoda > Stylommatophora > Oreohelicidae > Oreohelix > Oreohelix idahoensis. Next base: position 19,319 of record JAMPIV010009827.1, on the reverse strand, counting down.
TGTTTTTATGAACGGACATAATAAAAAGAAGATGAAGGTTTTAAAGGTAAAACAAAAACCGAGGAATGTGACCTCCAAGAAAGTTTCATCTCTCTTCAGCTCCCTAAGGAGCATAGGCCTTCAACAGACTTTTGCCAAGTGTTCCTGCCTAGTGCCATCAACTTGTGGTCTTTTCAGGTCTCCAATAAGGTTTGTTATATATAAAGAAATTAATTAGACATAAAATTAGCTCACACCACAGTGGCTGTCTATAGGAATTTATTCTATGCAATTTTAGGAAGGGCCAATTGGAAGAGGAAATGAGTGAAAAAGAAACGAGGATTAAAGGTAGAAGGATAAACTAGGTCAAATTTTGCATAGTTTTCCTAAATATATTTGGTTTTCATTACTTTTCTCTGCTGTGATTGCAAATAAGAAAATTTTATTTTTAGCTTAGGGTTGTCAAGTTGAGAATAGTATTAGAACAAAGAATCTTAGAGGATTTTCAAGAATCCCAACGTTTATGACCTAATGGATTTCTGAACAGTAGTCTCATTTTAATCCATCTTGTGTCATAACCTTATTTCCTATTGGCAAAATTAGATCTTTTGGGGTTAAATTTCTGGTAGCATTTGCTTCGATTTACATGGATTAAAAACAGTGTGTTTTTAAAATTCTTAATAAGAAATAAAAATTGGCTTTGGTTGCCTCCCCCCCTCGATTGTTAAATCTACTTGCCATAATTTTTTGTTAGAAGTGTGGTCATAATGAAAGTTGTTCTTCCATGAACAGTACTGCATTGTCATAAATATTATTTTTTGATTATACACTGGTGTTCATATTTACTAGAAGCAAATAAGAAAAGCAAGAAGTCGCAAATTGAGACATTGTTATTCAGGTGCAGTCTTTACTGACATCTGATTCTGTAAGTAACACACATTTGTGTTGAATAAATGCGGTTTAGAAAGATTTTCGGTTATTCAATACAGCCATGATTTTCAGCTGTCCTGCCTATGACAGTTTTGTCAGTAATGATTGATGTGTACTGTGTTTTACTACTGAAATTTCACTTTAAACTTGTTGTCTTTCTGTCCACTCTCTGTGTCTCTCTCTTCTTTTATTTTTTTTAGTAACTTCTGTTAACTTCATTTACAGTCTTAACCTTATTTACAGCCTTAATCATTGTTCTGCCATTACCATTGTATGCAGTAAAATTACTGCAATAGATAAAAAGAGCTGGAATAATTAGATATTGTTTACCTGTATGTTATTTTATTTTTCAAAAATAATGTCTGCCCTATCTATATTTTGACAACATTTCATGTTAAGTATGACAATGGCATTTTAAAATTAAGCAGCTTTCACACTTCATAAAGCAGCCTATAAGTATGTCCAACATATAATTATGGTCTTTAGCCAACTTTCACTATAATATATGGTGATACTTATCACTAGAAATGTCCTGACAAAAAAAAAAAAAAAAATGTGTGTACACTCTTCAGCAGCATAGTCATAATAATTAAAAGATGGATCTATGCCTTTTTTTTTTCTTTTTTTTTTGGTGATATTTACCCAGTACTTGTGGTTGAACTGTTGTATTATTTTCCTTTAAAATTTCAGTTTGATCACAACTTCATGGTCCTTTTAGTTAAAGATTTTCATGTGATAACCATGAATTCAGCATGTTTTGTTTCAGTGGGCTTATAGTTATAATTACACTTTCCTGTCAAATAATTTGATGTTACGCTTTTAAAATCTTCTTTCTTCTCTTCTTTGATCCTTAGCCGCCGACCGTCAAAGCAGTCAGTGGCCTAGTGGAGTCTTGTAGGGCAACAACAAATTTATTCCACTTTGCTCGGTCGGTGGCCATCCTTCATACAGTGCCCCAATTCTGGTTCATTTTTTGCATCTCAGCCTCCACAGTCCTCCGCCAAGTTGTTTTTGGTCGGCCTCTCTTTCGTTTTCCTTCAGGGGTCCAAAGCATAGCTGTTCTTGTGATGGCTTCGGGATCTCTTCTGAGGACATGGCCAACCCAGCTCCAGCGTCTGCCAGCTATGATGGTGTGCATGTCCTCTTGCTTGCTCCGAGTAAGCAGATCTTGGTTGGTGATGGTATTCGGCCAAAAGATTCGGTGAATTTTTTTTAGGCATGTTGTGTGAAAAGAGGACAATTTCGACATTTCCTTCTCTGTAACTCCCCAGCTTTCCGCACCATAGAGAAGCACAGAAAGCACACAGCTCTGAGATAATCTTAATTTTGTGCTTGTGCTGTATTGAGAGGACTTCCAGATGTTGTTTAGGCTAAAAAAGGCTGTTCTTGCTTTGTTCATTCTGTTGTTGATGTCTTTGCTTGCCCCGCCGTCTGGTGTTACTATGCATCCTAGGTATGTGAAGGTGTCTGTCTGTACCAGTTGCTGATTCCTTACTAATATGGGCTCAGGGTTGCTCACATTGAGTGTCATGACCTCTGACTTCTTTAAATTGATGTTCAAGCCCACCTGCTGGCTATACTTATTAAGTCTATCCGTTTTTTCCTGGATGTGTTGATGTGAATGTGTTAGTAGTACAATGTCATCTGCATATTCCAGATCTTCCAATGTAGAAAATGTAGTCCATCTTATTTCTCTTGGACTGCCCTCTGTTGTCTGGCGCATCACCCGGTCTATGACTGTTAAAAATAGAGTGGTTGATAAGGGGCATCCCTGTCGTACTCCTGTCTTCACCTCAAAGGTTAGGTTGCTCTGCCCAACACTACACGTAAAGTTGGCATAGAGGCTTTTTGTGATTAAAAATTAAGAGGAACTACTTGTCAAGTTATTTTTATAAAGAACATTCCGGTTTTAAATCTCTCATACTGACTGAATCTTTGTCCACTTTTGCATAAATATTTTATTGCTGAATATTTGCCACTGCATTAGGTCTAGATTATTAGCATTTCCTCCCTGTTGTTAAATATGAATACAGATAAAGTCCAGAGAGCTAATAGTACCATTTAAAACACTATATGGCCTCCTCAACAGAACCATATAGTCGGACGTGTTACTAGAAGATGCCTTAATACAGCAGATAACATATATTTAAATTATTATGTAGTCTCAGTTTCTCCTATATGGTATGGTTTGTTCCTGCTGTCATGATATTGTCTCTGCTGTAATAAAATATTTGGTGTGCAGCTTCACTCATTGCTGTTTATCATACTTGATTTGTGACGCAACATTTTACTACGCACCCATGGATACATAAAATAAAGGTAGTGCCTGAAAAGGAGAATAGTACAAAAAGTTGGTGATTTTTACTCATGTCTCCCAAACTGACTATCAGTGCATTGGCAGTGCTACTTAGTGTGATTAAAATATCAGCGAGGGTTTTATAATGGATTGTTATGAGTGTCCAGATGTAAGAGAAGTATGAGTCTGGTTGAATAGAAGCACGTCAGTGATGGCGTTGTGTGGATTTGCAAAGTTTGTGGGCAGCATGTTGGTACTTTCTTGTGGTTTTTATTTAACATACAGCCTCTTTGAAACAGGGTTAGGATCACGGTTAGCAGTAGTGGGCATGTTTTTAATAATTGCATGTGACAAAGCTGGTGTATTACTACACAGTTGGGTCTGACATGTTAGCACGTGATTGTCTTTCTTCATTTGTCAATCAATACCCTTTAGCTCCCCATTGAGTATAGACCTTCAACAAACACATGCCAACTCTTCCTTCATCTCCAATTCTTTCCACACCTTCTTCATCATTTTCACTTCTGTCTCCAGTTCTCTTCTCCATGTGTTTCTTGGTCTACCTCTTCCTCTCTTACCCTGTGGGTTCTAGAACAAGGATTTCTTTATAATGTTATCCAAATGTTTCCTCAACATGTGACCTATCCTTCTTATCCATTGCTCCACTGGTACTTGTCTGGTTCTGTCATCAGTTCCACATTGGTGACCTTGTCATACCATTTTATTATTCATTTGTACCAAGATCGTATTGTAATAGGTGTTAATTACGAGAATATTACCAAGAGACATAATATATTACCTTATGTATCAAGAGAGAGAAGATAGTGGTTACTCTACCTTAACTAACTATGTAAGTGCAGTGGGTTCCGTTTAGTTACACTGCTTCATTTTCTGATACAGGTTTCATCACATTTCTGGCAAGCTACTAAAGTGTATTGAAAATGAATTTACAGAAACAATGTAACATAAAATCGAAAATATACAGCAACCACATTTGCAAAACAATTTTCACATGTTTAATTCACAGAGTGGTGTTTTTTTATACGTTAATTGGCAAGAAAGTTACTTCCCAACTGTCAGAGTGAGAAACAACCACGTTCTAATGCTATGCTGACTATGTTTGTCTACATTTTCCTTTTCACTCCCCATGGAGCATGGAGCTACTACTATATCTAGCCTCCTTATAGAAAGCCTGCACCAAAGCATTCATCTGTTTTTTTGCAGTGGTGGTTTCTGTAGTAATTTGTTTTACATTATGAGGTTGTCAGCCCCCATGCAAAATCTCATTTTAGTTCCCTCTTACATGTGTCTGCAGGAACGGTAGGTCTATTCTTTCTTTGTCTTCTCAGAGACTTCCTAAGACTACATGGAGCCCTGTACCTTGTGCTGTTCACCATTTCTGTTGCAGACTTCTTTCCGTTCACTGTGTGTGATACAGGAGCCTGAAGGGAGCAAAGAATCATTAAATTGTGCCCTACCAGTTCATTGTGAGTTTAGAGTTTCCCCAAACACGCGATGTGAGGCGGGCAAAGGTAGCTGCAGCTTTGCCAATGCGGCTGTCGATTTTGTATCCAGTGATTTGTCAAATGGTAGACCCTAGGTATGTGAAGTGGTGCACCACTGCCAATTCATGTTGGATAACTGGTTCATCCTGGTCAGCACATTTTTTCTTTAGACTTATTGTGAGGCCAAAGTCCTTGCATGCTTTAGTGAAGCGATTCATCAAGCTCTGAAGCTCCTGTTGGCTTTGAGTGACGACTGCAGCATCATCAGCGAACAACAAGTCTCTTATAGTGACCCTTCTGATTTTTGTTTTTGCCTTCAGCCTTGAAAGATTAAACAGACGGCCATCTGACCTAGTGTGAAGGCATATTCCTTCAGTTGCATCTCTGAATGCATGTTTCAAGAGTAAGGCAAAGAAGATTCCGAAGAGGGTCGGAGCCAGAACACAGCCTTGTTTAACGCCACTTCGTATATCAAAGGGCTGTGACGTGCTTCCAGCATATGGATGTTCCTTTCATGTCGTCATGGAATGACTTTATCAATTCCAGCATTTTAGAAGGGCCCTTTTTTCCCCAGGATGAGTCCATCCCTACTCAACAAAGGTCGAATGCCAAGTGAGGTCTATAAAGGCGATATATAATGGTCTTTTCTGCTCCTTGATTTTTCCTGAAGCTGGCGGAGAGAGAAGATCATGTCTGTTGTTGATCTGCCAGCTCGGAATCCACACTGTGCCTCTGGATATATGCGCTCAGCTAACTTGTGTAGTCGCATTAAGATGACTTTGGCAAAAACCTTACCAACAATACTAAGAAGAGAGATGCCTCTGTAGTTATTGCAATCACTTCTGTCTCCTTTATTTTTATACAGTGTTACAATCTTGGCATCTTGCATGTCTTGAGGAATAGTTGTCTCTTCCCAGCACTGGCACAGCATCCTATGCAGGGGATGTAATAGCGTGCTCTTACAGCATTTGATTAAATCAGGAGGAATCCCATCACTGCCTGGTGCTTTGCCAGAGGCCAAGCTATCAATGGCCTTACTGAGTTCCTCTAATGTTGGTTCGGCATCCAGCTCCTCCATAGTTGGCAGACTATTGGCAGCATCAAGGGCTGCAGGCGTAACGGTATTGTCTCTAGCGTAAAGCTCAGAGTAGTGCTCGACCCACCTCTCCATCTGCTTACCCTTATCGGTTAGCTTCTCTCCGCTGATGGTTTTTAGCGGTGCCGTCTTACTTTTATGGGGGCCAAGTGCTTTCTTTATACCGTCATACATTTGTCTAATGTTGCCTGTTTGCGCTGCGATCTGGATGCTCTCACTGAGCTGGAGCCAATAGTCATTTGCACAGCGTCGAGCAGTTTGTTGAACTTTGCTTCTCGTAGCCCTCAGGATCTGTAGGGTTCTGGCACTCGGTGAACGTTTGTATTCATTCATAGCACTGCGCTTAGCTTCAATAACAGGTGCCATCACATCTGATGAAGCGTCAAACCAGTCATTTGACTTTGCTGTTTTCTTACCAAAGGTGGCAAGTGCAGTACTTTGAATGGTGTTCCATAGATGCTCCCAGTTCTCTGTAATAGTATCACCATGCTGAGGGCTACTGAACACTTTCTTGAAGGTCGCAGTGAATTGAGCGATCATGAAAGGGTCTGACATCTTGCTGGTATCAATGCGTGGTTTCCCTTCATGTCTGACACGATAGAGTTTTCTTGGTTGTGCTCTGAGTTTGCAGCAAACCAAGGAGTGATCTGTGTCACAGTCTGCACTATGGTACGAGCGCGTGGAGAGCACAGACCTGAGGAGTGGCCTTCTGACAAGAATCAGGTCAAGTTGGTGCCAGTGCTTGGATCGTGGGTGTCTCCATGACACCTTATGCTGGGGTTTTGTCTGAAAGTAGGTGTTGGTCACGCAGAGGTCATGGTGGACGCACAACTCTAAGAGCCATTGTCCATTTTCATTCATCTTGCCAATACCAAACCTGCCCAGACATGAAGGCCATGAAACATTATCGGCACCCACTCTAGCGTTAAAGCCACCAAGGAGAACAAGCTGTTCTTGCCTAGGTATGCTTTTGATTACTGCTGCTAGATTCTCGTAGAACTCATCTTTAGCTTCTGAGGCAGAGTACAGAGTAGGAGCATACACACTGACAAGGGTGATGGGACCTGTGCTAGTTTGCAGGCGGAGCGTTAACAGGCGTTCTGATCCATTCTCGCCTGGTTCAACCATGTTAGTTAGCGATTTTTTGACCGCAAAACCTACTCCGTGTTCTCTAGCTTTATTAAGATCTTTCCCTTGCCAATAAAATGTGTAGTCCTTCTCGCTCACCGTTCCAGAGCCCGCCAGGCGCGTTTCCTGAAGTGCAGCTATATCCACCTGAAGTCGTTTAAGCTCATCATTAATTATGGCTGTCTTCCTTACATCGTTTACATCCTGTAGGTTTTCGGATAGTCCAGTCAACATAGTCCAGACGTTCCAGCATCCCAATCTGAGAGTTTGCTTATTTATATTTTTTCGATAATTGCTTGGTGCAAAATTTTCTGTCCACAGTTCGGGTTTGACCCTAATCCCCATGCACCCAATGGGGAAAGCAGACAGTGGCGGGACAACACCTTATTGACTGGGGGCTGCCCAGCTTGAAGCGGGCGGTAGCTGTCCAGTGAGATCCTAGAACCTCTCCCACTGTCGGAAGTAGCCCCTGGCGCCATGCCCTACGCCAGTTGGGCAAAATGCTTATAACCGGTAACTGCTACTTCCCGTGTTTTGCCGACACCTATAGGGTGAAGCTGGAGTGTCCTCTCCAGGGCGCGAGCTTGGACACAGTTATATGGAGATCAAGCTGTTGCCCATGCAGCATGTTCCCCCTCTCCACACAGCCGGTAGATCCAAAGGAACGGCAGTAGCCGATACAGTTTGGTACCAGCCATGTCGCAGGAGTTGCCAGAATAATGTCGAATCGACATTAGACTGCCTTAGGGACTCCGACTCCGGATTTATCCTCAGGGTTTACTCCCGAAGCCAATTCCACAAATGGATATTCCCGCAAGGCAGCGGTGGTTTGAATTCAGAGTTCCTTCTCTTAGATAAGCTACCAACCAAGGATCACGAGCCCTATCTGCCCGAAGCTGCTGGTTTTAAGGCGCCAGTCGCTCGCCTTTGCCCCTTCTCCCGTCAGTGGAAACAGTTCCGCCGGGCTCAAATTGAGCCACACGTGAAGGCCGGGAGCTGGACTTGGTTGTCAGAGGCTGTTTGAGGCGCGTGCCATAGAAGTATTTTATCTGCAGTGAGAGCTTATCCTCACTACAACTCCCGGCAATAACAACCTTTGGGCCAGCTACATCAAGACATTAACAACTTACAAGGCTTCTAATAAGAGGTTGTGAAAGGGATTTGCAACCTCATCGTGTAAAACAAATTACCACACAAACCACTGCTGCAGAAGCATGTGAGTGCTTGGTGCCGACTTCCTGCTGCCATGGTGCATCCATGATCCATAAGGAGCACACAGAAAAATGATAATGATCTGTGGCATCAGATCGCCAAATTAACGATGAAACTCAGAAAATTTTTTACAACACATAGATACAAACAAACTATTTTATGTGGGATATCTTTGAAATCGAGAAACAAACAAAACATTTACTTTACAATATCCATTAAGTACCAAGTGCGTCAACAACTAGAAAATAAATTAACTACAGATGACTACTGGCAACAGACAAAAAGGTATATGGAAGAAACATGTGGAGAAGATCTAGGACAAAGAGAATGCCAACACAAAGAATTCATAACAACAGAAACCATCAGTAAGATCAAGGAAGCAAAGATAACAAAGCAGATTTAAACAGAAGCAAAATCAGAAGTTCCAGAGCAACACCGCATGAACTTATATAGAATGAAACAAAGAAGATACAAGAGCAAAATCCCATACTGATGAGTTAGCCTCTTTCTGGGCCTCAATTACCTCTGTTAAACCCCCCTTTCCCCCTCATAGTTGCTGTTAACTGGAAAAAAATTGCCCTACCATCTTATTGTGGCCCCTTAGAAATATGGGGGGGGGGGAGAGACATGGCCCACGTTGAGAACTACTGACCTACACCAGCAAGCATGGTACTTGAGGAGGACCTTACCAAACGTCATTGTTTTCTGAATACTCAGTTACCCCAACTCTTTAACATCTTATTTTTAACTTTGTAGTGCATCATAAAACGAATCTAAATGTAAAAACCCTGCTTTCATACTTTGAAAAAAGAATATTACATTTCACAAATACCAAAGACAAAATTTAAAAAAAGAAATTAGTGTTAAATATGAAAGGTTGATAATGTCAAGGCTGTCCTACCGTGTAACTCTGAAACACGAAGAGCACTATAGTATGAAACAACAAATCCATTACATGAGTATAGAATCCTATATATAAAATCCCAGCCTTTTCTGTCAGTGCGTAACGCTAAGGGATGCAAATTTGGTTGAAAGTTAGACATTAATTGTATTGTTTCCCTTATATGTACTCTCCCGAAAATAGTAACACTTACCACAGAACAATGCGCAAATGACGGTGTGCACAAAAATATATTTATAGAATGTGTGATCACGTATACACACATTGGGATCCTCGCTGCTGCTACGTAGTTCGTGTACTGTGGTGATGCACAGTGGTTTAAAAAAAATACTTTTGAATAAGTAAAATTGCCGTTAGGTATTGGTGCTTTTGAATTTAATTCCCGTCTTATGACGCGCTTTTACACTAATCTTTTATATTACATCATTTCTCATTTTTACTCCCTATGGGGCATGGTGCCGCCACCGTAGCTGGCCCCTTGCAAGAAACCTACATAAAGCATTTACATGTTCTTGCAACAGTGGTTTCTGTAGGAATTTGTTTTACATGATGAGGCTACTATCCCCCTGCACAACCTCATATTAGCCGCCTTGTACATAGTACACCTAAAACACATAGTAGAGTGTCAAAAATCTACATGTTTTATTGCTATTATTTTTTGCCATTTGATTGTTTCCCTTCGGCATGGAAGAGGATAAATTACATCCCTTGAAATTACAGCAAACAATTTTTTTTTCAAAACTTTACAAAAATGAGTAAAATAACTTCATGCAGAATCATGAAAATGAGATCCACGGTCTTCTAAATGTGCTGTAGATGCGGACATATTAAGACGTTAGTTTTAATTCTTTCCTAGTCATTATTTTGACGGATATAATTACTAGTTCATCTTAAAATCTCAATTTAAATATCGGATAGATTTAAAAAAATCAGTAGCAGGTTATCAGAATCGCTACAACAGTCTGATCAGATCAAAGAAATGGGTAGAGATCAAAAGAAGTCACGTCCAACTAAAAAATCAGAATCAATTCAAATGTCAAGTCTGTCCTATTGTATGGCTCTGAACACGGAGAACAGCAAAAACAAACCAAAAAGCTTCAGACTTTCACAAATGGCAAAAAAGATAGTCTCAGCAGATACTGCCGTAAGGGAGTGAAGTGTTTGAGACTTCACAATACTAGACCAAGTAACCACTTTCTCTCCTCGCTGCTTTTGTCTTTCCTAACCCAAGAGCAGTCAGATATCCATTTACATATGACAGATTGTAGCGTGACGCCACCATGGTTCCAACCCACTATCTTTACAGCGAGAGGCCTGCGCTCAAACCAAGGATGCTCTCATAAATAGGTGCTTCCTGAACAAAAAGGATTGTGGTGGTATGACAAGATCATCGTCATGTAGCATGTCCTTTGCAGAACGTCGCTCTCATCACAGCCCGCCTGAAAGACTCTCGATCTCTAGCCAGCCTTCCCGCCTCCTCCATTGTCGTATTCAAGGTGTCTTCAATGTCCTGTGTCCACTGTCGTCGTGGTCGCCCCTGCCTCGCCTTCCAGGTACCATACCCTCCATCACTGCTCTTTCTAAACAACTATGACGTTTAATGTGGCCAGAGTATTTCAGTTTCCGGGACATAATATTGTTTATGAGCCAGTTTTCCTCGATGTTCAGGTCGTGTAGGATGTCTATATTTTCCTTCTTCTTGGTCCAAGATAATCTGAGAATTTTTCTGTAACACTTTGCTTCGAAAGATTCGGTTTTTTTTTCTTTCTTCTTCTTCTTTGACCCATAGCCGCCAACTGTCAAAGCAGTCATTGGCCATCACGCCTGGTGGCGTCTTGTAGGGCAGCAACAAATTGATTCCACTTTGCTTGGTCGGCTGCCATCCTTCGTACAGTGCCCCAACTCTGGTTCATTCTTTGCATCTCGGCCTCCACAGTTCTCCGCCAAGTTGTTTTTGGTCGGCCTCTCTTTCGCTTTCCCTCGGGGATCCATAGCATAGTGTCACGAAGTGGATTTAAGTATAGAGTTATGTCTGAGTGTATAGACAAAACCCTAGTATGAGAAAGACTGAAAAGATAGATTTTGATGTGAATGACAGTGAATATGGAAAGATGAGACTTATAATGCTTCGAGGGTGAGAACCTAGATTGACTCTCCCTCGCCACTCGTGACTATTTAAGAGCTAAAGACTCACCACCTCCGACTACCATAAAGGAGATAAGGTTTCACTAACAGTCCACAGACACAACTATACAGACAACATATACGTACAGTATAGTTATAGAGACTGATCCAGTAAACAGTTAATAGTTTATTTACACACAACAATCAGATAACACGGTAAATAAATAACGTGCGAGTTCGCACAAACCCTGAAACAGAACCAAAGCAATTAAATGACATACAAATTGTAAACCCACAATGTCACCTTCCCCTTCAACCTGCAAGGAAGAAAGTCAAGGATTAAACAAAAGAATTTACTCAGTGGGGTCTCTAACCTTAGAGCCACCACTCCTAACTATCTTATTATTAATTATTAAACTCTAACACCACTGTCCGACTGCAGACGTATCTACCTGCCTACACAAAATCTGACTGAACTTTCTGAAGTCCTACACCACAAATCACAAACACTGATCCACTAACGGACTTCTTCAGTGCAACCTCAGAGGCAGTCCTCTGCTCTGACTATCTAACTTCATAAATTCTGTCTCTCCTCAGTTTCTGTTCTGACTATCTAACTTCATAAATTTTGTCTCTCCTCTCTAAAGCATTCGGAAGGAATGTTGACACTATCTCCTCCCACGAATATTGCAGCTGATGACTTGGCTTCTAGAACTAGGTACTTGACTGGGATGTATAGACTTCACTGCTGGCGAAACTTAATTCAAATGCCCTGTTACCCTTCTTCGGGTTTAGGACCGTCGGCTTTATTATGGCCGACTTTACACAACAAAAAAACCCAAACCCAACACCTCCAGGCCACGCGCCTTCTTTGGAGTGGTATAAAAAGCTAAGAGCTCTGGATTTTATAAAGATGCACCCGTTCCCGCTGAAGCATGGGGCTTCACTGCAAGGGAACTGCTATCTTCCTCTGGTGCAGACGTACTTGGCGCCGGTAACTACCGCGTCACCAATTTACGTTCACTTCTGGCGATGCCTCGACCCTTCTACTCCTGAGAATGGCCGAATATCTTTGCAAGCTGTAAGGCGATTTACACCCCTCCCTGTGTGCCGTGAAAAATGCTGTGAAACAAATAATAACAACAGATATACAACACATCAAAATTTACCCATCTCTAACACCTAACTCCCTTAAATAAATACCTCTCCCGTCTATCCCCTACACCAATCTAAGCACAAACGATAACTTATTTCTGCCCCCAAAAGTCATACTACCATACACTTCCCTCCTCTTCTCTCTCTTCCCGCTTCACCGTAAATATCGGTCTGGTCAGTAAACTCCCAGACGCGGGCTGATCTAATCTATTACTTAAACCTAGCCGCAGGCGTCAAAACAATTCATTCACTGAGGGAAATCCCCTCCGATAAAATTCCTGGCCCTACTTTATATTACAGACTGACCCTGGTGAGTCATCGCTTAACCCAAAAATAAATTAGACCTCTCTAGGAATAATTAAATCCCATCTTCGTAAAATTTAATTCCACCCCTCACTCCAACTACATTACCAAAATAGCCCGCTAGCAAATACCCGACTAATTAAAATTACACGAATACACTCACGTATATACGCTGCAAGGTATCATAAATCAAAGATGAGGAAATATTAATTCCCATCTCAATAATAATTAATTACACAATCCCTTAACGTACACAATTACGCAAGCGTATTTACACAGCAAAGAATCAAAATCCAATTGTGATTTTACACAACACTCTACATACTACAGAGCGCCCGTGTATCTAAGAGCTAAACCTCACACAGTTAATATCTCAAAGCCTCTACACCAACCAAAGATAGTACTAGCTTATCATAGAAAAAATTATATGCACACTTACATATCTATTATTAGATAGCAATGGATGGCACTTTCGTTTATAAAATTTAAGTTAACTTCCCGATGAAACTTTACTTTATCGTGCTAAGATTCTATTAAGAAACGCATTTCTACACCGCTAAATTAAGATGCCTACATACCCAATTCTCGAATTTCTCACTTAAGAGCAGACGAATATGACTTATATTTTCACGGCTGATATTTCTGGAGACAAAGAGAGTGCTACTAGATGTACTCTGTTATTTATAATTGGATTACCCACGCCATACGTCATCGCGTCGCGTCCCTCTGGAACCAATAATCTTGCCGGAATTAGTTAATAACTGACCCCGGCCAATTAGATTGTAAGCAACTCATGAGTCATGTTTATTCTGATCGCGCGCATCTTTCTTGCGTCATGTTAGATAATGTTACTACCGTTGGCGTGAGCAAAATTAACTTTGATTCGTTGTAGCGCCCGTTTTTACGTACCTGGGTAGAGGTTCAACACCCACCCATCGATTTACCGGGTATGGGTTACTAACGTCGGAAAATTTATACCCAGCCTAATAATACTCAAGCGCCTAATACAATAAAAATTTACCGCAATTATTTTGCAAAGAAAAAACTACTTTAGAGAAAGGAAGACTGGTGCAAATCTTAAAATTAAAACCGACAGTAATCCCTCCTGAAAACGCAATTAATTACCAAGAGAAGAAGACTAAACTCAATTAATTACAGGACATAATTACCGGGAGAAAAAGAATGGGGCCTGTGGAAAATAAAATCACAGTAACTCCTCACACATAGCTGTTCTTATGATAGTATCAGGGTCCCTTCTGAGGACGTGGCCAACCCAACTCCAGCGTCTACCAGCAATGATGGTGTGCATATCCTCCTGGTTACTCCGAATAAGTAGTTCTTGGTTGCTGATGGTATTCGGCCAAAAGATTCGGAAAATTTTCCTTAGGCAGATTGTGGGGAAGGAGGACAGTTTCGACATTTCCTTCTCTGTTACTCTCCAGCATTCCGCACCATAGAGAAGCATAGAAAGTACACAGCTCTAATACAGTCTTAATTTGGTGTTTGTGCTGTACTGGGAAGACTTCCAAATGTTGTTGAGACTAGCAAAGGCTGTTCTCGCTTTATTCATTCTGTTATTAATGTCCTTGCTTGTTCCGCCGTCAGGTGTTACTATGCATAGAAGATAAGTAAATGTGTCTGTCTGTTCTAATTTCTGGTTCCTTATTGTTATTGGCTCAGGATTGCCCACATTTAGTGTCATGACCTCTGTCTTCTTCAGATTGATGTTCAGACCAACCTGCTGGCCATACTTATTCAGTCTATCGGTTTTTTTCTTGGATGTGTTGATGTGAATGCGCGAGTAGTGTAATGTCATCTGCATATTCCAGGTCTTCCAGTGTAGAAAACGTTGTCCATCTAATTCCTCTTGGACTGTCCTCTTTTTTCTGGCGCATCACCCAATCTATGGCTGTCAGAAATAATGTTGTTGATAAGGGGCATCCCTGTTGTACTCCTGTTTTCACTTCGAAAGTTATATTACTAAATCCAACACTGCATGTAAAGTTAGAATAGAGGCTTTTTATAATAGAAATAATGCAGCTGGGAATTCCATAAGCCCTCAGTATTTTCCATAGGCTGTCCCTGTGTATGCCGTCAAAAGCCTTTTCAAAATCAACAAAGTTAATGTATAGCTGTCTCTGCCATTCTCAGCACTGCTCTGTAAAGTTCCTGAGGGTGAATATATGATCTGCACATCTTCTGTTTTTTCTAAAACTCGCTTGTTCTTTCCTCAGTTTATGGTCAACTGCTTTTGAAATTCTCGGGATTATTATCTTGCCTAGTATTTTACTGGGAACTGAGAGGAGAGTAATTCCTTTCCAGTTGTTGCAGTCTGCAAGATCGCCCTTCTTGGGCAATTTGGCAATTATTCCTTTACTCCACTCTGTTGGTCCTGAAATCCCAAGCATGACTCGCTGCTTTACTTGTATATTGTTGAGATGGTGTTGAATTTCTGGTCGACATCATCGGTCTCTGTTCTTTCCTGGCTTTTGGCAATCTGATATCATCTCTTTACGTCGAACACGAAAGCTTTTCTGATGAGGGGTCCTTAAGTTTCGTGATGTTATATATTTTCTGTTTGACTGCAACTGGTCCAGCAGCTCTGAGTTTCACCTTCAGTCTTGCTACTACTAGGTAATGATCACTTCCCACATCTGCGTTTCTTCTTACTTTCACGTCTTGTAATGCATGTCTCCATCTGCCATTTATCATTATGTGATCTATCTGGTTTATGTCCCGTCCATTTGGTGATTCCCACGTTAACTTGTGCTCTTCTGTGTGTGGAAAAAGTGTTCCTCCAATGACCAGGTTGTTAATACTGCAGAAGCTTATCAATTTGTCCCCATTCTCATTTACTGTTCCACTGCCGCATTTCCCCATTACTCTTTCGTTATAAGTATTGTGTGTTCCAACTTTCGCATTGAGGTCTTCCATTACTATAATAAGATCGTACCTGGGTGCAATTTCCATTTCCTTTTGTACCTGTTGATAGAACTCGTCCTTGATCTCTTCATCGCTGTCGTTTGTTGGTGCATAGGATCGTATAATTGTGGTGTTGGTGAATCTCACTCTGTCTTATTTTTATCAGTCTGTTGTTGATGGGTTTCCATTCCAGTTAGACCTTTCCATTCCTTTCTTCAGGATAATGGCCACACCTTCGTTGTGCTGACCATCCTCTCTACCAGAGTAAAGTACTGTTTCCCCTGTAAATTGTTTTTCTTTAATGTTTGTGTAATGGTCCATGATTCACATGCGTACGTTGCCACCGGAAAGATGCACGTTCTCAGAAGTTTTACTTTTATTAATTTGCTTGTGTTATACCATAGATAGATTCTTCATTTTATTTAACCTCTGCATTGCAATGGCCAGTCTCCTTCTGACCTCTTTTGAGCAGTCTCTATTGTTGTTAATTATAGAGCCAAGATATTTCAAAATTTGTGACATTTTCAATTTCCTCATCGTTGATGGTAATTTTTGGTTGGCACCTTGTTTTCTCAGTGGACATTATCTGTTTTTGTGTGTGTGTGTGTTCAGAAAAAGGTTCTGATCCTCACTGTGTCTTTTGACAGACATGATTAACTGCTCTAGTCCCTTAGCACTGTTTGAAACAATAATAGTGTCATCTGAGTTCTGGGATCGCATTTCCATCAATTGTGAACAGATCGCAATTTTCACATTCTTGGTCACTTATTTCTCATTATATTTTCTGCATAGATGTTAAACAAGTATGGAGAGAGGATGCAACCCTGTCTTACTCCCCTTTTCACCTCAAACCATCCTGATGTTTCCCCCGCTACTCTGACAGCTGCTTGTTGTTCGTGATATAGTGTTTCGATTAGATGGATCAAATGCGCTGGAAACCCCATGCCTCTCATGATGTTCCACAATTTCTGATGTTGTACGCAGTCGAAGGCCTTGGTGTAATCTAAGAAACAGGTGTGAAGATCTACATTGTATTCTCTGCATTTTTCGATGATGTTTCTCACATTAAAAATGTGGTCCCTCGAACCTCTGCCTTGTCTAAAACCTGCCTGTACTTCACGTATTTCATGTTCTCTTTCTATCCTCTTCATGATAATCCGCAAGAGGATTTTGCTGGCATGACTTATTAAAGCAACAGTACGATATTTGGTACACAGTTTTAAATTGCCTTTCTTTGGGAGAGGGATATACACCGATCTTTTCTATGCTTTGGGAGAGGGATATCCACAGATCTTTTATATTCTTTGGGAGAGGGATATACACATATCTTTTATATGCTTTGGGAGAAGGATATCCACATATCTTTTATATGCTTTGGGAGAGGGATATACACAGATCTTTTCTATGCTTTGGGAGAGGGATATCCACAGATCTTTTATATGCTTTGGGAGAGTGATATATACATATCTTTTCTATGCTTTGGGCCAGACTGCACTGTTCTAGATCTTCACACATAGTGCATGATAAACGTGGACGCTGGCCTCTCCTCCTGCTTGAATTAGTTCAGTTGGTATGTCAAATATATAAATTACAAAATAATATGGTATGAAATCAGTTTTACAAGTAAACGGTACACATGAGACAAGGGACGTTTCGGGTTTTACCCTTCGTCAGCCACAGTTACGAACAGGTGACAAGGACAAGAACTACATATAGGTACTACAAAGGTCTATGATGATGAGGAAAACGTCAAATGAGCGATACAAGCAGATGAAACCACGGTGATGAGCGAAACGATAACAGTAATAATGCAAGAAAATCGTGAAACCAGAAAGACATGTCGAAACAAGAAAGTAAATAATCAACGAAACGAAGACAGAAATGAACAACAATATTAAAATGCGTAAAAAAAATCACTTAGCTGGATCGAAGAAAGGAACATTCAAAATGGCTGAAAAAAATAAGGCGTCATGCGGAAGTGACGTAGGAGCTAGTGACGGCTAAGAACAGATAATTGAGGAAACGAAACGAACCAAAGCAAAAAAACAAGGATAGATAGGAAAATAACGACAGAAGCCACCAGAATTATGCAAAATGATGCTGGACATTCATCCCAGCAGGAGCTAAAACGCCCATTTGAAAAATGAGACGATTCTCCAACGAAAAGCGAGTTCGGTCGTCGCCGATACATGAACGGAGGGCAGTGACATGAATGTCAGAGTTACCTGAATGGTCAGGGCTGTTGAAGTGAAGGGCCACCGGTAAATGTTTGCCATGATGGATGTCATTCAAGTGCTCCCGAAACCTGTCTGCCAAACGTCTGCCAGTTTCACCAATATAGGTCATGCCACACCTCTTGCAGAGGATAGCATAAATCAGGTTTCTGGAATTGCACGTGAAAGACTCCCCAATGGCAAATTTACCGTTCGGAAAGGAGACTGACTGCGTTTGGAGTACAAAAGGACAGGTCTTACATATGCGGCGTTGGCACGGTTTAGTACCAAAGTGAGAAGGACTAGTTTGTCTCAAGCGACTATGCACAAGAATATCCCTAAAATTCTTATCCTTACGATATGCCAACAAAGGGGTATCACGAAACAACTCTCTGGTATCAGGATCGGAGTGGAGAATAGGCAGATGACGGAACATAATTTTTTTCACCGCCAAACAGTGAGGGTGGAAAGTTAAGACAAGTTTGAGTCTGTCAGATGTACTCGTAGTAGTAGGTTTAGCAGTAAGTGCAACCTGAGGAGTGACGGGACTAATGCGATTAAGGGCATCAGATAAGACTCTTTCAGGATAGTGACGTCGGCGAAAAAACTCGAGCATTTCTTGAGCTCGTTCACGGAAATCATCTTCATCGTGACATATCCGACGTAAGCGTAGAAGTTGAGAGTAGGGAATAGAATTTTTACAGCTGGGAGGGTGAGAAGAGGTGTAAAGAAGGAAACCATGAGCATCTACGTTTCATTGACTGGGGACCAATTTTTAAAAAAATAGTTTGCTTCCAGTGTTTTGTTTTTCTCTGGGCCAGTGGGATTTGCCTCAATAAAACAATATTCGGGGCAATCTTGCTAGTACGTGGCGGCACGCGCAGTCTAGGTGTGCCTGTCCACATGTACACAGGCTGAATTGCAATCTGAATTTTGTATGCACATGTGGCTGCGGAGGCGGTTGTGTCCTGTTCTGAAAAGCAGAAGTCCACTATTTGTTCTGTCTGTTCATAGCTTGTATCCAGGGCGCGTTGATGTTGGGTGGCTTTCTTAAAGATCTTGACTCATCTTTTTCTGTTTCAGTCTGATGCTACGTTATTGGGACATACCTGTTGTTCGTCTGCAGCACCTTCGGATTATACCAGTCCGTCATGCCATCCTCTTCCTGGTATTCCACAATGAACGATTAACCACTAGCGTGGTCGTCCCTAGGGATGTTGCACAGTTTTCAGATAACTCTGTTGGGGTACTTGTATAACTGGCTATTTTACGGACTGAAGTACTTTGAGAGCTGATCGTGGAATCTGTCAGAAATATCCTACAGGTAGTGGGATGCGCTGTGTAGAGTGGTTGTTCAGTAGTTTTCTCAGTTGCCACCTTGATTGCCTGGACTCTAGTCATCATAGTTAGTTACAGAATTTCCCCGTATGGTAGCTCTGATCGTATCCCTAGTGTTGTTTTGGGTATATCTAATGTACACTCCTGCTCCTCCATTCTTTACTGCATCTTGCTGAACCCTTCCGTTATACTCGGACCCGAAGACTCGTCGAGCCAC
>JAMPIV010009826.1:0-27803 GCA_024509875.1 Oreohelix idahoensis | reverse complement strand
CAGTATTAGACTGGTTTATGGCGTACAGTTAGTTATACAGTATTAGACTGGTTTATGGCGTACAGTTATACAGTATTAGACTGGTTTATGGCGTACAGTTATACAGTATTAGACTGGTTTATGGCGTACAGTTAGTTATACAGTATTAGACTGGTTTATGGCGTACAGTTATACAGTATTAGACTGGTTTATGGCGTACAGTTATACAGTATTAGACTGGTTTATGACGTACAGTTAGTTATACAGTGTTAGACTGGTTTATGGCGTACAGTTATACAGTATTAGACTGGTTTATGGCGTACAGTTAGTTATACAGTATTAGACTGGTTTATGACGTACAGTTAGTTATACAGTGTTAGACTGGTTTATGGCGTACAGTTATACAGTATTAGACTGGTTTATGGCGTACAGTTAGTTATACAGTATTAGACTGGTTTATGGCGTACAGTTATACAGTATTAGACTGGTTTATGGCGTACAGTTAGTTATACAGTATTAGACTGGTTTATGACGTACAGTTAGTTATACAGTGTTAGACTGGTTTATGGCGTACAGTTATACAGTATTAGACTGGTTTATGGCGTACAGTTATACAGTATTAGACTGGTTTATGGAAATATTACACAGATACGTTGACTGGCGATGAATAATGGCACAAATTCCGATCTGCCTCTGTCCCAGACTTTTATTTATAAAAATATGATCGGGATCTCAACGCACTGTTTCTTAGTAAGTTTATTTTAAAATGTGGCACTGAACTGACGCTCTTAATTGCCTATATTGGCGAGTCTAACCAATCGGGCCATGCTTACACAGCTTTTCAAAAAAAGTACCCTTACTACCGTTTCCCCTAACAACAAAGAATTAGTATTTATAGTCCGACTAATCGTGTTTACACCCGTGTGTTACCGGGGCCCGAAAGGGGAGCAAAGAATAGTAACACTGCACCCTACCACGCATGTCGTAAAAAGCGACTAAGGAGGGTTGGGCATGGGTCTGTTTACCCCATCCCGTAAAAACTTCGCACAGTGGGCTGATCACCTGCTTGCCAACCAATCTGATTACGGAAACAATAATAGATTGTTTGGTCTGTTTTTGTTCCACAAAGACGCCACTAGGCGTGGTGGAAACAGCGATAGATTGATCAATTTGTTGTTGCCCTAAGACGCCACTAGGCGTACTGGCCACATACTGCTTTGCCGGTTAGTGGCTAAGGATGGAAGAAGAAGAAGAAGAAGATTGGTTTATGGCGTACAGTTATACAGTATTAGACTGGTTTATGGCGTACAGTTATACAGTGTTAGACTGGTTTATGGCGTACAGTTATACAGTATTAGACTGGTTTATGGCGTACAGTTATACAGTATTAGACTGGTTTATGGCGTACAGTTATACAGTATTAGACTGGTTTATGGCGTACAGTTATACAGTATTAGACTGGTTTATGGCGTACAGTTATTGTCGTAAATTTATTTGAGAGAATTCTATGAACTAGTGGTCCCGTGTAGAGTGATGGTGAAGGCTCTGTGATAGATAAGGGTTAGAATGTAAATAGTTGATTCACAGAGTGCTGGGGAGGGTAAGGACAGACTCTTTTACGACAATCGTTCCTCTCAATCTTCTCCTCAAACTCTCCTGGTCAAACAATTATTTGCCAGTTTCCAGACATAAACCTGCGATCACACCGATTTGGTGCTTCAAACATACAGACGCCCGTGAATACAAACTACGAATATAACAGATATGGGGTAATTGGGGGCTTGGGCCTTCCAACACAATACTAGAAATTTTATACTGTTTATTTATCACTAAGAATCAAATCACAACATTAATCATTTGACAGGCAAAAATCATAGTTTACAGAAATAAAATACAAATGACAAGATTGGGGGGGGGGGGGGAAATGAAGATTGATATCCCATATGCCCTTCCCTCTTGTACAGACAAATGAAAAGGAACCCCGTCCAAATGACAAGTAGTTAACAGAAATAGATAAGTTAACCCAACAGTGGATTAATCTATCCTGAAAAGAGGGATTAGGAAACTAGTCCTATTATCCTTAACTGGTTTTCCTTCTTCTAATCAGTTTAGGAAGGGGAAATAACGGAGTTAAGAAATCCCACTTGTAAAGTGAACAATACGAGGAATAAAATAACAAAGTGTCTACCAGGTACAGCAATTAAAATAGTTGCACATAAAACTCATTCAGACATGCGCGCTCATGCTGGCCAACACACAAACTCTCACACAGACGTACCGATCTTGGAATCAGGCACTCCATAGAATTATACAAAAACCATCAATTAACACTTGACATGTGAAAGTGTCTGTTACTTCGATGTCCAGCCCCAGATGTAGCGAGGTTGGCTGGTAGCAAATTTTCTCACTTATCGCCGGACGTGAAGCCTAAGTGTTCTTGTGTTTTATTCTATAAGAAGAGACTATGGGATGGCACTGTCACAGTTAGATACAGGTGAGAATGGGGTGTGGTTTGCTTAGATTTCCCCGCTGGTGTGAAACTTCTTAAACGAGATGACAACAACTGACCAGTGCGGTATGGTTTAAATCCAGTGAGGAAAAACTAGGCACAGTCACAGTTCAGGTAAATATGTACTCTCTCTCTCAGTAGCGGTAAACTAATAAAAAGCTCTGGCAATTGTTCTTCCAGTTACAACTTAATTTGCTTGATGATGTGTTAAATTTGTCTTTGGGTGTGCTTTCTTTCTTATAATTTAGATAGCGGAATCCCCAACATAGGATCGCCTCAAAGATTAAAATTTAAACAGTCTCAACAAGTTCTGGAGGGGTTTAAGAACTGAGTCTGGGAGACTCTATACCAGGTTTTTCTTGCTGGGATCGCACAGGTTGTGATACACCCTATATGAAAGATAAAACATGTAATCATATCGAAAAATCAAATAACATTCTAAAGCGCGATAAATTTACAGTTAACTATTTATACACTCGCGTCTTTAAGCATATAAATTCAAGAAGAACTCCCCGCGAGTTTAATAGTTAAAACACACATATATATGTATATAGAACTTAACTCAATTAAATTTAGTTATACATTCCTTCGCGTCTTTAAATGTTACTTTAAGCATTTAAGTATCTATCATCTTTGGAAATAATATAATAGATATATCATTAAATTTTCAACTGGAACTATTTGACTATTTGAGATAAGTTTAACTTAATAGCTTTAAATTAATCACAAAATCCAGTGAAATAAGATGAGTGAACTAGACCACTGATCACTTTAAAACAAATATATTATACCGTTTAGCACAGAATAGAATTCACTGCAATAAGTTGAAAATCCAGAGGGAATCAAACAAGATTTCACTATGCTAGTGCTTCTGTCAATGTCTGGCAAACGAGTGATAAAATTGCATTTCTCAAAGGTCTGTATATATCTAACTGAAATGGAACTTAAAGGGGTCGTGTGAGATTTTCACACTTTTTATGATCTACGGAGAAAATCGAGATTCTAGCCGCCCGGCGTTTCCCCCGTTCGTCTCAGGCTTTCGAGCGTTCTCTGATTGACACAGAGATATGAAATGTCTGCAAGAAGCTTGCTTCGTCCACTCTGGTTCACGCTGCCGTGTTATCTAGCAGCAGGAAACTTCATCGTCCGTTCTGAGATCCCTTAGATCTCATGCCGCTAGTACGTTTGATCCTGGCAACGCCTTTAAGGCAGGCACGAACGAAAATGTGTAGCGCAATGCTTGCTTATAATCGCTCTAGAAACAGGAGTGGGCGTGATTGAACCTCCCATTAAAGGCAATGCGATCTCTAAAATTCACGGAAGATAGCAGTCTACATACGAGGGGCGTTCAGAAAGTAATGCACCACATCGTTTTTCTCAGGAGCTGTTTATTCAAAAAGCATGAAATTTATACACAATATACATGGATATGTAATGTAAACATCGGTATTATTCAACATAATCCCCATCAACTTGTACGGCTTTATGCCAGCGCGAAACAAGTGCATGTATTCCTAGCCCGAACCAGATTTTGTCATGATCATGTAGCCATTTCTTCGCTGCATGAATCACTCCTTCATCATCTTCAAACCTTGTCCCACGGAGTGCATCTTTAAGTGGACCAAATAGATGAAAATCAGAGGGTGCCAAATCGGGACTATAGGGTGGATGGGGTATTACAGTCCAACCCAAGTTGGTGATTGCTTCCCGTGTTGCCAGACTTGTGTGAGGTCGCGCATTGTCGTGAAGGAGAAGCAGGTCTGCTGGATTCTTGTGCTGCCGAACTCTGCGAAAACGTTGATTGAGTGTTTCAACGTCTTAATGTAAGCTTGCGAATTGATTGTCTCTCCTCTTGGCATAATGTTTACAAGAATCACACTTTCAATGTCCCAAAAGACAGTGATCACGACCTTTCCAGCTGAAGGAATTGTCTTGAATTTCTTTCTTCTTGGTGATTGCGGATGATGCCACTCCATTGACTGTCTTTTTGTCTCAGGTTCAAAGTGATGTGCCCAGGTTTCGTCGCCTGTAACGATCTTAGCAAAAAAGTTCTCTCCATCAGCATTGAAACGCTCCAACAATTCAGAAGAAGTTGCTTTCCTATGCAATCGGTGGTCATTTGTGAGACTTCGAGGAACCCATCTTGCGCAAACCTTAGAAAATCCGAGAGTTTTTATAACTGCATTTGCACTACCAATGCTGACTGACAGCTGTAAGTCCAATTGTTGAGTAGTGATTCGCCTATCAGTAAGAATAATGCCCTCAGCGCATTTCAACATTTCTGCGTTGGTGGCTGTGGCAGGACGTCCACAGCGCGGCCGATCAAGCAGATCCGTATCTCCACTTCCTGATTCTTTGATTCTCTGTGTAATGTTATGATGTATGTATATAAGCATTACCTCGTCATCTACACAAGCACACACATGTTTCAGAAAGCACTCAGTATAAGCATGTTCAGTTCGTAGCCATGTTTATTTACAGAATATCGTACATGTCAAGATTCGCATTATATTACAATGTGTGGTTCGTACTTTAATGTATTCATATTACATCCCCCCTTTTTTGAAAAAAAAAATGTGTGCAAACATTTCCAACGAAATGTTTCATGTGAGAAAGGATAAGTATGTGTAATGCTCAGTGTGAGTATATATGTCACTGTCTGTATCGGCTGGGAGGTGTCACTGTACGGCCAGAACGAGTGGTGTAAAGTGCTGGTGGTTCTGCGGAAGTCCCTGGTTTAGCTTGAGTTGGTTGTGATTTCGGCCTTGGCGCTTGTTGGTTTTGTGGGGCACCAAGGTCTGGAGTTACTGCATTGTCTGTTGAAAGCATGGGAATTCTCTGTTCTGTTGTATTCTGTGGGATTTCTCTTATGTCCACTCTGTTTCGCCTCAGGAGGTTGCTGCTGCTGTCTGGTCTTAAAGTATAGCTCCTGGGTTCAGGGTTTCTGGAAATGATTGTTGCTTTTGACCATGTGTCATTGTTGTGGTTGTAGGTAGTCACATGCTGACCAGGATATAATGGTGGTAAGTCTTTAGCACATTTGTCATAGTTGGATTTCTGAACTTGCTGCCGATGCTGAAGTTGATCATATGTGCTGTCTCTATGTTGTGGACGGAAGTGGACCTTAGATGGTAGGAGGTCTTTAATTCTTCTATCAAACATAAGTTCTGCTGGACTGTCGATCTTACTGTCTACCGGTGTTGTTCTCCATCTCAAGAGTGCTAGGTGTACATCCTCTGTTCTTGTTTTCTTCATGATTGACTTGATAGTTTGTATCTGTCTCTCAATGAAACCATTAGATTTAGGGTATCTAGGTGATGATGTTGTGTGTTTTGATCTTCCAGTCCTTAGTGAAGTTTCTGTATGCTTGACCTGAGAAATGTGGACCGTTGTCTGATCTAATTTCATCTGGGATGCCAAACATGCTGCAATACTTCTTTGTAATGTCTGCAATAACAGCTGATGGTGAGGGTTGTGGAAGTTTCTCAATGATGGGAAATTTGCTGTAGTAATCAGCAATAATAAGATAGTCATTATTGTCGATTGAGAAAATATCAGTTCCTATAATGCTCCAAGGGCTCAATGGTATGTCTGATGGTATGAGAGGTTCTCTGCACTGCCTATTTGCATGTTCTTGGCAAATTGAACAGTTTTTACATAGTGTTTCTATGTCCTTGTTTATCTGTGGCCAGTAAACATCTTTCTTTGCTCTCAGTTGTGTCTTCACAATACCAAGGTGACTATTATGGAGCTGTTTAAGGATGATATCGCGTTGTGTTTCTGGTACAACAATGCGATCTCCTTTAAGGATCAGACCATCTTCGATGCTTAACTCGTCCCTCATCGAGTAGTATGGACGGATGTGTGTTGGAACTTCCCTGATAGAGCTTGGCCATCCATGGTATATCAGTTCTTTGAGAGAGTTAAGGATAGGATCTCTCATTGTGTCTTCTCTGATGTGTTCAAGCCGATTATCGCTAAACTTGACAAAATCAACTTTGATGTTTGGGGTAAGATCTGCTGTCTTGTTGGGGTTTGGTAGTCTGCTGAGAGCATCTGCAAGACCTATATCCTCTCCTGGGATATACTGAATATTAAAATCATAACCTTGTGTTTCCAATAACAGAGCTTGTAGTCGTGGTGGTGCTGAAGCTATTGGTTTTTTATGAATCATCTCAAGTGGCTTGTGATCTGAGAGAATTGTAAATGGGCGGTTGAAAAGAAATGTGTGGAAGCGTTTGATTCCAAAACGTACAGCTAGCATTTCTCTTTCAATGTTTGCAAGTTTCTTTTCGCCAGAACTTAATGATTTGCTTGCGTAAGCTACAGGACGAAGTTCTTTGGCATAGTGTCCTTCAGGATTTTTGTCTGGTTGCAAAAGTGCTGCTCCTAGGCCTTTCAGACTGGAATCAACCATGAGAAAAGTGGGTGCTTGCATGTCATAGTATTTCAAGCATGCATCAGATGATATGAGGGTATTCAAGTGGTTGAATATGTGTTGGTAGTCTTCTGACCATTCATACGGAGTTTCATTCTGTAGTAGAGATCGCAAAGGTTCTGCAGCAGCTGACAAATTTGGTATGAATTGTGCTAGGAAATTGACAGCACCTAAGAATTGTTGCAGTTCCTTCTTTGTAGCTGGTGTTGGCATGTCATGAATATCTTCAACCTTTTTGGGGTCTGGTTTTACACCATTCTGGGTGTACAGCAATCCAAAAAATTGTATCTCCGTTGCCTTAATTGTACACTTTTTGCTGTTGAATGTTAGCCCATTGGCCTGTGCTACATGCATCAAGTTAATCAAGTTACGGTCGTGTTCTTGTTCTGACCTGCCGCAGACTACAATGTCATCCGCAATAGCCACTGTACCAGAACATTGCTCAACAACGTTGTCAATCTTCTGTTGGAAGATGTCTTGTGATACATTCAAACCAAATGGGAGTCTCTTGAAACAATATCTGCCGAATGGTGTTCGAAAAGTTGTAAGGAGTTGACTTTCCTCTGCTATCTCAACACTCCAGTATCCGTGTACAGCATCTAGTTTAGAAAAATATTTGGCATTGTGGAATCTGTGAGTTATCTCTTCCACTGTATGCATTTTGTGTGGACAGCGCTTTAGACTGTTGTTTAAGTGTTTTGGGTCAAGGCAAACCCGAAGAGAACCATCCTGCTTCAGAACGGTTGTGATACTACTACACCAATCAGAATGCTCTTCAACCTTTCTAATAACATCATTCTGCACCATCTTTTCTAGTTCTGTGGCAAGTTCAATGCTCCGAAACAGTCTATACTTCTTCCATTGTAAGTCTTTGTCCTGCCAGCTTTTTACAGTGGTTTTGTATGTGGTTTAGGCCACAACATTTACACATAGCACCTCTGCTTGTGTTGTGTTTTTCTTGTTGCTTCGAACCAGTTGCTTTGTTGTGTTTGGGTTTATAGCTTTTCACTGCATCCACCTGGGCTGCTAATGTACCTTGCTGAATTTGTTTAATGTTTAGTGCTTGTGCCTCGTGTTTCCTGCCTTCATCCAGAAGTTGTTGTACAGTTAGTGTATCACTCTGGCTCAGTATCCATTTCTGGAACTCTGGCATTGGTGTGCTGAGAAGGATCTGTTCGATAATTCGCTCTTTTTCTTCTTCTTTGTTAAATTTGCATACACTTGTTTTCTCCTTGATGCGAGTGAAAAAATCATCTAGACTTTCACCAGGTTTCTGTCGCAGGTGGTGAAGTTCTAATCTTGCCGCTCTAAAATTCGTGTGCTTTATTATCAGACGTTTTTCAAATTCGTCCAATATGGCTGCGGGGTCTGTCGCCGACTCCACAGGCATGGCGGTAGCAAAACTGTTGTAAATTTTCAAACCTTCATCGTCCAATGCTTCTAGGATATATGGAGTTAGGGTTTGTCCTTCCAGACCAGTGGTCTTGGAATATAGATCTATGCGTTGGTGCCATAACAAGAAAGCTTCACTCTTATCATCTTGACCGGCAAATCTCATTTGCGGTGCGCTGCGGTAATGTTTAGCTGCCATTGTTGACCTCGATGACGAAAATTAGCCGAATACTGTACTCACGTGTTATCGTGTAGCTGTTTTGCGTCAGTCCGGTTCCCACCGCTGCCACCATGTAATGTTATGATGTATGTATATAAGCATTACCTCTTCATCTACACAAGCACACACATGTTTCAGAAAGCACTCAGTATAAGCATGTTCAGTTCGTAGCCATGTTTATTTACAGAATATCGTACATGTCAAGATTCGCATTATATTACAATGTGTGGTTCGTACTTTAATGTATTCATATTACACTCTGAACCCAGCGACTGACTGTACTCCTGGCGACTGCAAAACTTCCATACACATCACATAGACGCTTGAGAATATTCACAACAGTTTCCTTCTCTGCAACGAGAAATTCGATCACAATTCGCTGTTTATAACGCAAGTTGCTAACACGCTCAATTTCAACGGTTTAGGGCAGCCGTATTATTTGGCCGGTTGCAGTGCAATTTGGTGCACACAATTGGCACATGTTATATGTGAAGTGTGCACAATTTCATGCTTCTATCTTCATTATTAGCTGAGAAAAACGATGTGGTGCATTACTTTCTGAACGCCCCTCGTATGAATGATCCAACGTGTTGACAATCCACGTGGAAATGCTGCATTGCTAATGAGCCCACGTTTCTATTGTGCATTGTTAATGAGCCCAGGTGGAGAGAATTCCCCGTTGATGAAAAGTTACACCAATATTCAGGGGTACTGATGTTATACGAGGGTCCTATCATCCAACACTATCAGGGACAGCTGAGTTGTCCGTCACAGTTATACAGTATTAGACTGGTTTATGGCGCACAGTTAGTTATACAGTGTTAGACTGGTTTATGACGTACAGTTAATTATACAGTGTTGTTTATGGCGCACAGTTATACAGTATTAGACTGGTTTATGGCGTACAGTAATACAGTATAAGACAGATTTATGACGTACAGTAATACAGTATAAGACAGATTTGTGGGGTACAGTAATACATTATAAGACAGATTTATGGCGTACAGTAATACAGTATAAGACAGATTTTGGCGTACAGTAATACAGTATAAGACAGATTTGTGGGGTACAGTTATACAGTATTAGACAGATTTATGGCGTACAATAATACACTATAAGACAGATTTATGGCGTACAGTAATACAGTATAGGACAGATTTATGGCGTACAGTAATACAGTATAGGACAGATTTATGGCGTACAGGAATACAGTATAAGACAGATTTGTGGGGTACAGTAATACAGTATAAGACAGATTTGTGGGGTACAGTAATACAGTATAAGACAGATCTGTGGGGTACAGTTATACAGTATTAGACAGATTTATAGTGTACAGTTGTACAGTATTAGACTGGTTTATGGCGTACACTAATACAGCATTAGACAGGTTTATGGTGTACAGTAATACAGTATTAGACTGATTTATGGTGTACAGTAATGTAATTAGACAGATTTATGGTGTATAGTAATACAGTATTAGAGAGACTTATGGTGTACAGTAATGCAATATTAGACAGATTTATGGTGTACAGTAATGCATAGCCGGATTAACGTAGTAGCAAAAGTAGCATATGCTACGGGCCCCGCGCTTTTAGGAGTCCCGCGCCAATAAATATGTACATAATTTTTAGGTCATCTTCTAAGACGAGCGTTAAACCAATGATCTTGTGATTTATGCCATCTTTAGCGCCTTTTCATTTGGTGCCACGAAATTGTGAGAGAAAGAGCACAAGAGGGTGACTTAGTGTGACTCTTCATTATTTTTATCTTAACTGTTTGCGGACGGAAGCCATTTAAGTGGCGTTGAAAATTTGGTCACGTTTGGACGGAAGCCACTTTTTTTTGCTCTAGGCGACTGCCCCTCTAATTTTGTTTCGTTCTTTGTGAAATGAATTTGCATTAACAATAAAACTAGAATTTAGGAAAAGGAAACTTCCTGTTTTAATTGAGGTATACGGCGTGCTCGCACTCTCTTTCGATCTTGATTAAAATTTCTTGATTTGTAAGGTTAGAAAACTCAAAAAATGAGCAGTAGACACAGAGATATTGGACGTAATTATGCTTCTGGAAGTGAAAAACGTAAAGCGAAGGAAGAAAAAGAAAGAAGAGATCAACTTGTGATATCAAAAACACGTAAGCTGACAGAATATTTTGATGTTCATGGTGGTGGTACTCTTACCGCTAAAGCTGGAAGTACAGGAACAACTAGTACTAGTGCAGGCTGTGCAGCAGAAAACATACAGCAAAACCCAGTATACACTGAGTCTGAATGTGAAAGAATAAGTTAAACGAAGAAGTACTCTAATGATATTGATGACTGGCCGAACAATATAGATGACTGTGAGCGTGAATATTGGATATCCAAGGGAAGTGAAAAATGTCAACATGTTGATAGTGCCTTCTCTTCATCCGTGCGATTGTATGACACTGAAAAGAAAACTCGATACTGTCAGAAGTCTTATTTTACACATATTCATAAACTTACAAACAAGCAACATGAAAGAAAATGGCTATGCTATTCAGAAAGTAAAGGGCGCCTATTCTGTTTCCCATGCAAGCTTATGAGTTCAGAATGTTCATCAAAGTTTACAGTGGAATGGTTTAATGACTGGAAAAATGCAAGCAATCTATTGCGTCGACATGAAGAAAGCTCCTCACATAGACAAGCTTTAATTTCACTCTTGGTGCGTAAAAACAAAGGTGAACGTGTCGATTCCCAACTTGTGAAACAAATGGACATTCAAGAAAAGTATTACCACAAACTTCTAGAGCGAATAATTGAAGTTGTGAAGTTTTCAACAGAACGAAGCCTTTCATTTCGTGGCAGTGATGAAATTGTTGGGTCCCCTTATAACGGGAATTACTTAGGGTTGTTAGAATTACTGGCCACGTTTGACCCTTTTCTGGCAGAGCATATAAGTACTCATGCAAACAAAGGATTTGGACATACATCATATCTATCTAAAACAACGTGTGAGGAATTCATCAATCTGATTGGATCCAGCATACTGGATCACATTCTCTGTGAAGTGAAGAAATACAAGTATTATTCCGTTTCATTGGATTCTACTCCAGATATATCTAATATGGACCAGCTGACTTTGACTCTGCGCTATGTTATGTCATCTGGACCAGTTGAAAGATTTGTGACATTTTTGGATATGGAAAGTCATAGTGCTGAACAGCTTACTAAAAGTCTACTTAATTTTTTAAAGGCAAATGACATTGATATTAAAGACTGCCGTGGTCAACGTTATGACAACGCCAGCAACATGAGTGGCAAGTTTATAGGATTACAAGCACGAATTAAAGAGATGAATAAGTTTGCGCATTACATTCCGTGCTTTGCACATTCACTAAATTTGGTTGGAAAATGTGCTGCTGAAGGTTGTCAAGAAGCAGTCATTTTCTTTGGATTTGTTGAAAGCCTGTACACCTTCTTTTCTGCTTCTACCTACCGGTGGGGTCTCCTTTCTACTGCATTATGTGCTGGCGGTACTCATAATAAGTCCCATTTCCCCTTTGTGAAAAGACTGTCAGATACCAGGTTGTCCGCTCAGGCAGATGCAACAAAAGTACTTTTACACACCTTTTCTGCAATAAAACAAGTCGTGGATGATACTTCAGATAACAATGATCAGAAGGCAGAGTGTCATCAACAGGCTCGTGGTCTACTTTCAACCATGATGAAGTTAGAAACAGGAATAATGATCATACTGTGAGATCAAGTATTACAGCGTTTTCAAATGACCAGTGCTTCTTTGCAATCTTCTGACCAAGATTTGAATACAGCTTGTGCACTCTATGAATCCCTGCGGGGGTATATTCAAACTATGCGGTCTACTTTTGCAGACATAGAGCAAAAGGCCAAGGATCTGACAGAGTGAGAACATTATCACGAACAAACTCGAAGAAAACACAAACGAAATCGAGAGTATGATGATTTCAGTGGTTCCAGCACACTTGATCCACTTGTTGAATCTCAAACGCCTTCTCAGCAGTTTAAAAGCCGAACATTTCTTGTCTTTATTGATAGCTTGCTCTCTGCCTTGTCAAAACGCCAGAAAGCTTATCAAAAGTTGAATGATGTATTTGGATTCCTTCGTCAGTTACAGTCGTTTACACCTGAAGAGGTGGTAACGAGATCATCGAATCTTATTAAATCATATCCGGAAGATCTGGAAGAAAGTCTTTGTGAAGAACTTGTGCAGTTTACAGAACTGTTGAAAACTGATCTTGCTTCTCATATTGGCACTACTCTAGACCTTGTAGAGTTACAGTTTTACCGTTTGATAATTGACAATTCTTTGGAGTCTTGTTTTCAAAATGTAGAAATCGCCTTGCGCATCTATTTGTCACTAATGGTAACCAACTGCAGTGGAGAACGATCATTTTCAAAACTGAAACTTATTAAAAATGAACTAAGGAGCACCATGGGTCAAAAGAGATTGAACAATCTCACACTAATGAGCATTGAACATAAACTTCTGCGTGAAATTGATACATCCTATATCATCAACAAATTTGCTCATGCTAAATGTAGAAACATTAATATTTAAACAATAATGTTGACTGTGTTGTTACTTTTGATAATGATAATTACTATGCAAATTAAAAATGTATGTGTTCAAATATATTTGTGTTGTTTTATTATTTTTTTAAAATATAGGGCCCCTTTCTTAACATGTGCTACAGGCCCCGTACTAGCTTAATCCGTAATGCAATATTAGACAGATTTATGGTGTACAGTAATGCAATATTAGGCAGATTTATGGTGTACAGTAATACAGTATTAGACAGATTTATGGTGTACAGTAATGTTATTAGACAGATTTATGGTGTACAGTAATACAGTATTAGACAGATTTATGATGTATAGTAAATCAGTATTAAACAGATTTATGGTGTACAGTAATACAGTATTAGACAGATTTATGGTGTACAGTAATGTTATTAGACAGATTTATGGTGTACAGTAATGCAATATTAGACAGATTTATGGTGTACAGTAATACAGTATTAGACAGAATTATGGTGTATAAGAATACATTAATTGACAGATTTATGGTGTACAGTAATGCAATATTAGACAGATTTAGAGTGTATCTCCTCCTCCTCCTTTATCCTTAAAAGCAGTCAGTGGCCATCACGCCTTGTAGCGCCTTGTAGGGCAGCAACAAATTGCTTCCACTTTGCTCGGTCGGCGGCCATCCTTTGTACAGTGCCCCAACTCTGGCTCATTCTTTGCATCTCGGCCTCCACAGTTCTCCGCCAAGTTGGTTTTGGTCGGCCTCTCTTTCGCTTTCCTTCGGGGGTCCATAGCATAGCTGTTCTTGTGATGGCATCGGCATCTCCTCTGAGGATGTAGCCAACCCAGCTCCAGCGTCTGCCAACTATGATGGTGTGCATGTATTTTTTGTTACTCCGAGTAAGTAGTTCTTGGTTAGTGATAGCGTTCGGCCAAAAGATTCAGAGAATTTTCCTTAGGCAGATTGTGTGGAAGTAGTACTGTTTCGATATTTCCTTCTATGTTACTCTCCAGCATTCCGCACCATAGAGAAGCACAGAAAGTACACAGCTCTCATATAATCTTAATTTGGTGTTTGTGCTGTACTGGGAAGACTTCCAGATGTTGTTGAGACTAGCAAAGGCTGTTCTCGCTTTATTCATTCTGTTGTTGATGTCCTTGCTTGTTCGGCCGTCTAGTGTTACTGTGCATCCTAGGTATGTAAATGTGCCTGTCTGTTCTAACTTCTGGTTCCTTATTGTTATTGGCTCAGGATTGCCCACATTGAGGGTCATAACCTCTGTCTTCTTCAGATTGATGTTCAGACCTACCTGCTGTCTATACTTATTCAGTCTATCGGTTTTTTCTTGGATGTGTTGATGTGAATGTGCAAGTAGGGCAATGTCATCGGCATATTCCAGGTCTTCCAGTGTAGAAAACGTTGTCCATCTAATTCCTCTTGGACTACCCTCTGTTGTCTGGCGCATCACCCAGTCTATGACTGTCAAAAATAAAGTTTTTGATAAGGGGCATCCCTGTCGTACCCATGTCTTCACCTCGAAAGTTAGGTTGCTCAACCCAACACTACACGTAGTCAGAATAGAGGCTTTTTATAATGGAAACAATGCGCTGGGAATTCCATAAGCCCTCAGTATTTTCCACAGGCTGTCCCTGTGTATGCTGTCAAAAGCCTTTTCAAAATCAACAACGTTAACGTGTAGTTGTCTCTGCCATTCTGAGCATTGCTCTATGATGTTACGGAGGGTGAATATATGATCTGCATGTCTTCTTTTTTTCTGAATCCCGCTTGTTCTTTCCTCAGTTTGTTTTCCAGACTTGTGCAAATAGTGGTTCTAATAGCTCTGCTGCTAGTTCAGGGTCTGCCTTGAATAACTCACCATTTAAATTGCCGTGACCAGGCGCTTTTCCGTTCTTTAACCCTTTGAAAGCTGTGATGATGTCTTCTCTTCGTGTAATGTCTGTAATTACGTCTAGGTCACTTTCAGCCCCAGGAACATTCAGCTGCGTCTCTGGTGGTTCCTTATTCAGTGTTTCTCTGAAGTGCGCTGCCCATCTTGTTTCCTGCCCCCGTGCTGTAGTGATGAGATTTCCTTGTTTGTCTCTTACTAACGTTATATTGTTTGGACCTCGTTTTCCACTGAAAGTTTTAGTTTTTTTTTATAAACTGTGCTTTGTTTATTTCTAAGTGCTGCTTCTTCTGCCTGTCTTGCAAGGTCATCAAGAAATGTCTTTTGTTGGCACGGGTTTAACGTTTTACTTCTTTGTCCAGCTGACTGTACTGTTCTCTACATATTTCATTTAACCTGGGAGATTTTGCTTCTGTTTTCGTTCTTTTCATTTCTTTTCTCATCGCTATGGTGTTTAACGTTTCTGGTGTTATCCAATCTTTTATCTTTCTTTCCTGGAATCCTAAGCATGATTCGCTGCTTTCCTTGTATATTGTTAATATGGTGTTGAATTTTTGGTCAACATCATCAGTCATTGTACTTCCCTGGCTTTTGGCAATTTGATATCGTCTCTTTACATCAACCAAAAACAACTTTTCATGATGTTATATCTTTTTTGTTTGATTGCAATTAGTCCAGCAGCTCTGAGTTTCACCTTCAGTCTTGCTACTATATATATATATATATATATATATATATTATATATATATATATATATATATATATATATATATATATATATATATATATATATATATATATATATATATATATATATATATATATATATATATATATATATAGATAGATCATCTGTGGGACGAGCTTGGACGTAGAGTCTACAGGCAAGGTTCTCCAGCTAATCTGCAACAGCTCGAAGCTGCTCTTACACGTGAATGGGACTTGATTCAAGGAATTTCCTTCAGAGACTTGTGCGTTCCATGCGGAGCCGCTGCCAAGCTTGTTCGCAAGCACACGGTGGACGTACCAGATACTGAGGATAATGTGAATGACTTTTTTTATTGGTTGCATTTTTGGTTTTCTCCTTTGCCTGTACAGAATGCAATGAATTTCGTAACAATCAAATGTACAAATTAATGATCAGCATCGATTCATAGGAAAATGAATAAAGATTCCAAATATGTAAACTTGTAAACACTTATATTTACATTTCACACTCTGTTCCTGGATTATACAGGTGGTGCGTTTTTAATGTGCTTCATTATATAACTGAATCAACTATTATTGTTTAGTTTTAAAACAACAGGTAAGAAATTTAATAGTGAAATAGTCTTGAACAGGTTAAAATAAATATAGAAAGATTAGTGGAATTGTGATAGATGTAAAGTTCTCGTCATTGAGACGTAGGTGGAATTTTAACTTTATACTTAAAGTTTAACTGAAATGTCCTTTTTTCTGGTGCCTTTTAGTTAGCACTTGGCTTGTATGAGTTCATCAATTCTGTGATGACGAAAGCCTTCTCCACACTCTCTTCCACTGTAGGCGGTTATGGTGGATACTTTTCTCTCACACTAGCGGCGTTAGTGCCACAAATCGTCTGATGGCTTGTAATCACGAACTTTAGACAAATAGAAAGAAACAAATGCCTGCTAAGTACATTTGTTCGCCGCAAACTAACAGGCCCATTGTCATACGCTCCACCCACCAATGTTTACCTCCCAGAAGAGTTAAATTCGGGAGCACACAGTGTAACTCAGGGAATACGTTGAAAATTCACCCATATCCTTCTGGGTGTTAACTAGGAAATTGCATCTGGAGTGCGTGAATAATGATTTGCCTGAATTACAATTAAAAAAGGTACATAAATCTCACAAGATAATGTTACACTGGAGGCACATATGATGTAGTCATCACTCATCACTGCTGCAGTCGGAGTCTGTGGTCGCTCTGCTGTCGGGTTTCCCGCACGACTAGTCAGAAACAATCACCAGCTCTTGCTGTAGTGGTTCAGGAATATACTATTTTCATATGTTGAGGTTGCCAGCCTCATATATATCCATTAGCAAGAAACCATGTTAAATTTACGTTTGTAATAGAAATGTTCACAACTTACCCCAATTTTTTGGGAACACACAATCTTCCTTGTACAGGTTTTCAGATGGACGCGTGCAATTTCGGTGCATATGCTCTCGAATCAATTTCGTCTGAGAAATTCCTCTTATGACGGTGTTCTGTGATACACTTGGCCTGGGAAACTAGTAATTCCTCTTCGACGGGTGTTCTGCGATACACTTGGTCTTGGATATTATTTCTCTTATGACTGATGATCCAATTCCTAGGTTTCCAGTCTTGTATTTATAAGGCCCTGGTCCTGAAGTTTTACAGTCTGTGTATTTAAATATGCAGGTTTACTCTTAGGGTTTCAGAGTTGCCCAAATACTGTCGATCTGTCACTTTTGATAAAGGAATTCTAGGTCCGATCCTTCTCTTCCTGACTGTTGGGAGCTGCTCGTTTGAAGTTGCGAAGCTGTCTGTTCTGTGTTTCTGAGTTCACTAGATTATATCTCTCATTCTCAGTTCAAATCACAGATGGTGTTTCCGCCGAATGTTTCAATAGAATTCATTGTATATTCCGGCTCTCACTTCAAACCAATCAAATCTCTCTAGCACTGTTTGGGTTGTTTCATTTAAAATATCCCCTCGCGTGTTTTAATATTAAATTAACAATTCCACGCGTGACCTCTTTATAATAAGATGTAATATTGTTATGGCTGCACCTATCTGCTTCCCACAATATTGTGACAATGTTTTCCTCGCGTAATGTCTTCCGCCAGTATGTCTATCCCGACAGGTTATCCAATTATCGCCTTTATCTGCGTGCCTCCGCCAGACAGATGTCTGGTCAGACAATGTTGTCTTCTTTCATCGTACGCACAATACAAGCTTGTGTAAACACGGTCATCAGCTTTTCACTGGGGTAAAATGTTGGACCGACATGTTTCAAAGGGTGGTCAGACTGATAGAATAGATAAGCGTATGACCGGTATAATTACCAGGTATTATCGCATGTACCTTGCGGAACGTAAACAATTCTGCGTGTAAAGCAGATACGTCCGTAGGGGAGTAGAGTGTTAGAGACTTCACCCTACTAGATTCAGCATAGATAGTAAAATAATGAATGAAAGGGCAAATATTATGCCAAATAAAAGCGATGAGTGAGAGGAAGAGAAAAATGAAGAAAAAAGTGATGCTGACAGAGTGGACGTGAGATCGCACAACCGTATCGTCACAGACGCCTTTAATTGTCCAGGGAAGACTATGGATCTCTTCGTGGAAAACAACGTTTATAAAACCATAATTTAAAAGTTGACATTTAAAATTGTCGGTTATGTACACGGACCCAACTAGAATCCATTCACAGATCCCCAAGGGGCCCATGGAGCACAAGGTAAGAAACCCAGATTTAATGTATTCAAATCTTGATAGTCTAATGTAATGTATTCAAATCTTGATAGTCTAATGTAATGTATTCAAATCTTGATAGTCTAATGTAATGTATTCAAATCTTGATAGTCTAAGGTAATGTATTCAAATCTTGATAGTCTAATGTAATGTATTCAAATCTTGATAGTCTAATGTAATGTAATTCAAATTTTGATAGTCTATTGTAATGTAATTCAAATCTTGATAGTCTAATGTAATGTAATTCAAATCTTGATAGTCTAATGTAATGTATTCAAATCTTGATAGTCTAATGTAATGTATTCAAATCTTGATAGTCTAATGTAATGTAATTCAAATCTTGATAGTCTAATGTAATGTATTAAGCAGATTTATTGTAAACTGTAACGCATCAGGAAGATTTATAGTGCACATGAAAACAGAATAAGAAATGTCTATAGTAAGGCGTTGTTACAGGTGTGGATCGCAAGAACAGCCGCACTTATTTATCATTATGTAGCGCCCCTCGGAGCATTGCCTTCAGTAAGTTCACGTCAAGCTTTCCGGTCCCGTGTCATGTATTATAAGTGTTTTTTTTCCGTCTGCTTTGGTATAGCGCTTTTCTATACCCTGTTCAACCAGACCCGAAATGGGCCATTTTGGTTATAATTGGGGTATAATGAGTACTTTCTATCATCTTCAAGCTAGGTCGTTGTTAGCCCTGAAAATGGCTGGTCCTGAGAAGGACCCTTAGCTTACTGTCTGGAGTCGTCTCTGTCTCGTATCCCAATATTGCGCATCTGCAATCATATTGTCCTTATTGTTTTCCACCTGTTCCAGCTTTGTTGGCAGTCCTGAAAAGGACTACGTTCGTGTTAGCTTCAGGTTTGCCCAGCTGTCTTATGGTTCTGTTGATTATAGCTGGGACAAGGTCCTCTAGAATTTCTTCCAGTGCTTTTTCCCTAGGTTGGCGCTTGTGTCTTTGTGTTGTTTCGTCTCTTATTTCTGTGATGACTTGTCTCTCCACTTCAATTCTTTTAAGGATTTCTTCGTTTCCCTTTTTCATTTCAGCCAACTGTGTTATGTCTTGTTGGATTTCTTGATGCAATGATTTCATTTCGCTGATCACTTGTTTTGCATTATCCAAGTCGTCCTGGATTTCACCGCATATGACAGTTGGGGATTTGCTCAGTTTAGTGTTTTCTTTTCCTTCTCGTAATTTCTCTTTAATGCCTCTCACCTCAGACGTCAGTTGTCTGATTTGAGTTGGAAGGCCTTGTTTCTGTTTTGAAGGATATGGAGCATTTCCTGTTACTCTATTTTTTTTTGTGTGCCTAACTGTAAGTTATTCCCTTACTCATTGATACTTGTAAAAGCCCTGAAACATTGGATAACTGGAGGGATATATGCCGGAGAGAACCAAAGATCGCTAAGAGGTCGTCCATTTCGTCACATGTACACCCACAAGCCATGTATATATGTCAAATGTAAATTAAAACAGGATAAAATGTTCATATTTGTGGCGTGATCATTTCTCCTGATCTGCAGTAGTGGTCCAACAATGGCCACATTTCCAATATAATGATGCGGGGGGTATTCAAAAATATCAACCTTCGCTCAAGATTACTCTTTGCAGAGATATAACTAGAAGAATGATGATTCTATTTAAGGGAGGCTCATAGGATGTTAAAGAGAAGCAAGTATACCAACTGAGATCATCTAACTTTAAAATAAATCATCATTTAAAATAAATAACGTGGTTTAGCAAAACAAAAACGATGATATTGATCACCATCGGATGATTTAAACTGTGGTGAATGTAGCAAAAGGTTTTTATGAGTGTAGTGTCAGTAATAGTTACTGAAAGAACAGAAATAGAATTCTGTCCGAAAAGAGTGTAGTCCCAGTGTTAGAGAAGAGCATTGGTATTACAGGATAGTCACGGCTGTGAAGGTCTCTACTTTAGATAGGGATTAGATATAAGTTAGAGCCTAAGGTGCCACCTTCGCTATGTAACTACCTAAGATTGTCAACATTTCAGTAAAACTCAAAATTCAACAATATAAAATTACTAAGTCAGAGCGTTACAATTAATGATCATTTATTATTTACATCTATCTTTTGTTCTTCTTGTGCAATTATGAATGGTGAAATGATGAAATTGAATGAATAAAATTAATTACAAAATTGAATGATTGGTGAGGTATATTAAATAACTAATTTAGAAGTCCTTTCTGGAATCTTCAATTTAACTTAAAAAGTTATCCAATGTTCCTTTACCACTACAGTCTATTGTCTGGTCTATTAATCAAAGCTGTTTTATCATCAAAACACAATAGTCACTTGGTTTAGACTGTTCACACTGGTTGGAGGAATTTGTTACACATAATACTTATCATTAAAGTCTATATTACCGTCTCATTGTGGAATACCAGGAAACGAGAGAGCAGACCGACTGGCTAAAGAAGGTGCTGCAGACGAGCAACCGGATGTACCAGTTACGTACCATCAGAAGAGAAAGACGATCAAATCAATCAGAAAGCCACCAACACCAACGCAGGATGACTACCAAGCTATGAACAGATCAGAACAAATTGTCATTCTGCGCCTCAGAACAAAACACAACCGACTCCGCAGCCACATGTATAAAGAATTCAAGATTGGCAATTCAGCCATGTGGACAGGCACCCCAAACTGCGGAGCACGTACTTCAAGATTACCCCGAATATGATATATTGAGGCAAACCCACTGGCCCAGAGAAACAACACTGGAAGCAAAACTATACGGACCTCTGTATGAACTACAAAAGACAGTGAAGTTTATACAAGAAACAACATTGCAGATATAGACAATATATTTCAAGCGAACGAAAGAAGAAGAAGAAGAATTAAAGTCTATGCCTGTCCTCAATGGGAATGCACAGCAAACAGTGATGGGGATTAGGGCTGAACTCCAGTTGACAATGTTGGTTCAGGAAGCACTTATTGATCTGGATTTGAGACTTCTGATGTATGATGACACTTATGAACCTGAGGACAATATTGGGCATGTGGCTAGCCTTTGGTTATGGGGCCCACAAGCCTATGTGTTCATGAATGAGTGTGTTCAGGTGTTTGCATGTATATGAATGATACATGGATCAGTTCTGATTAGGAATAGCAAGACAAGACACGTGTCTATCTGCAGAACAATTTTAAAATAATATAATACATGAATAAAAGTATCATACATTTTATACATAAGTATGTTGCTACGTTCGCCTTTCACATTATGGGGTGCCAAGTCCATTTTTCCAATATAATATTGTAAGTTGACCACTCCAAATGACAATCCTGACAATCGCTGGTAGGCATCGAATTCCTTTTACACATTCACAACTAAAGTTCAGTTCAGTCCTCTGGTCTGATCGTGATACAATTCTATTTAAAAAAGCTGCAATAAACAAATTAATTAATCATAAATTTACCTACCCTCTTAGGATAGATGTAAAGTCCAGAATAGACTCGATTTGGTGAGATAGCGCTGCACGGCAACAGATGTTAAAGGTTTCAGCCGTGACGTGCGTCTCTCTTTTTCTGTCTTTCTGACTTTTGCTGTGTGTGTGTGATTTGAATAGTCCGCTGTTCCTTTTTATAGGTCGAATTCAGGCGTAGCTGAAAGCAATGTCTCGCAGCTTATTTTCAGCCTGTGTCTTTTGCAGTCTCGAGCGAAATTGTGTGAGCTGGGTTCAGAAATCTTCTTCTTACTTACTTAGTCTTTCCCCTTCTACCGTGAGATGTTGAGGTTTGGAAGACAGGGCGCCAGACTATCCTATCGGCTGTCTTCCTCCTGGCCTTGTTCCATTCTAGTCCTCGGTCCTTCAAAGATTGTCTAATGTTGTCCTCTCAGCGGACTCTGGGTCGTCCTGGGGGTCTGGATCCCTGGCTCTTTGTTTCCCATGCTTGTCGTGGTAGCCGATCTTCTCCCATTCTGCAGACATGGCCAAATCATCTTAGTTGGGACTGTTCTACTTGGGTCTGCAGGGGGTGGGATTTTAGGCCTTGACATATCGTCTGGTTGCGGACCATGTCTCTTTTTGTTACTTCAATCACCTTCCTCAGATACCTCATTTCTGAGGTTTAGATCTGGTTTTTGTGGGTTGTAGTCATTGCCCATGACTCGCATCCATATGTCAAGACTGGGACATAGGTGGAGCAGTATACAGCCATCTTCGTTTTCTTACCAACCTCTCTCTTGCTGAGGAATCCTCGATTTATAGCCTGTGTGGTGAAGTGGGATGTTATAAATATTTATAGGGGACTTAGTGTACTGACTGAGATCAGCTGTGAAGGTATATATATCTAATAAGAGTAGTGTATTATATATAACCTTACTTGCTGCCACATATGTCTACCTCAGTCAGAATTATTCTGGAATAGTGTGATGACTACGTTGTATGTCTAGGGTATGTGTATGATGAAGTGTAAGTCATAACAACAACAGACAGATAAACAATTTAATTTATTCCACTACACTTGACAACACTGTGACACTCACATACATAAAACACTCTACAAGGATATCTTAAAGGAGTCACTGATAACTTTTCAAATAACAATATGTATTCATTGCTGTCATGAATGAATATGTGTCCTGATTCAAATACAAAGGGAACCAGGAATCACAATCAATTTTACTTACAAGTTATATGTACAGAATTTATCAATATGAATATTGTAATGACATATATTATTAAAAGTATCCTATGTGTGTCAGTTGTGTAGTAGTAATATGAGGTAATACTGGTTTTGTTTTGTTCAAGCTCTGTTGGTATTTGTCATCATGACTTCAATAGTTTGTCTTTATTGGAACTAGTATTAGAGATGTTCTCAGTTCCTGATATTAAAACAATTTACTTCCCCTCTTAAGTTTATGTTACAATGTTATTTTAAGATGGGGGTACATAATTTTGAGCTCAGCTGGCCACATCAGCTTATCTTGCGTGATGGCGGCAGGAAAAGACTCCTCTGCTCGATTTCTCCCCTGTGCTCTGGAGACACCTCACTGATAGCTAAATGGACCAAGGAGTATGCTGTCCGACTCTGGATTCAGCAAAGCTCTGACCAGGTGCTGCTCAATACCATCAAGACCACGGTCCCTGAAAACAAGAAGGATGTACCTTCTACTTCACAACTAATTGATACTCTAGTTCTACACTGAGCACAATACATCACAAACATTGAGTTCAGAGCGTTAGGCCAACTGTCAGCTTCATCTGAAATACTTTATACCAGTATTTACCTCCTTAATGGTTACTACGCCTCTGCAATTCCAGCATTATTTCTTTCTAGTCAATCATCTAGGTGTCAGTGTACTGTTTGGCCATTCCATGCCGTTTTACTTTCCTCCGACACCTTCTGTTCAGGCTGGAGCATTATAGGCTTTACATCATGTTTGCTACTGAACTACACATATATACAGGCATAAATTAACAATTCACATTCAATTTTCATTAAAAAGATACTGAATGTTTCAAGCTTACCACAATTCATAGAATAAACACAGATACGTTGACTAGCAATGAATTCTGGCACAAATTCCCATCTGCTTATGTTCCAGGCTTTTATTTAGCAAAAATATGAGCTGGCTTCAACGCACTGTTGCTTTATCAAGCTTATTTGAACTAGTGGTCTCGAACTAACGCTCCTAAGTGATTATATCAGCGAGTCTGGCCAATGGAGCCACGTTTCGACAAGTGTTTGAAAAAATTTTACCTTCCTACGTCTCCCCTAACAACCAAAGATAGTATTTATAGTCCGACCAATCGTGTTTAGTCTTATATTTGTTGCGCTCCAATCAATTTGGAGTTTACATGGTAGGCTATTTCCGTACGTAAGGTTTTTTCAAACACGTTATAAAAAAATTTTATGAGCAGAAATGATTTCATGCTGTCAGGCATCCCCCACTATTTTATTTTGGTTATAACTTGTTAATTCCTAGACTATTTGCGTAACGTTTTACATATTCTTTGTCAGCAAGCCCTAAGGAACCCAAATATACAAATTTAAAAGAGCTACGTGGCTGCGTTCAAAATATGCAATTTCTTCTACCTCCTGTTTCGAAGATGTGCTGTCTGGGTACTGTAATGTTTTCAAACGTAAACCCATCTAATGTTATCTTTTCTAATAAGCGTTTTTCGTGATTTTAAAACCTAACTCTGGGAAGGTTAGTGTTTTTATCACTGTCCGTCCGAAAAAGTAGTGCATGTGGCCTTACACGCGTGATAGTAGTAAGTGTGTATCGCGTTACGCTTGTTGGGGTGGCATTAATAGCGAGACGCGTGTTCAATTTTGCATGCGTTCCTGATTTTCAGCCCTCCCTTCTCTCTATCCTTTTTGAGTCCATCTGTTCGTTCGTTTTGGTAACGTAATATAATTAATGTTAGGATTAATTTAGGTCATTACGCAGTCTGCCTCTCAATGTTTTTCTTAGAAATGCAATACCCGTTTTAATGTGTTGTGGAAACGCTTGTATTTATGCAGTGGCTTATATTTAACGTGGAAACGTTCCAATTTGCAGACGAAGCATAAAACAAAGGGGGATTTCGAGTACATTCTTTGTGACAGCACTGTTATTTTACCATTGCTCTTTTCTTTATTAGAAT
The DNA here is from genome assembly GCA_024509875.1 of Oreohelix idahoensis. Lineage (NCBI taxonomy): Eukaryota > Metazoa > Mollusca > Gastropoda > Stylommatophora > Oreohelicidae > Oreohelix > Oreohelix idahoensis. The sequence continues at coordinate 2,745 of JAMPIV010009826.1, read as the reverse complement.
TTATTTGTTAGGCTTTATATTTACCTGATAATTTATATATGTGGATTAGAATATTTCACGACAGCCTGAAAAAGTCTCTCAGCAGCTGCTTTTCGAGTGGCCAACTCTTCTTTGATGCCTCCCTTTCGGTCTATAATAGCTCCGAGGTATTTAAAGTGGTCGACCTGCTCCAGGACCTGTTCTCCAAGCTTAATCTGATGTCTTATTTCTTCACGTGATATCACCATGGATTTTGTTTTAGAGCTGCTTATGACCATCCCTCTCTTCTCAGCTCTTCTTTCCAGACTTGCAGGTTGGATTGGAGATGTGCCTCTGATTTAGCAATCAGAGCAACATCATCAGCAAATGCCAGCTCTGAAATACAGACATGCCTCATCTTCCAGTACCCCACTTAATACTTTCTTGTTTTCTCCGTACATGCCTTGATGACATCGTCCATAAGGAGTATGAAAAGATAAGGTGACAGGATATCACTTTGTCTTACACCAGTGGTGGTCCTGAACTCTTCTGACTTATGGTTTGCTGTCCTCACATAATTTCTGCAAGACTTGTAGAAGCTCCGTATAGCATGAATCAGAGGTGCTGGAATGTTCTTCCTTGCCAAACAGTCCCAAAGTTTGCTCCAGGGGACCCTGTCAAACGACTTTTCCAGATCTATAAAACAAAGATGGATCTCACTCTTATACTCAAGGGCCTTTTCACTCAGCTGTCTGAGTGTGAAGATTAGGTCTTGAGTACTTCGGTTTGCTCAGAATCCGCACTGGACCTCATCCAATTGTGGCTCAGCTATGCGTTGGAGTCTCTGCTCTAGGATTCTAGAGTAGATTTTACAAGGGACACTGAGAAGGGATATGCCTCTATGGTTTCCACATTGTCGATTGTCATCTTTTTTGAAAATTGGTGTTATGATGGCAATCTCCCAATCCTTTGGCATAATCTTGTTGCACCACGCTGCCTGTAGGACTCTTAAGAGTAATAAGTCACCTGATGCTCCCATGTACTTAACCATTTCTGGTGTTCTACCATCATGCCCTGCTGCTTTGCCCATCTTGGTTTTCTCCAGTGCTGCCTTCAGTTCTTCCATCTTTATGTCATCTTCACCATCATTGGTTTTCTCTTCTGTGCTATTGGTTATCATTTCTGATGCTTCACCTTGCTCACCATCCAGGAGATCTGAGAAATATTCTTTCCATCTTTCCATTATTTCTTTCGGGGCAGTAAGCAATTTGCCTTGCTTGTCCTTTATAAATTTGAGAGGGCATTGTTTTTCCTTCCTCATGTTCTTTAGGGTCTTATAGAACAATTTCTGGTTTTCTTGCGGATCTTTTTCTAGCTTTTCTCCTAATTCTTCCCAGGACTTCTGTTTTGCTGCTAGCACCTTGTTCTTTGCTTCTGTTCTGAGTGTCACATATTCTCTATATTTCTCTATTTGTCCTGTTGTGTTTTTAGCTCCTAAGTATTGTTTACATGCCATTTTCTTCTCTCTTATTTTCTCTTTGACTTCCTCTGTCCACCAAGGTGTCCTCTTTCTCTTGCTCCCAAGTCGGACTTCACCACATGCTTCTGCAGCAGCTGTCTTTATGATGTCCTTGAATTTAAGCCAGAGGGTTTCCAAGTCATCAGCGAGATTGTGTGAGCTGGGTTCGGAAATCTTCTTCATGCTTCTCAACCCTGTTACTCATGACTTTCATCTATATCTTCTTTTATTTTCCATAACTTCTGCTTTCTTTTCATATACAGTTTTCCATAATTGGTTCTGACTTCGATTTATCTCAAATTTATAAAGACGATCGACACAGCAGTTTTCATCGTTTTGGCGTCTTTACCGGCAATTTTCTCCAAACATAATTTACACAGCACCATTTCCTTTTGAATGAATAAAGCTGGTCTTATCCCTCGAAAACCGAAATCATTGTTATTACCTTCTATAGCTCCATTTTCTTGTATTACACACCAATCCCTTTTAGTCCAACACACTTTTCATTCCTCATGCAGAACGCCATTGTTACAACCGATAAGTCACTAGCGAGCTCGCGGCTTCTGATTGGCTGACCGTTTTCCATTCTTTCAATCACAACAAGGCATTTTTTCATTACGCTACAGTGAACTTACTGACAAGATTTGAAATGCCCTTTGGTTGAAACTGTTATGGTACTTAGCTTCCGGTGGGGTCGGAGAAGGGGGTTTGGTTCTCGTCTGCTTCAGTCCCTGTTGGTTCCTACAGGTACCCTTGACTGAACTTCTTGTCAGTAGTCAAATATTATAGCAGCAGCACGTCTCTTGCACACTTTCGAGTTAACTGCTTCGGTTGTAAAGTCAAGCGTCTTCAGCCTGTCTGATGCTGGATTATTACTGCATGACTCATAAGATATTCAGCTTACAGGCCATTTTCAAACTCATCTAACCGTCGCTCATGACCATATAAGGTCTTGCCACTTCCGTGTCGCCTATCATGTCTACCAAATTCACCACGTTACAGACCTGTCACTGATAATCTCCAGCAAGATGTTACTTTCTCGTAGTTGATTATTTCAGTGAAGTCAGTCTGCCGGAAGAGCCTCAATCTTTAACAAGATTTTTATCTTCCGAGATCCCAGTTTCTCCAAGCCTGTCCAACTGGTCATGTCTGCAAGACTAGCACCTTATCTAACATTTTCGTCTGAGATCCAGATTAAACAACTGAGACAACATGGTTTCGTGGCCATCTTTGCCGACCAAATTCGCGAATTAAACGTTTCTTAAGTA
>JAMPIV010009825.1:30000-291574 GCA_024509875.1 Oreohelix idahoensis | reverse complement strand
AGAAAACTTAAGGACGGTAAGGGACCTTTAATGAGAAGAACCAGCTTAAGAATTGATTACCTTATAAGGAGAACCAACAGGTTGCCAAACCGTTTTTCTGAGAAAAGCGGCCTAGCAAATCCATACATGGACACGATTCAAGAACGCTTAACAAATTTAACAACCATCGACACCAACGCGAGAAGACAACTGCTTACCATGAAAAGTGACTATAAATTCCACATGATTATTTCCCTTTCATTACAAAATATATATTGTACATAAAACGATGTTGCGAGAATTTCACACGCAACACGCAGAAAGAATGTAGTTGGTCAGGGGAGCCATGGACTCAAAAAGGTTGAAAACCGCTGCCATAAACTATAACAGCTTCAAGAAGGCAAAACTAACTCACAAGGGGAAAATTACACCGACACATTCACGTGCTCAGTGCTTTGAATATTCATCCAATGTTTCTATGCTATTTTATTGCCATTGTTTCAGTGCTCTATATTTGTGTTTTTTTTTTAAATCTAAGTGCTCTGTTATTTATTAAATCTCTGCGCAATATTATTTATTAATTTCTTAGTGCTTTATTATTAGTTAATGTCTCAGTGCTCCAATTATTTGTTGTCTCTGTGCTCCATTTTTAAAATTCCTTTACCTTTTACCTTTACCCTATTATTAGATACTGTATGTGATCTGTTATTTGTTACTGTCTCTGTGCTCAAGTATTTGGTAATGTCTCAGGGCTTCATAATTTGTTAATGTTTCTGTGCTCTATTATTTGGTTATGCCTCAGTGATTTATTATTTATAATGTACGTGTGCTCTTTTATTTGTTAGGGTCTCGATTGTGTCTTGTTAGTGTCTCGATACAGAACACCAGAACACCAGAAATGAAAACATGACGCATGAAATTAAGACCTGAGTTTAACATTATCCAAAGGTCATCAACCATTGCCCTTCAGTGGTTACCCTCCCATTGTGGAATCACTGGAAATGAGAGAGCAGATGCTGTATCTAGAAGTGGCAGTAAAATGGAACAATTCAGCCACCATTGCCTTATCGAGAAGCTGAAACCATCATCCACAACAAATACAAAAATCAGTAAAAGGAAGAATGTGATACAAACAGCAGAGATGACTCAATCCACCAACTTAACAGACACCAACATACCATCATATTCCGCCAGAGAACTGGACACTGCAAATTACTGGGTCATCTCTGTCGAGTCGGGATATCTCATACAAATGCAGACCCCCAAACACATTCTCCAAAACTGCCCAATCCATGGTGACCCACGACATCTGACCTGGCCAGGGGGTGCTGGAGCTCAAGCAGAAGCTATGGGGCTGCTGTGCTGACTTGGACAAGACTGTGGACTTCGTCCTGGCGACAGGCCTGCAGATTTAGCATGACTACAAACTAAACAAAGAAGAAGTGTCTCAGTGGTCTAATATATTTTAATGCCTGTTCTCTGTTGTTTCTTTATATTTAAGTGCTCTGTTATTTGTAAATATATCAATGTTCTGTTATTTGTTAATATCTCAGTGCTCTTTATTTGTCCACGTCTCCTTGTTCTGTTATTTGTGACTAATTCAGTGCGCGTGACTATCTCTGTTATTATTTGTTATTATCCCATGGCACTTTCTCATGTTATAGTTTTAGTGTACTGTTATTTGATCCATTTTCAAAGACTTCTTATGTGTAGCTGTCTATACATATGCTTGTACGTAGAATGTGTTTTCCAAATTATTTTCACTTTCGCAGTAAGCTGCTATTTTTCCCCCAATGCTTATGCAATTAATTTTCTTTGATATTTCCTCTGTGACTGTTACTTTCTTGTTGTGATATTTAGTCAGAGGTTTTAATAAATTCAGTCAACTTTGGGCATTTTCTAATAGTTACGAAGCTTAGAAATATTTAAAATATTTTAAAATATACCAGGTGAGACTGTTCTCACCTGTAAGAGACAGGTGAAAAGGTAAAGGTAGAGACGTAGCAGATACTTTCGTAGGGAGAGGGAAGTGTTAAAGACTTTACTATACTATGTAACAGCTTTATGAAGTTAGGGGACCAGTTCCGTTCCTCGCTGCCTTTGCGTTCCTTAACTCAAGAAGAGTCATGTACCCATTCACAACTGGGGACACTGGTGGAGTGTGACGATACCAGGTTTCCAGCACGGGAACTTTGCATAGAGAGGCAAGCGATGTAACCATTCTCGCACACGTTATATATATATATATATATATATATATATATATATATATATATATATATATATATATATATATATATATATATATATATATATATATATATATATATATATATATATATATGAGACATTAACAAATACTTGAGAACAAAGACAAGCATTTGGGCACTGTTATCTCCTTTACACAAGGATGGAGAAGGGGTGGGAAGGTGTCATGACTCCCACGTATCAGCCTTCTGTTGACTTCTTTCCGTCAGTACTAGGAACAGAACCCACTCCAAATTGAAGGCGGCTTTCATCCACTTCCTAGAATTTCTGCTTCCGCCAGTCTGTCAGACCTGTCCTGTGTGCTAGCTCTCTCTTCTCTTCCTAGGTCTCAATAGCTCTTCATAAATCCTTCCTAAAAAAATGCACTTTCCTCTCATAACTCTTTCCACAAACCACTTCGGCACTTGCCCGTTTAACCTTTCCGGGTTAAAGTCTCTTGGCATTTGAGAATGCCAGAAAGAAGCCCACCTAATTCTCTTAGGTAATTACAATCTGCTGCCAAGGAGGAAGTCATCCTTTCTTAAAGAATCAGATTTATCGATCTTCCCCGTCTCCGCGTCTTGAAGACACATATTGCAGGGATGCCTTCTCAAATGATACTTAATTTTCTACTTTTTTTTTTTACCTTCTTTTCTCTTTCTGTGTTTTTGTGATCAAGGTCACTTCCGGTTTTAACAACGATCAATAGTTTGATTTCAATTTTGGATAAAAATTATTACGTGAATTATTTATTTATAACCTGCTTTCACTGTCAGGAATAGAATTTAAATAAAATTTGTCATCCGGGGTCTTTGAAGAGACAAAGAAAGGGTAGGGCTACTGCACCAAGATGCATGTCGTACACGAAGACTAACATAATGTTGGGTACGTGGCTGGCAACATCGTCATGTAAAATTAATGGCTACAGAAACCACAGCAGCAATAATATGTAAATGCTTAGGGCAGGCTTCTTGCAAGGGGACCAGCTGCATTGGGGGCTGCATGCTCCGAAAGGAACGCAAAGGAAATTGATGATAATAATATTTTAAAGTAGCGTCCGAGTGGTTAAGCGGTTAGAGCGTTTGCGTCCCAGCGGCAGAGTTACTGAGTTCATGAAGGAAACCTGGTACCGTCAAGCTACTATCTACCGAGCTGCAATGGGTACCTGACTTTGCTCATGAGATAGGGAAGGCATTGGCAGCGAGAAAGGGAACTAGTCACTCCACCTCATAAAGCGTGACCTAGTATAGAGAAGTCTCTAACACTTCTCTCCCTTACTGTAGTTTCTGCTATTGTACTGTCTTCACCATCTGACATTTTAAAACAAAGTATAATTTACTTATTTTAATTTTTTGAATGCCATTATTCGAGCACTTACTGTATAACTCAGGCTAACCAATTAACGCTGACACGAGAACAAACAATACTTTAGAGAAAGTTGAAGACAAGTTTGAGATTTTATTATTTCGTATACATTACATTACGTCAAACTACAGATTTATTAAGCTATTTTTTATTGCAACATATATGATTGGCTAGAAGTTATATCGAATTTAATAAGTCTTAAAGGTTTCATAACTCCATCGTGAGTGGTTCATACAATATCGTTGACAATTTCACGGTTTGTAGATTTCAGCAATTGCTTTTAACTTTCTTCTTCCATTGTCGAGATTGAATAAATATCGACCGCATTTACTGTTTTTCATCGATTTATGTGTTTATTTTGTTCTTATTTGTTTTGTATTATTATTCTTAAACAAAGTGCAGACAACCATGGCTGACTGCAGATAGACTTTGATAAAACTGATTGCTTTTTATTGGACATACGATACTTTACTTTCGTAAAATCCCTGTCACGTCGTTAAGCATCGTCGAAAGAACTTGTTACGTTGTTACGCGATGTGGTGTGTTTGATAAGATATCCTCCCCTCGTGAGTGCTTCCGCCGCACTCCCGATTTATCTTTTTATTATTTTTCTCGTGTTGAACACGCCTGTGATGCTGCATATCTCACTTTCTGTTGACAACAAACTGGGCCTTTATTTTAAAATAGCATCACAAATTGAAACGAGTAAGTAATAACAGTGTTTGCTGAAACATTGGTAGATAAAGTAAAATCAAAATGAAGAACGGACGCAGGTCAATTTAACAGTTTAACGGTACTATTAAAACACGGGACCATTCTGGGTTTACCCTTTCGTCAACTGAAGTCAGAAATACGACAAAAATAAATATAGATAAGCTGAGAAAAAAATGACAACGGACACTTCCACAAAAGGAAAAATAGATGTGGTGAAAAAAAAGATAGAAAAAAAAAAACTAAAAGAAAGACAGGATGAGCGACCCAGAAAATTTAAAAGAAATAAACAACACAAGTAACACACTGGGGGGGGGGGGGGGGGGGGGGGGGGGGGGGGGGGGGGGGGGGGGGGGGGGGGGGGGGGGGGGGGGGGGGGGGGGGGGGGGGGGGAAAGAGACAATAAATAAGAAAGTAAAAATACGAACAAGTTCCAGTGGAACGAACGAACGAACAACCTTTATTTTCGAAGGGTTAAGAATTGGGCGCGCAGGCCCGTCTAACATTCTGCCCTTTCACTCTCATTAATCTGGAACAAGAGATGAGAATAAGACACTGGCGATATAAAGTACTTCATGTGTGGAAACATGTTGATAGCATTACAAGCCAGTTCTTGTTCTGGAATCCACCAGGGTAAGAGAGATAGAGGGCGACCAAAGAAACACAGGGAGAAGAAAACTGGACACAGACGTGACAGAGAAAAGAAATACTGTACAGGGAAAGATCTTGAGCTGATGGCACGTGACAGGAAGACATGGCGTTAGTTTGTTGAAGGCGTATTGTCTTTTGAGGAGTTGAAGAGAGATGATGGTGATGAAAGATACAGAACAATAAATAAATAAACATCCACGCAAAGACTCTAACAAAGTACAAAAATCCTAACGAGAAAAAGAAAGAACAAAGCAAAGAAATAATAAGATAGAAATCTCCTAGTACCATGTCGTTTAATTTTGTTGTCCGCCCACATGTAATGTGATTGGTCCATCAAAACGGCAATGAAATTAGATTGTCAGACAACGCAGACCGTCAGCTGAATATCTCTCATCCGGGACATGAATGCATAAATAAGTGAATTCTCATGGTCTCGATTAATTAGGCCAATCAGTGGGAACATTGGATATGGGTAAGGGAGAGATGCTGAGAACAATTAATGATCGTGTTAGAAAATGATACTGAAATAGATCAAGGTTAAGACTGCTGGAATTTGCCATCAAACGTGAAACTAAAAGAGATGGACGTATGAGAGGATGCATCCGTCGTGTATATCTTCTTCTTCTTCTTCTTTGTACACTCTCAGACGTTACTTGAATGTTTTCAAAGAAAGCAGTAGTTAGTTTGAGGCTATTTGAATCGCCGTAGAGCTTTTCCAGCGCTACCCAGATTTGTTGGTTATAGGCGCGGCAGATTAACACATACATCAGCCAGCGCTATCGGCTTAATCACCGATAAGACACGGAATTTGCGTACTCATACGACAGATAACGAGATTACTGTCTGTGTGACACATGTGGGCAGACAAGTGTGATATAATCGCTTCCGGTCACTTAGTTAAAAGTAATCATGGATTTATTACATTTTAGACAATATGAGTCTACAAATATGTTAGTGAGAGTGTACGCAAGGCATCAGGTGTCCATATATGGTAATACGTGACCTTTGCAGGCACGCACCTTATTTCAGGTGGGAATATTTTGAAATATCACACCCTATCTGCATGATTTGAAATGATTGAATCTTTCTGATTAGATTAATAACAACAACGCTTAGGAAAATAGGACTTTAGCCTGACCATTTCGCAGTTTTATTTCACTGTGAATTTCACGCTCGCTAAGACAACATCAGACCTCGCCAGAGTGAAGACTAGATTCATAATTCCTTTTGTTAACCGGACCTTTTATTGGAGAACCAAATAAGACTTATAAAGCACAGAAACTTTCTAAATTTTAATAAGGAACCCCGGGAATAGGAAACTGAAGAAACACGGAGTCAGAGGGGGAATCTATGGTCAAAATTAAAGACATCCCAGACGCATTGTAGTGAAGTGAATCTGTATGACAACACGCTCAAAATTTTCCCCGCTCATAAACTAGCTATCGTACTTTTAAATCTATAAATAACTACAGTATTTGAAATTTGTCTGAGGGCCCAGTCAAATTTACCGCCAACAATTTATCTAATGTATTTGAATTTGTCTAGGAAACAAGTCAAAAGTTACCGCCCACCCAAAAATTATCTAAGAGCATAGTACAAATTTAACAACCAATCAAATCGTTTCCTTTTTTTGTAGTGATAAGAAAATTATGGTTGACGGGGAAATAATGCCTATTTTGTGTTTTTGACCGAACGTAGATAATTTATTTCTTAATAACTAAAGATAATTAAAATGAAAGGGATATCTCAAATTATAGCGCTGATATTGCTTTAACACATAAACATAAAGATTCCCTCATCAAAATATTTTATGGTAGTAGAAAAATTTATTTTAGGGATATTTTCACATCAGGGATTGACCTAAAAATTGTGGCAGTGTGTAGTGTTAGAAACATGCTCGAGATGCGAGGGAAACTGATAAAATGAGTATGGTGTTTGAAAGTATGGCATAATTACGACCAGTAAGTTCTAGTAGGGAATTAAATTTGTATTTTCGACAGGAGTGATTCACTGTTAAAAGAAACTGTATTAGGCTTACAGGAATTGTCGGCATAAAAAAATCAAGCTGTTACATATTATTTTGTACTTAACCTAATTATCGCACGGAAGCCAAGCATGGGGCTCAGGACAGTAACAGGGAATCCATACATGAAAAGATAATCACAGGAAACAGACAGTAGAAAGGAAATTATATGTCTAGTGCAACCTGTTAGCACAATGTCTGAAGGGTAAGTTGTGACGTCCTTTACGTGTATGTGGGTTGAAACAGATGCCTACATAGAATGTGGTTATCCTTGATTCCAGGTTCGATCTCAGTATCTTGAAGAGACCTCTGGCCATTGATACGGGACGCTGCTGGAGACCACAGCTCGGCATAAGTCAGGAGCTCTATCCAGCAGTATTTTCCTCAAGTATATGCAGATTGTTTGGTCATGACGTGGGCAGAGAAATTCAACAGCAGCCACAGATAAGTTACCAGCCAGTGACATAATTTCAGAAGCTCACCCAAGTTGAAAATAGACGGTCTACTTAACTTACCTTTATATGATGACAAGTAATAGACATATAAACTATCTACAGATTTAAAGCCAACATTCAGGACACAGACAAACTTGACATTATGTGAAATATAAAGCGAGAATAGCTTCCTGTGAACCTGATACCGAATGGACAGAAATTTACCTGTTATTTATTTTAAAAGTGTAAAAATATTTCATTTCCTTTTTTTGAGTATTCCTGACCTGCAAAGATTGAGGTTCAGGAACATTAAATTGTATACATAATTTCCAACAGTCTTTCTTACAAAGTTTATTACAGTTAAAGTTCTGTTTTGAAATTTTGTAATTGTAAAAATTAAATTCATCCCTAGACACATATTGAGTCAAATAAAACAAACAATACTATAAATTTTAATCTTTGGTGAGATCCCAAGAGGTAGCGGATAGGGACTCAGAGAACTTCATCATCATCATTCCTTACTCTGGGAACTTACATAGCTGGACCTCACCTTGATTGTCTGTACGCCCTTGCTCTTTTCAGAGAAGGGGGTATTACTTATAAGACCAGTATCTCATCTGGCACTATCCTGATATCCTCTGATACACCTATTTGTCCAGGATATCCCACCATTTAGTAACATCTAAACCTCTTGTGATACGCATGTAAGAGAACGATTCGTCTATTTTATTCCTCTGAGCAAAAAACGTCTGTAGCCAAGATTAACGTACGTAGTGCATTTTCATTCTATGTTTTATTACTAACATGTGAACTAACATACATACATATATATATATATATATATATATATATATATATATATATATATATATATATATATACATATATATATATATATATATATATATATATATATATATATATATGCATAGATTACCATGTGAATTTTAATGTGTGAAAACTCGCTATTGGATGTCAAAGTCATTTGAGGCTGGCAACCTCAGCGTATAGAGTGGTGATTCATGATCACCACTGCACGGGCTGGTGATTGCTTTATTGATAGTTTTGTAAAGATAACTAAAAGCATAAAGTAGTTCCATGTTCTCAATGGAGCAGGGAGGGAAAGATGAAAGAAATGATTTACTTTCTAATACTTACATTTTCAAAGCAGTGTAAAATGTCCCTTTAAACATGTTCACTTTAAAATTAATGTAAGTTTTTAAACTTTAAACCAGTGTAAATTTCTATGTGAAAATATTCATTCTAATTAATATAAGTTTCAAACTTTTCCATAAGTGTAAATATCAATGAAACATAAATAAATTTATATTGTGAACACTTTTCAAACAGTGGAAATGTAAATGTAAAACAAATTATATATGAACGTTTAACCTTTTCATTTAAATGTAATGTAAAGCTAAATCTATTCAGTTTAAATGTAAGGGAAGTTTTATCCCGTAGGATTAAATTTAATTCTTATCGAGGGTAAATTCTGACATGGGATGGTAGAATAGAAGAGGGGGACACATAACTGTGTCGGAAAACGCCATACTCAGAATAGCGTTTCGTTTCTATTTCTATTACCAGTTATTGGTGGTACCAGCAGAAAGTACTATCTCTCGAACCAAGTGAAGGTAGAAGTGGACTGACGTTGTAAGAGACGCCATCATAAGAGGGTCGTATAGACCGACGCAGAACCAACTTGGCCGTTACTCCTTGACGTTCTAGGAACGTGCGGCGCGCCTGAACTTTGACCAGAAACTAGCGCGAGCAGAGTTAAAGGAACTAACCCAGCGGGAGAAGAAACTACCATTGGCAGCTAAGTGAAAATATCCGCTGCCAAAAGTGACCTCCTTTATTCAGTTAAATCCCATTCAAGTGATGAAATCCTTTTCATAACTATTCAAATTATTTCTTTTAAACTGTTAAACGTAAAGTGATTATTACATTTAGTTATTTGTAATGTTACAAATTTAACTTCGATTCAATCCTTTTAAATGTACTACATGTTTGTCTCAGTCAAAGTTACTAAACACACACTCTAAACAGAGCTATATATTATTATAATAATTCCAATGATTAACTCAGCGGTGGGGGCTTAACGAGCTATAATAAACCATTGCTAAATTCTTCAAAAAAGGTGTCGGTAGATTACAGAATTAACGTGCTCAGCAACAGCCAGTATTGTTTTCGCTTATCTGAATATCTTGTGAAGACTCCCATGTGATAGAAGCTTTACTACTCTTCTATCTACATTTCTGCCAAGAGTAATCTTGTGTAAAGATAGACTCCATTGAAGCCTATAATAGATACTCTTGAGTTGTGGCCACTGTTGGACCACTACTGCAAAGCAGGGGAGGCAATACCGTCACAGTCACGGACGTTCTAAGGTACACGCATCTGCGTGGTGGCCACCTGCTGTGGTGGCCACGTGCATCTGTACAAGCTGAATATGGATATTAATTGATTTATTCATTAATATTTGTGAATTACCTGTTAGGTCAATATTACAGGTCTGCTTCCGTTTCTGATCAGGTGATAATTTTTAGACTGAGCACCGGCTATTGCAGACTCAAGTACCATATGTTCAACAAAGTGGAAATCGGACAAACAGATATGTGTGCCCATGTTGGTATGACAAACAAACATTAGAACATGTTCGTCTCCAGCTAAGTTGAGGGAGAAAATGTATGGTGACGAAAGACGCCTGAGACGGATCTTCAACTTCATAAGAGAGATATATATGATTATTTGTGAGCAAAGTTGAGAAGAATTTATGACAAAGTACGGCAAGCCGTAAGCGCTTTGTATATCTTTTTTGGAAGAATAAAGAATAATTTGTGATAAATTACGGCAGGCTGTGAGCGCTCTTTTTATGTTCTGGGAAGTGGCTTCTTAATCGTCTCGTTTCTCTTCATATCTGTCATGTGACATACAAACACTTTTTCATGGATCTCAAGCCATCATCTTTACCCTTCAGCTCCTGTAGGAGCATAAGCCTTCAACAAACTCATGTTTAATTGTCTTGTCGAGTGTATTTACCCCAAGGTCTTTCCGTGTCCTCCTTTACCCTTTCATTTATGTCCCAGTTCTCTTCTCCGTGTGCTTTTTTGGTCCCATTCTCTTTCTCTTACTCTGATTATTCTAAAATAAAGTAATTCTTCCAACAGGTTTTCTCAGTGTGTGTCCCATCCATGCGCAGCGTCTTCTTCTCATACTTAAATGTCCAAAGTATTATTGAAGTTTTGTAGTTTATTGATGATCGGGTAGCCGAACCGCATGCTCAAGCGTCATTTGTAGCCTTTTACGACATGCTTTGACATTGATACTGTTCTTTGCTTCCATTTCGGGTGGGAGAGGGGGTAACAAACAAGTGATCTCAACTTGCATGCTGGGATTTGCCTCTCAAATACGTGCAGTAGTGACCATATTTCACACTGATAACAAAGTATTGGTGTAAATATGTTTCTTGTCTAGACCCGATTACACCAGTTAATTTATCATTCTTTCTTGCACTCAGAACAATGTCAAATCACTCTTGGCTTATTTATCCTGTGACGTTTTCACCATAGCTTTTGTAACAAGTACTTACTCTGCTGTTACAAGCCAGCCTTATGGCTACCGTATCGAGTCAGGTGGGATCTTCTTCTTTCGATAGCCGGGGATTTGAGTTTTCATTCTTTACTCTTTTGTATGTGGAGGGGGAGTTTCAGGGCTTTCTTGCAAACCCAGAGGGGTTCCCCAGCTCAGCAGGCTCAACATTGATAAAACATACAAGTCCTACTAATTGGTGGGTCATGCAGTCCGCACTATTCATGGCGTGACTCGGCAATCCCCTAGTCTTAGATTCATCATTCATCATTCAATTCCCTTTGCGCTGCTTGCGGAGCAAGGGGACCTCCTTGCAGCTGGTCCTCTTGCAGGACGAATGCACCAAGCATACACACGCTTTTTACAGCAGTGGTTTCTGCAGAAACTAGTGTGGATCCACTGTCCAGGTCATGCAGGTGTACGCGACAATGAGAAAACTGACAGACTAGCTTTAAGACTACTCATAGTGGGTGCATTGGATTTGGATAAGGGAGAGTTATTGAGGTCAGTTAATGATCGCCTATTAGAGAATGACTTTGCAATCGGTGTCAAGCCTAAGATTGCTGGAATTTGCCATCAAGCTTAAGACTATAGGGATGGACGTAAGAGAGGATGCATCCGGCGTGTAAAAACAACAAGCACACATTCTATATACACACATTGGGATTCTAGCCAGTGTAACGGAGTTTGTGCACTGTGCTGAGATCCTCATTGTCCGATCTAATGATGGAGATCGGAGCACTAATGAAGTTGACTAAGTAAGTAAGTATCTTTGTGGTTAGGAGGAGGAAGAAAATAACACCTTACGGACAGCTCCAAAGAAAAAAACTTTGTGACAGGAAGACTTGGCATACGTTTCTTGAAGGCCTATGCTCCATTGGGAGTTGAAAGGTAAAAGAAGACATCTACCAGGTAAGATTCACAGGTAGATACAGGTAGTCTCGTAGCGGATAATGCCGTAGAGGAGTGAAGTGTTTGAGGTTTCACAATACTAGGTCCAGCTATTATAAGGTTGAGTGACGAGTTCCTTTCCTCGCTGTTTTTGCCTTCTCTAGGTCAAGAGCAGAGTCAGGTACATATTTACAGCTGGGTAGACTGGAGAGTGACTCTATCAGCTTTCAATCCAGATAACTTTACCGCGAAAGGCAGCGGCTCAAACTGCATAGCCCATCGGACGTTTAAGATTCACAGAGCAACAGATAATATATGTTGAAATGAGCTGGGCAGACAATGAGGAATTTGACCTTCTCAACATTGAGTAACATCCATTAGGGAATGACACTCGGAAGGAAGGGACTTTGTGGGAAAGACGTAATGTCGGGAATAGGCTCCCACGATACTCCTGGAGCGATCTTAAAAAAAAAAATGCTTAGAGATAAGATTGATAGAAGCGTGGGGTCTCTGTACATTACACCACAAGGTATTGACTGATTGGCTGATTCTTAAATAATAATGTTAAAGTAATGTTTTTGTGGATGCAGGAATTTGAAAATGAATTGAAGAAAAAAATTCAGGCAATAAAGTTGTATACTATCATCATCGTATTCCATCTCGTTCCTTATGGAGCATGGAGCCACCATTACAGGTGATCTCCCTTGCAGGAAGCCTGTAGCAAGCAGTCACGTGGTCTTACAGAAGTGGTTTCTGTAGAAGTTTCTTTTACATGATAAAGTTGCCAGCTTCATGCACAGCCTTATATTAGTGGTCTTTTACGACATGCCTGGGGGAGTAATGGTTCTATTTTTTTCTTTGTCTCATAAGAGACTTCCGGGAACTACACGGGCCGTTTATAACATAGAAAGGGGTATATTAAACCTTTATGAGAGAGTATGTAGATTAAACCTTTATGAGAGTGTAGGTAGATTAAACCTTTATGAGAGTGTAGGTAGATTAAACCTTTATGAGAGTATGTAGATTACACCTTTATGAGAGAGTATGTAGATTAAACCTTTATGAGAGAATAGGTAGATTAAACCTTTATGAGAGTGTAGGTAGATTAAACCTTTATGAGAGTATGTAGATTACACCTTTATGAGAGAGTATGTAGATTAAACCTTTATGAGAGAATAGGTAGATTAAACCTTTATGAGAGAGTAGGTAGATTAAACCTTTATGAGAGTATGTAGATTACACCTTTATGAGAGAGTATGTAGATTAAACCTTTATGAGAGAATAGGTAGATTAAACCTTTATGAGAGTGTAGGTAGATTAAACCTTTATGAGAGTATGTAGATTACACCTTTATGAGAGAGTATGTAGATTAAACCTTTATGAGAGAATAGGTAGATTAAACCTTTATGAGAGAGTAGGTAGATTAAACCTTTATGAGAGTATGTAGATTACACCTTTATGAGAGAGTATGTAGATTAAACCTTTATGAGAGAATAGGTAGATTAAACCTTTATGAGAGTGTAGGTAGATTAAACCTTTATGAGAGTATGTAGATTACACCTTTATGAGAGAGTATTTAGATTAAACCTTTATGAGAGAATAGGTAGATTAAACCTTTATGAGAGAGTATGTAGATTAAACCTTTATGAGAGAGTATGTAGATTAAACCTTTATGAGAGTGTAGGTAGATTAAACCTTTATGAGAGTGTAGGTAGATTAAACCTTTATGAGAGTATGTAGATTACACATTTATGAGAGAGTATTAGATTAAACCTTTATTAGAGAGTAGGTAGATGAAACCTTTATGAGAGAGTATGTAGATTAAACCTTTATGAGAGTATGTAGATTAAACCTTTATGAGAGAGTAGGTAGATTAAACCTTTATGAGAGAGTAGGTAGATTAAACCTTTATGAGAGAGTATGTAGATTAAACCTTTATGAGAGAGTAGGTAGATTAAACCTTTATGAGAGAGTAGGTAGATTAAACCTTTATGAGAGTGTAGGTAGATTAAACCTTTATGAGAGAGTAGGTAGTTTAAACCTTTATGAGAGAGTAGGTAGATTAAACCTTTATGAGAGAGTAGGTAGATTAAACCTTTAAGAGAGAGTAGGTAGATTAAACCTTTATGAGACAGTATGTAGATTAAACCTTTATGAGAGCGTACGTAGATTAAACCTTTATGAGAGAGTATGTAGATTAAACCTTTATGAGGGAGTAGGTAGATTAAACCTTTATGAGAGAGTAGGTAGATTAAACCTTTATGAGAGAGTAGGTAGATTAAACCGTTATGAGAGAGTAGGTAGATTAAACCGTTATGAGAGAGTAGGTAGATTAAACCTTTATGAGAGAGTATGTAGATTAAACTTTTATGAGATAGTAGGTAGATTAAACCTTTATGCAAGAGTAGGTAGATTAAACCGTTTTTAGAGAGTAGGTAGATTAAACCTTTATGAGAGAGTAGGTAGATTAAACCTTTATGAGATAGTAGGTAGATGAAACCTTTATGAGAGAGTAGGTAGATTAAACCTTTATGAGAGAGTAGGTAGATTAAACTTTTATGAGAGAGTATGTAGATTAAACCTTTATGAGAGAGTACGTAGATTAAACCTTTATGAGAGAGTATGTAGATTAAGCCTTTATGAGAGAGTAGGTAGATTAAACCTTTATGAGAGAGTAGGTAGATTAAACCTTTATGAGAGAGCAGGTAGATTAAACCGTTATGAGAGAGTAGGTAGATTAAACCTTTATGAGAGAGTAGGTAGATTAAACCTTTATGAGAGAGTATGTAGATTAAACTTTTATGAGATAGTAGGTAGATTAAACCTTTATGAGAGAGTAGGTAGATTAAACCGTTATGAGAGAGTAGGTAGATTAAACCTTTATGAGAGAGTAGGTAGATTAAACCTTTATGAGAGAGTAGGTAGATTAAACCTTTATGAGAGAGTAGGTAGATTAAACCTTTATGAGAGAGTAGGTAGATTAAACCTTTATGAGAGAGTAGGTAGATTAAACCTTTATGAGAGAGTAGGTAGATTAAACCTTTATGAGAGAGTAGGTAAATTAAACCTTTATGAGAGAGTATGTAGATTAAACCTTTATGAGAGAGTATGTAGATTAAACCTTTTTGAGAGTGTATGTAGATTAAACCTTTATGAGAGAGTATGTAGATTAAACCTTTATGAGAGAGTAGGTAGATTAAACCTTTATGAGAGAGTAGGTAGATTAAACCTTTATGAGAGAGTATGTTTCCTAACCAAAGTAGCTACTGTTGCCTCAATCATGAAAAGTATGTAAATAAAATATGTATCATGGACTGAAATCAAATTAGATGGAAAGTAAGGTTGAGTACAGTATGGCTAAATGTTTGATTCCAGTGGAAGGAAGGTTGTGTGAAGTCTGACTAAAAGCTATCTGAAGAACAAACAAGACTGAGTATTCTATCCTCAGCGTCTAAGCCCTGTCCGGTTATAACATCGTTGTTTTAATTTTTCCCGTCATTTTCGACGGATTTATGTACTTGACAGAGTGGCTAGAGCGCTGGTTTCTCGCGGCTAAGGTGCTGGGTTCGATTCATGGTATCATCACGCTCCAGTCTCCCCAGCTGTGAAAGGGTACCTGACTTTGCTCTTGAGTTAGGGACGGAAAAGGCAGCAAGGAAGGGAACTGGTCACCCCACCTCTCGATGCTGAACCTAGTATAGTGAGGTCTCTAACACTTTAATTCCATGCGGCAGTATCTGCTATGGGACTACCATATACACACACACACACATATATATGGGAAATAATAACACAACGCACTTTGAAATATGAATGCATGAGCATTTAAGTAGGTAGCCAAAAACAGACATATAGACAACAGATAGACAGGCAGAGAGAAAGAGAGAAACTGACAGCCATCACTTGAGAAACAGATAGATAAAGAACAAATATAATAATATGAAATTCTGTTACGCTTTATTGATTCAAGTCAGCCAATGGTCTTCGACTGGGAAACTGCATCAATCCCTAGTTTTTAACGCGGTTCCTTTTTGCTCGGTCTGCCGCATCAAAGACATTTTGAAGAACAGACTAGAGTGCGTGCTTGCTCTCCCATTAATTTACGGCCAATGAGAGTTTATATAGATTTTATATATTTCTAGATATGCTGAGGTTTATTATTTTTTTATAAGCTTTAGTAGTGGTTAGGATTTGTTTTCGTGTATCTTTCAAAGAAATCAGCGACTGACACGCTACAAAAGAAAAGATATTACTCTTTTTATGGGAGATTGAGGGCGTGGTCTCAGTAAGGAATAGATTTTCGGATGAAAAGAGGTATGTGCTTTCAGCTCAACCTGGCAAACAGGATTCGTAATGCGAGTGGATAAGAAAAATAAAATTAGAAAAGAGAGTTAACTTATTTATACGTAGTCCATATAGTTTCCATAGTCCATATAGTTTCCGTAGTCCATATAGTTTCCGTAGTCCATATAGTTTCCGTAGTCCATATAGTTTCCGGCAGGAGGTACTTCATCTTCGTCTTCTTCTTCTTTTCTTCGTACACTCTGAGACGTCTGCTTGAATATTTTCAAAGAAAGCAGTGGTTGGCTTGAGGGTAATTGCATTTCCATAAGAGTTTTTCCAGGAACGTTATTGGTGACGGCTATATGTGCTTTCTCTGTTGCTCAAATGTTGGGCATCTTTGAAGCAGATGTTCAGCTGTCATTTTATCTGTGGCACACTTAAGCTCATCGGTAGTTCCTATCTTTAGCTTGTTGAATAGATGGAATCCCAATCTATTGTGACCCGTGCCGAGCCTGAAAATTACCACTTGTTCTCTTCTGCTGAACTGGTGATATGCATCATTTTATGCTTTTCCTGTGTGGTCTGCATCCAATTTGTTTCTGTCTCGATTCTGATTGGCTTATGAGGAGATAAAGATAGAATATGACGACTGTCCCCTCAAGCATGACGTAAGAGGCGACTCAGGTAGTGCCTGAGGCCGGTAACCTCATCGTGTAAAACTATTTGCGACAGAAATTACTTCTGCAGCAGCGAGTGCTTTGACGAAGACTTCCTGCAACAAAAGGATAGCTGAATTTGCAACTCAAGCTCAATGAGGAGCAAAAGAAAGAGTTGGAAATGTGAGAGATCTAACGATATTCCCCCCCCCCCCCCCAAATCCTTTCCCCCCGCCCCTGTGAAACTTTGAAAAATAAAGACATCAGTTACCGAATAATGAAAGCCAGAACAGCCTTCGCTGATCGAAACAACATCTGGAAATCTTCCCAGGACAGCAAAAAACACTAACTTAAAATTATACGATAGCTGCGTAATTTCTATACGGGGCATAATTCTGGAGAGTAACAGAAAAGAAAATGTTCAAACTGTCCTCTTTCCACACAACCTGCCTAAGGAAAATTCTTCGAATTTTCTGGGCGAGCACCATCACCAACTGCTAACTTGGAGTCACCATGAAGACATGCGCACCGTCATAGCGGTTAGAAACTGGATTTGAATTGGTCACATCCTCAGAAGTGGCCCTGACACCATCATCAGAACTACCATACTATGGACACCAGAAGGAAAGCAAAAGCGAGGTCAGGCAAAGGGTACGTGGCAGAGAACTGTGGAGGCAGATATGCAGAGCATGAACTATAGCTGGTACCCCATACGAAGGATGGGTGCGGACCAAGCAAAGTGGAGACAGTTTGTTTCTGCCCTACAAAACGCCACCAGGCGTGGTGTCCACTGACTGCTTTGTCAGTCAGCGGCCAAGGATTAAAGATGAAGAAAGAAGAATGCTCCATAAGGAAGAACAGAAAGAGATGGAAACTGGTGAAATATGAGAGGTGAAGCAATATTCCCTGTGGTAATCTTTTAAATGTAACAACAGATTCACAAAGAGTTAGTGAATGGCATTGTGACAGAGAAGCACAGGGACAAAAGTAAAATGAATGAGACAAAAGCAACTACGAGATACAAACAGAAAGAAACAAAAAACAGGAAACGACTAAGAGAGACAAACAGAAAGAAACAAAAAGAAGGAAACAACTAACAGAGACAAACAGAAAGAAACAAAAAGCAGGAAACAACTAACAGAGACAAACAGAAAGAAACAAAAAGCAGGAAACAACTAACAGAGACAAACAGAAAGAAACAAAAAGCAGAAAACGTCTAAGTGAGACATACAGGAAGATATAAAAAAGAGAAACAACTAAAAGAGAGATAGAGAAATACACAATACACAGCGATGTTTAGGGAGAAATAGATACACAGCGATGTTGCAAGGAGAGACCGAGCGATGTTGCTAAGAGCCATAGAGAGATGCACGGCGATATTGCAGAGAGCGATAGTAAGATACACAGCGATATTGCAGAGAGAGAGATAGTAAGATACACAGCGATATTGCAGAGAGATATAGTAAGATACACACAGATGTAGAGATGCACAACCATATGGCAAAGAGAGATAAAGAGATATAATTAGATGGCAGAAAGAGATAGAAAGATACATAATATGATGCAAAAAGAGAAAGAAATGCGTAACGATATGGTAAAACGAGAGAGAGAGTGAACGAAGATGTGAATATACACAACGATATATAACATGATGGAGATACAGAGATACATAATAGATAGCAAAGTGAGACAGAAATACGTAACGATATTACAAAACACAGAGAGAGAGAGAGAGAGAGAGAGAGAGAGAGAGAGAGAGCGAAAGCGAAAGAAGATGTAGAGGTACATATCGATAAAGCAAAGAGTGATAGAGAGATACATAACCTGATGACAGGTGGAGATAGATAGAGACAGTCAAAATGAGAGAGATGCGTAACTTTATTCCAATACGAAAGAGAGGGAGAGAGAGAGAGATTTTATTTTCAAAGGGTTTAGAATTGGGCACACAGGCGGGTCTAACACTCTGCATCATAATACTGTAGATTGATAGATATATAACGGGATAGCAAAGAGAACATACCAAGATAAATACCAGGAATGGTAAATGAAGAAAAAGATTTACTTATTAAGATCAACAAAGAAACACCTCGATGTGTATTGAAATGACGGACAAGAAAATAAATTTGAAAATCTGAGACTAACACAACACGAGACAGAGGAGACGAAACCACGTGACAGCGACACACAAGGAATACGGCAAAACGACAAATGGAAAAACGACACAGACAGGAAATGAGACACAAACAATGAATTATTTATGAAAGTTTCTCGACGTTTCAGATACACGAACAGTGGTTCTCAACCCGGCAGGGTAATAGGATTTTTCAATACAATAATGTTCAGTACCACCAAATATTTCAAGAGAGACAAAGTCTCAAACATAGATCTAGCCTGTCTGGTTTTTAACTTGATCAATACATCGCCAGCTCACTTGCATCACGGTGGTAATTACCCCAGAGGGGAGAGACGCAACAGTAATTACTTTCAGTGGACATAACTTGCAGTATATACCAAAAGGGAGATAAATTACAATACTTACTTTTTTTTAAATGCTTACTTACTTACTTAGTCGTTCCCCTTCTACCGTGAGGTGTAGAGGTTTTTTTGACATATAAATAGTTATTTTAGAGAGTGCTAGGGGCTAAAATAAAATTTGTGCACCGAAATATGGGACTTCAGCGAGTTATAAAAGATTTACAGATATTTCAGAGGTGATAATTTTATAAATATTCAATAACAGAAAAGTCATTAGCACAATAATTAGATCTAATTATCTTGTGAACTGCTAGTTGCCTGAAGCAAAATGTGACTGCGAATTATGGAAATAGGTTTTGTCAACCTTATTGTGTAGAACAGTGCTTCTCAAAGGGTGACACGCTTACCCTAGAGGGCACACGAATGTGGTTCAATGGGTACATGGCATACATTTTTAGATGCAGAAAAAAGTAATTACAAATTAAATATGAGAATGGTGTATTGTAGAAATGCGCAAGTTCAGTTACAATTTCAATAACAAAATAGTAAGATTAAAGAATGTGATTTCTTCAGTACTTAAGAGTGAGTGAGTGAGAGATATTCATTGATATGAACGTGCAGTAATGAAAGAACCGAAAAGAAGCTGTTCATTAAAAAATGACTTTAGATGTGAGAGAGAGAGAGAGAGAGAGAGAGAGAGAGAGAGAGAGAGAGATTCACAGCTATATAAAGCGCACATAGATTATTATATAGAACAATTGACACAACTGTATCACGTAAAGAAACCTTAGAGACTCCCAGCATAGAAAAAAATCCCTCATTATATCACAGAATCTTCCCATTCCATCAGATTATCTTTTTTATTCAAATATATTCATAGTGAATGACGAGAATGAGTGAGAAAGAAATAACAAGATTATAAAAGGCTCAACCAACGGCTTACCAACACATTCCTCTACTCCAGTACCAGTACATCTAGACGGGACAGAAAACGACAGCTGATAAATAGAATATTTATATCAATACAATTTCAGATGAAAAGCCACAATACATTGACATCGGCTTTTATCTTCACATCAAAGGTGGGCTGCCGTGTATCTCCAACGTCGTATGTCTCTTGTCTTGGTGGTACAATCTCATAGATGTTTTCGTGCCCACCTCTTGATATTATCTTCTGGCTTATAGCGCTATCTTCCGCTTGCACGTTTGCCTTCAGTTCTTCCTTCGATTTCGGTTTTCGGCTGGAAATACATCACTGAGGTTAAGAACTAAGTATACCAAGATATAAACATCTCTATGTTCCTTTGCGTTCCTTACAGAGCATGGAGACCCACTGTAACTGTCCCCAACCCTTTTTTGCATGAAGCCTGCATTAAGCAACAACAGCATTCCATAAATTGAGGAAAATTCATTCATTCATTTATTGGTTTTCCTTAACGTTACTAACGGAGCTTGTAGGTGCTGCTGTTGTTGGTCCCCTTTCAGAAGCTTGAACCAAGCATTATCATGTTTTTGGCTCGGAAGTGTTACATCGAATCATTATTATTGTATGAAAGTGAGTCCTGGACAGCAAGACAAACAAAACAATGAAGGTAACAGGGACCGGTTTTTCAGAATAATATTAAGAATCCCAAGGTTAACAAGAAAACAAATGAAGAATGCTTGAGCAGAGCTCTGGCGTTGGACAAGACACACTGAGAAAACATGGTGATAGGTTTATTTACAAGTTGGTATTCAAAAATCCCGAAGATAATAGAAAGAGAAGATGATCAAGTAAGATATTGTCACGAGCTCGTGAATTATGAGTGTGTCGTGTGTAGATGGTATAAACAATACTAGGGGTATGAATTAACACGACGCCACTTGTACAACTCCATGACATTTAATAGAACATTCACATAAGTCCTGAACATCAATAATATCGTCACGCATGCATAACATCACACTCAGGCTGACACTGCCTGTAGGAAATAACTCATAACAATACTTCCACGGACTGGCTGACCGTCCATACACTAACAATACACACGACACGTTTCTATGTGCGGCATTCAATCCTCGCACGAATCCATTCACCATACAGGTGTAAATCACTTATCCCAAGTGACTGGCGGCATGCAACATCGCCATATAAATTCTACTCCAATATAGCTACAAGGCGGACAATACTCAACGCCTTTCTCCATTGTAGCTCCAAAGGCGGGACTAACTCGTCGCCTTAATATGTTCTCCACGAACATTACCCAAAGTTCCTCCAGAACACTCCTAGGTGGGAAGACGTCGCCTATACAACAATATGTCAGACATAATCACAATATTCATAATCACTATATAATATCTCAACTGTCACATATTACGAGCACCCAGCTCGACCACAAATCACAGCCTCAACCGCACAGCTCGGCTATCAAGCACAGACTCTCTCTAGTCACATCCGGGTACTCTCTCAGCCACCCAGACTTGTTCACCAAACACGTTTTCTCCATACGCACGCCCAAGTCACAATACAAGACATGAAGTCAGACATAAACTCAATCCCTGAGTTAAACTTAAATATTGACAACCTCAGTGACCCTTACTTCCACTCACTCCATCATCCACCCATGAAACTGCTCTGTGACAGATAGGTTAGAAGATATTTATGGTCCCGTCTGAGCAGAGGTGATAGTGGTAAATAGGTGAGACTAAAAGTGTAGAAATAGATTTCACGAGTGAATAGTAAAGGAGAAAAAGTTTTCTCTGGACTGAATAGTTTCTCTAGTCCAGCCTATCTATACGACTATATTGTAGTGTAAGACACTCTTCCAACCCCTTATCTCTATAAAGATAAGTTTAACTAGACGCACCCACACACAATCATGTGACAACAAGACACACAAAACGTGAAAAACTATGGTTAATTGGGTATGGGTCTGACCAACACACACATGTAAGTTCTTTTTGTTGTTTATTATCATTAAACTATTTACGACATCAAACATGTAGAGAAATCAAATAAATCAAGTTTACAGATATATGAAAATAACCGAATAAGTGCCCTCCCCTTTGTTGAGAAAGGATCCCAAAAGAAGTTAATAACCCAAAGGTCAAAGATAAGCACTACGTTACAGAATATCCTATGAAGAATAAGTTCCTCACTAAATTACTACTCAGTAAAGTACTCAGTTTAGCGAAATAAAAAAAGAAGTTAGTACAATGGTCATGTGTTGCCCAAATAGTATTCCTTGAAAAATTACAATAATCTGAACCCAGTCCCCCAGTCCAGCCTTTATATCGAATAATAATTACAAGGGGGACGCCAAATTTGGTGGTTTAATTTTCCTGGATGAATCATGTGTCACCGCAAATAGTTACTGAAGCAAGACGTTCTCGGGACGTTCACAGTTGCAAAAGGAGAAAGGTAATTCCTGTATTGTCAAGCATCTGGTTGCTAAGACAAATGTTACAATATGTAAAACTGATAATGATAGTAAATCCTATCGGCTGGCTCTGATGGTGAGTGCCGATTTTGAAACAGCGTAGTTTTTCTGGATCACTCCGTTGCTACGGCTGTCAAACGTCAGGAATATATGTTCTTTCGTATGCCCAGTGGGCTGGAAAAATTGGATAAATAATTCTGGGTAATGTACCATCCAGTTACGATTAATCTTAGTGTTTATTGGTCTCTTGGGCCCAACCGGTTCACGAACGAACGAACGAACGAACGAACGAACTTTATTTTCAAAGGGTTAAGAATTGGGCACGCAGGCCCGTCTGACATTCTGCCCTTCCTCTCTCTCTCATCATGTATACTAATATCCTTTCATCCTCACATTTACTTTAAGCATTATTAAGGCATTTATCATTATAAAAGTAATATTACATTTGCAATAATCATCATAATTAAAGTGTTTTTAAAATAAAATAAAATAATAATTAAAAAAAAAACTAATAGTAATAATGAATTTGAAAAATAAATAAATAAATAAATAAATAAAAAAAATAAATAAATTTAAAAAAATAAATAAAAAAAAATAAAAAAGAATCGAATTCTTCGTACTGTAAATTAGTGATTTGAGACATATTTAGAGGTATGTTATGAGAACTTGTAAAATGTTCATACGGTGTTCAACTGAATGACTCAGGGACTTTTTTTTTTTTTTTTTTTTTAAGGTTCATCAAGATGAGGTGGGTAGACAGTTACTTTCCATTTTCCTTTCCATTTCCTTTGCGTCCCAAACTCAAGACCAGAATCAGACTAGGTAGATAGTTAGATAGACATATACGAAAGCAATTAATTTGCCAAGGGTTGAAAATCGGACACAGTCCCCTCTTGCATTCTTCCATCCTCTTGCTCATCTTTTATTACTGTTACTCAACATTCTCCAGCGTACTGAAAGTATTAATTTAAGGACAGTGCAACATTACAAGGAAGTATAACAGCATACATTAACAGTACCTGATCATAAAATTAAGAATATAAGTTATTAAGAATATAATATTAAGAATAAGTATATTGTCATGAAAACTAGATCATCAGAGCCTCCATACAGTATATTAGATAAAAGTACAACACGATCAGTTAGGGTGGCATATAATCAGCACTCATAAAGTATTTGAATAGTATACGATTGTATGAGTAAGGACTGTGCGTGTTTTTTCAGGTCATTGGGAAGATTGTTCCAAAGATGAGCAGCTGAGTAAGCCAAACTAGTTTTAAATAGGTCAAGCCTGGGCTTGGGTACCTGTAATTTATTTAAGCGCTGACTACGTCTGTCATTGTATTTTAAAAGCGGCCAAAGATACTTTGGAGCATTCTGTGACAGGATTTTGTGAATAAATTTCCCTTTGTTAAAGAGGAAGCGCTTCCTGAGGGGTAATATTTGAAGATAATTATATAAATCTATACAATGTGATTGGTGTTTATCAGCAACAAGGCGCATTGCGCGTTTTTGAAGCGAGTGGAGCCTTCTTGTGTTGGAGACAGAACAACCATCCCAGATTGTGGAACAATAGTCTAGATGCGTTTGTATATGAGATATGTAGAACATTTTCCTTGCCTCTTCATCCAGGAAATGTTTAATTTTGGCTAATTGGTAAACTTTTTGTGCTGTTTGTTTTGTGAGTGCATGTACATGTGAGTTCCAACTTAGGTGTTGGTCAACAGTGATACCTAGAGTTCTGTGTTCATTTACGTTTTCAATTAGTGATGTTCCAATGAAGAGCTGAAGTGTTGTTTTCTGCAAGTTTTGTAGTTTTTGTCTGGTTGATATTAACATACATTTTGTTTTACTAATATTTATTTGCATGCGATTCTCGTTGCTCCACGTAATAAGATTATGTGTATCGTTTTGTAAAGATTGTTCTAGTGTGGTGCAACATTTATCACTAGTATAGACAGTACAGTCATCGGCAAAAAGGTCACATGATGAGTGTTTGAAATATAGAGGAAGATCATTAATGTATACGGTAAACAGAAGAGGGCCGAGAATAGAGCCCTGAGGAACACCTGTATGGACAACGGTTGGGTTCGTCAAGGAATTATTGTAAGAGACTATTTGTTGTCTGTCTGACAGGAACGATTTAATTAACTTTACCAGCTTAATATTTACTTTCATTGTTTCTAATTTTCTGATTAAAATAAAGTGATCTATCATATCAAATGCTTTTTTGAAGTCTACAAATATTGCTCCACATATATTATCGTTATTGATGTTTAGGTGCCAATTGTCTATCATCTTTGTTAAGGCTGTGTGGCATGAATGCTTTGGTCTAAACCCCGACTGACTGTCGATTAGCAGGTCGTTATCTACTAGGTGTTGTAGTGTTGTTTTGTGGATGTGTTTTTCCAGTGGTTTGGACAGCGACGATATAAGAGAAATGGGCCTATAGTTACTAAGATTACTACTATCAGATGAACCTGGTTTGAGAAGTGGGTATACTTTAGCGCTTTCAAAAGCGGATGGAAAATAACTCCTTGCGATACATTGATTATATATGTATGTCAGTGAATCGCTAATAGCAGGTGCGGCAAAACGCAGTATTCGATTACTGATTCCATCAAGTCCCGATGATTTATTATCTTTAAGGCCAGTAATATAGTTGTAAACTTCGTTAACTGTTATAAAAGGGATGTCGGGTGGAATTGTGTTAGTACATTTGTTCTCGCAGAACGTTGATAATTTGCTTAAGTCACAAGGGGGAGACGGAATGGTGGATTTTATATTGTTGATGTCTGCCTGAAAATGATTGCTGAAGTCAGTACAAGTAAGGGGCGTATTGGGAGTATGTGGGTCTGGAAATTTTCGTTTGTTCACTAAAGTGTTGATTGCCTTCCATATCTCTTTACTGTTTGTTTTACTCTGAACTAAATTTCTAAAGTAGTTTTTCTTTTCTCTGCGAATTAAGTATTGTACTTTATTTCTTATTGTCCGATATGTAGTGATATCCTTATTTTTATGCGCTCTAACTCTTTGCCTCATAGCGTCAAGAACTTCTTGTGTGATCCATGGAGATTTAATTTGCCTTTTCACGCGAATTTCTTTAGTAGGCGCATGCTTATTAAAAATACTATAAAATATCATTGTCCAATATGCGATGGCGTCATCAGGATCAGGAATTTGAAAAACGTTGGCGAGAGGCGCAGTTCGCAAATCATTCAAAAATAATTCACGGTTGAAATTTTTAAGACTTCTATATTGAAAACTAATGTGTTTATTTTTTGGAGATTTGTACCCATTTTTTGCCCAAGTGCAACATATGGGATAATGGTCACTCATAGCAATAGTAGGGATGGAGCATTCTATAATATTTTTTCTGGACAGGTTACATAGATATGATCGATCAGTGTGGATGACGTTGTTGTTACTCTGGTAGGTTTGTTGACTATTTGTTTCATGTTATACGATGCTATGATGTTGGTCCATATATTGTTTGGCTTGTGCATGTCGATATTAAAATCACCAAGAAGAATAATTTCGTTAACTGTAGTAATAACTTTATCCATCATGTTGGTAAAATCTTCAAACCATGTTGTTCCTACACTGGGATTACGATAAAGATATCCGATTAAAATAGATCTTTGCTTTTGGGGCTTTATCTCTAACCATATGCATTCTATATCTATAGTCTCAAGATCGTTTCTGCGGCGATAACTGAGAGAAGCAGAAATATAAACTGCTAGACCCGTCTCTAATTGTCTACTAGAATCTCGCCGAATAGTTTTAAAACCTCTGAGCGCAATGTCATCGTCGGTTATTTTCTCATTCAGACGACTTTCGGAAAAACCAAAAACCTGGAAATTTTGGTTAAGAATTTGTGTGAGTTCTGGAATTTTACCTAAAGATGGTTTACGTTCAAGTGGCCAAGCCGTAAGCCAATTGTATTTAGTAATTGTTCATAATTACCTGACATTTTTATGTGAAAGAAGTTTTACGCTCAAATAGAAAATAAATAATTAAATAAACATCACGAGGTTGCTATATATGTGAGATTAAAAGTAATAGTACATAAATGCACACCTTAATACAACAAATTACAAACAATTCAGATAACTGTACTAGTTTAAAAATTGTAAGAAACTGTCACACAACAAGCACACCCATCCACACTGTGAAGGTTAACAACAAAGTTAAGCTGCACCAAGAGAATAGACGGGTAGACAAACAAATAGATACTGAGAATAAATAAATAAAGCATTATCCGACAGTTACTGGTCCTACAGAGACGTCGACTTGTGAAGTGAACAGTCACTGATAATGTTGAGGAGAGGGTTGTGGATAATAAAAGCGAGATGGATTTGGCCGTAAAAGATGATTCATTTGGTAGTAGGTGTTCGCGGGATGTTGAGGTACTGTTGTTGGATGAATGGGATATTCCGGCCAGTAGGACCTCCAAGTGTAAGGTGCGTAGTTCAAGAGGCTTTGCTGATGTAGAAAGTTATGAAAGGTTGGGTGTGCGGGTTGATATGAGAAAACCTGTGATGACAACGATGATGGGTGATCTCTCATTGGTGTCTGGTGCGACAGCGGACGTGGTGAGATTTCAGTAGGTGGACCCTGAGTTGGTTGAATTGAATCTTTTACAGATCTTTGAGAATGGAGTGTCTCAAGTTGTTGTTGAGGTGGGTCGTCGGTCGTAGAATGTTGCTGAAGGCCGATATTATTGGCTGTTTCTTGCACATCTGTAGTTCTAATAAAGGGTCTGTCTTGATACTCCTGATTGTGTGACGTTGTCTGGCTGGTGCTTGAAGTTGTGGGTATTGGCGGAAACTCAAGGTCGTAAATTGCATTAGAGGAGTAGCTGGTTACATTCGTGTGTCGTTTTGAAGGATACTTGGATGCTGATGTGCTGGCTGTGCCTCTGAGGGTGTTTTCTGGAAATTTGATGTTTCTCGCACGAAGGAACTTGAGACTGGTAGCCACAAAGAAGACACCATTAATCCTTCACTGAATGAAGAAAGAGGACCGAACAGGTCCAAAAATCGAAGACCCAAAATGATAATAATGGTACTGGTAATGTTAGACCACTGGCCG
This sequence comes from Oreohelix idahoensis, assembly GCA_024509875.1. NCBI lineage: Eukaryota > Metazoa > Mollusca > Gastropoda > Stylommatophora > Oreohelicidae > Oreohelix > Oreohelix idahoensis. Next base: position 263,754 of record JAMPIV010009825.1, on the reverse strand, counting down.
CTGGTTTTGATCAGGTGCTAGAAAAGGAAGAAAAGAACATTTTAAAAAACTGCTACTATCCTATCCACCCGTAAGTTTTCCGCTATGGCATGTCGGGAAAAAGGGTATGTGCCCTCCCCCGTTATTGCCCGCGAGAAAATGCACACCGCACAAAGTCAATTATTATTTACTTTATCCATACGCGCACTTTAACAAAAATCGCCTGTCACTACTAGCTATTTATAGGCGTCTATTGTTTAGTCACATAACATTAACTCTAGTCACTTATTTAATTTCACACAATGAAATATAATGCGAATTCTATTCTGTCACTCATCCGTCACACTTAATAATCTCACTCAGCTAAGCCGTATCTTCTTGTGTAAGAAAACTGGGGTGTTTGGAATTACATTACTCTGAACGACTGGCAAGAAATATCTATGCGTTAGGTTATTTCACTAGTTTTAAACGCTAGGGAATTATAGGGAATAAAATTGGTAAACCTAACACATTTTAACACTTAAGCACGATTTCTATTACCACAAATCAGAAAATGAAATCCCCACGGGACAATTTAACACATTTAGCGAAGAATGGTTCTAGTCCATCGTGTTTAGATTATCCAAGAATTTCTGAGCGACTTCTGATAACTGAATTTGAGAGAGCGCGGTATATATATACAGATCGTTTGCTCTCAGATCCCTAATGGTGTTAATCTCGCATTGACGTGCAAACCATAGTATTGAGAAACTGTGGACCAGATGAAAAGTTCTCTGGCGGGCACCGTTTTTCTCGTCAATCGCTGCTTTGCCCGACATCAAAAGACGTCCCACTAACGGAGTTTCTTTCGAAATTGCTCGCGTTCTCGAGATGAAAGGCAAAAACGGCGTCAGAGTTCCCCTGTATCTGAAGATCAAAGGGTTACGTGTTTATCCCGCGTGCGATCTGTCCGATGTCCGGTGATTGGCAGATCAACTCGCGTGAGAAACTAGGTAAACAAATCAGGGCTCGCTGCCTGTTATGTTGGCAGGTCACGGAAATTGGTAAATGTCTGTTTGTTTACATGTCAAGAAAAAAAGGCGTGGATTAGATATGAGTAATGCAGTCAGAAAATTGCGTGGTTTGGCTTAGCAAATGGTAGACACTAAATGGGAAGCAAAGGCTGTCAGATTACTGTATCAATATTTACAATTTACGTCACAGAGACATGTATAATTACTACATTTCTGATAGGACTAATAGGACGATAGGAGCAGGGCAGGAGAACTTGTCATCTAATAGGACAATAGGAGCAGGACAGGAGAACTTGTCATGTAATAGGACGATAGGAGCAGGACAGGAGAACTTGTCATCTAATAGGACGACAGGAGCAGAACAGGAGAACTTGTCATGAACTAGCAATGTTTTTACTTCACATGGAGTTGAAATGGGGGAGAGAGAGTGTTGGAGAGAGAGAACGATGGTAAATACTATTATATGCGTAAGTTACACCAACTAAGATTGTTTGGCTATGTCTGCAGAGTGGGAGAAGATCGGCTGCCACGGCTGGTATGGGATGCTAAGAGCCAGGGATCCAGACCTCCAGGACGACCCAGAGTCCGCTGGGAGGACGACATTAGACAATCTCTGAAGGACCGAGGACTAGAATGGACCCAGGTCAGGAGGAGGACAGCCGATAGGGTAATAGAGCGCTCTCTCTCTTCCAAACCTCTACACCTCACGGTAGAAGATGAAACGACTAAGTAAGTAAGTGTAAATTAAAAATACCATGGACAGCTAACAACAGAAGTGAGTATGTCCTGAAATAGGCCAACGCGCAAATGAAGCTTATTGCTTATGTTAGAAGGAAACAATCCACATTTTTTAGGTCGTGTTGTGAGAAAAAGAATGCAGAAATCGTTTGTGACAACATAAAAGATTGAAGGAAAACAGATTGAGGACGAGAAAGAGAGAATATTGACGTCATGGCGTGGAACGAATTGTACAGTAGAACTGATAAATATTACTAGAGACTGGAAGTTGTAGAGAGACAGGTTTTTTTTTAATTAGGAACCAGATGTACCTGTGGCTCCATAGAAGAACCAAATGGGTTTTTTTTTCTTATTCTACCTTTCCACTCCGCCACGGAGCGTAGCCTAACGAGGACACATTTAAAGCGACAGCGGGGGCTAGAGCTATCGTATCCTTCTCTCAAGTTAATGGCATCAATTCAGGACATTTCTTTTTCTATTGGGTGGAAATTAATTTATCATAAAATGCTGTGTCTGTTTTTCTTTCAGGTCTGCGATTTGTAGGCCGGCACAAAATTTGATAAAGTGACTCTGAACTGTAGAGTGAACGAATTTCTTTCAGAGCTGACAATTTTTTTAACGTGTTTGCTACTTTCTTTGTAGCATACTACTTTCAACCATTTACAATATACATGGAACTGTTGGTTATATCAAGGCGCGTTTTATTATGTTGGCATTTTCTTTATTGTGTATATTCCATGCTCTGTCGATGTTGTATTTACATTTTAGTTATAGTTCAGACTGTTGTGTTGTTCAGAAGCTTGGCTGTGTCTATACTGGCAATCATTTGATATTGGTTGGAGGTTTATTTATGTCCGTCTGTAGCTTTCTGGGGGAAGCCTTCCCCAGTGGAGCTACTGGCTAGTCGAGCGGTTGGGTCTGCATAGTTCGGGGAGCATCCTTATTTCTAAATGTTTGCTTTTGTTTTTGTAATACAGTGTTTTATTAACTTTTGTACTTCTGGTGAGGATTTAATGCCAATAAGATTTTCTACTTTCATTTCTACATTGGAGTTATTGCAGTATATCTTTATCTTTTGCCTTTCCTGTTCATATTTCTTGCAGTTCACCTGACAATCTCCAGGCTTTCGTGCATTATATTAGGACCCGGACTTCTCATGTTCAGATGTTTCATGCACGAGTCATTTTATTTATTTATTTGATAAAACAGTCTCTGAGAAGTAAGAATTCAATCATAACCATTCAGTTCCCCCACGGAGCAAATGCAATCAAACACACGCTAAGTTGGCAGTGTGGTTAGTCACGATTCATTCGAGCAGCTAGGTGAAGGCGCCGTTCGAATGGTCCTGCGTTCGATTTGCCTGTAGCCATATCTTCTCTTGTTTCTCCTTGTCGCTCACTACGGAGCATGGAGACAGTACTGTAGTTGTTCCAAAAAAAACCTGCCCTTTTGTGCTAATTGGGGAGCATGAAGCATGTCCGCTGGAAGACTTCACCAAGCATTTACGTGCTGTTTCAGAGGTAGTTTATAAGGCAATTAGTGTAAAAGAGCGTCATAAGACGGGAATTAAATTCAAAAGCACCAATACCTAACGGCAATTTTACTTATTCACAAGTATTAAACAAAACACCACTGTGCATCACCACAGTACACGAACTACGTAGCAGCAGCAAGGATCCCAATGTGTGTATATGGGATCACACATTCTATAAATATATTTTTGTGCACACCGTCATTTGCGCATTCTTCTTTGGTAAGTGTTACTATTTTCGGGAGATTACGTATAAGGGAAACAATACAGTCAATGTCTAACTTTCAACCAAAGTTGCACCCCTTAGCATTACACACTGACAGAAAAAGCTGGGATTTTATATATAGGATAAGTTATTGCAAGATGAGGAAGCTAGCCCCATGCACAACTTCTTATGGTTGATCAAGAGATTTTTAACAGCAATAACTTTAATATACGCTATTTAAGCTGGAATTACCGCCCTATGACTTCTGTTGCTCTTCTGTTGTCTAGTCTTCTACATCTTAATTTCTGACGAGTTCTTGCGACATGCCCATTTATGTTTATTGTTTACAAGTCTGCCTGGCCTGTGTTATCCATCCATGTCTTGTTTATGTCATTCTTGTACATCTCTAATTCTCTTGTCTGTGTGTTTTTGGTTACCTGTTATTTATCTTACCTTGAACATTGAGTGGTACAAAAAATGTATAATACGTCTAATTGGAACAAATCAAAACAAGAACTGCTTAATTTAAGGCCAGAAGGCCTTCCTCAGGGACAAACTAATAAAAGCAAAGAAGAATAAAGCAAGAACTAAGTTAAGTATATAAAAAGTAAATGAAAAAGATACGACCTGAAAAATGAAATCATTTATAATGTTTTTGTGAAAATCCCTGTGCACAGAATGGTCACTTTTGCCTTGGGGGTTCCAGAACAAGGACTGCGTTATTGTCGTGAAACATTCTAAATCCACATATCTAAATTAAAAAGTAAATGTAAAGCCTAACGAATTAATTCAATAAAAGGAAAGAAGAATGGTAAAAGAACAGTGCTGTCACAATGGCGTACACAAATCCCCCTTTTTCTGCTTCGTCTGCATATTGTAACGCTTTCACGTTTACTAATAAAGCCTACTGCATCAACTACACGCGTTTCAAAAAAATAAAACCGGTACTGTGTTTCTTAGAAAACCTTGAGATACGCACACTGCTTAATGACCTAGATATAATACTAGCATTAATGTCATTATATACACTGCGTAATGAAAAGACAGACGGACTTAGAAGTGAGAGACGGAGGAACGCAGGCAATACTACCACACAGTCTCGCGATTAATAGTAACGCCAATCCCACGCGTAAGGCATGAAGCACTAACTTTTTTTCAAATAAACAGTGATAAAAAACACTACCAATACACGGTTAGGTTTTGAAAAACATGTTTAATGCTTATTCGGAAACATGACATTCTACTGTTTTATGTCTGAAATCCTGACTTTATACTGACAGAACAGTCGAAAAGGCAGGACAGGTGGCGGTTCTAAAACAATAAAAAAAAAAAAACAAATACACGACTATCCTAGAATACATATTTTGAACGGAGCCACTTAGCCCCATTAAATTTATATTATTTGGGTGCCTTAGGACTTGCTGACAAAGAATATGTTAAGTGTTATGCACATAGTCTAGTAATTAACAAATTATAGCCAAAATATTATAGGGGTGGTGTCTGACAGCACCAGATCATATTTGCTCATGTTTGGATACTGCTTTAGGGGAATGAGGCCACTACGTTAAATCCGATTTGATTGGTTAGAATTATATGTAAGGCGAAACATGATTAGTCGACTGCAAATACTATTTTTGGTTGCTAAGGGAAACGTAGGAAGGGTAAATTTTTTCAAATGCTTTTGTAAACATGGTCTTATTGGCTAGACCAGTTGATATAGTCAATTAGGAGCGTCTGTTCAGTGCCACTTTTTGAAATTAAACTGTGTAGAAGCAAGTGCGTTGAGATCCAGTTCATATTTTTCTAATGAAAGCCTGGGACAGAGGCAGATCGGAATTGTGCCATAACTCATCGCCAGTCAACGTATTTGTTTGATATTTCCTTGAATTATGGGACCGTGGTACTAACGTATTGAAGCAGCACCTGGTCTGAGTTTTGCTGAATCCAGAGGCTGGTAGCATACTCCTTGGTCAAAATATCGACCAGTGTGGTTTCTCAAGAACACGGTAAAGCAAGCGAGCAGTGGAGACTGTTTCCTGCCGCTCACACAGAAGATAACAGTTCGTGGCCAGAGCAGCTCAATCTTGTGTATAACCCCCCCCCCCCTCTAAAAGTGACTTTACCTTAATTCAAGAGGGACATTTATTTTTTTCAAATCAAAAGAAACTGTGAACCTTACCAATATTAGTTCCACCAGAAACAAACACTTGAAGTCATGATGACAAACAACAACTTAGCTTGACAAGCCAGTATTACCTCATAGTACCACCGCACAACTTACACACAAATTGCAATAATAATATATGTCAATACAAAGATCCTATCTATAAATTGTGTACATACAACTTGTGATTACATTTGATTGTGATTCCTGATTCACTTTGTAGTTGAATCAGGATATCTATTATTGAAAGGAATTAATACATATTTTTAAAAGTTACCCTTGACTTATTAAGATAGTCTGATAGAGTGTTATATGTATGTGAGTGTCACAGTGTTGTAAAGTGTTGTGGATTAAATTAAATTGTTTATCTGTCTGTTTGTTGTTGCGAACATACACTGGTAGCAAAGTAAGGTCATCTGTAATACACCACACTTATTAGATACAGATACCTTCACAGCTGATCTCAGTCAGTACACTAAGTCCCCTATAAATATTTATAACAACCCACTTTACCACATATATTGGGGTCTCGCTCCCGGGATATTGAACCTTCCCCTAGCATATATATTGGGAGTAATTCACTTCGGGAAATTATAAAAATTAAAAAGGTATTCTTGGGTGGAAAAATAAGGTTGAGCTCTCAGTGCCTATATTTGTCCTTAGATAATTATTTATAGATTGAATTGTTTAGTTAAATATTGTATACCTTTGCCTGTTAGAAAATGGCGGACCTAGCAAAATTTCGATCTGCTGCTGTGCAGGCTGCTAAAGAGTTAGGAATGGACGGGCAAGTTATGATTGCTTATGTCACTACTGAATGTGACAAATTTATTGAACGTGAAGAAAGAAAGTTTGAAGCAGAAAGAAAATTAGAATCTGAAAGATTAGAAAAAGAGGCTGAAAGAAAGTTAGAGGCTGAAAAAGAAATTAAGAGGTTGCAGATTGAGGCTGACAAAGAGGCTAGGGCATCGGAGGCTGAGGCTAAGAAGTTACAATTGGAGGCTGAGGCTAAGAAGTCACAATTGGAGGCAGAAAGAGAAGAAAAGAGACAGGCTGCAGAAAGGGAAGCAGAGGAAAGAAGGCAGGCTGCAGAAAGGGAAGACAAGCGATTAGCTGCAGAAAGGGAAGCAGAAGATAAAAGATTACAAAGGGAACATGAGTTACGACTAAGGGAGTTTGAGTTTCAAGGCCATGCTCCTGAAAATGGTGCCAGTCCCTTTACCTCTGATGCTTCTGCTAGTCAGGGAGCCTCAACCTCAGCTATGAACTTTCATTTAGATCATTTTATTGAGAAAGAAGATGATATCGACAGCTATCTAAATAGATATGAACTGTTAGCTACCACGTATGGGTTAGAAAGAGAAAGGTGGAGCTTAAAGTTATCACAAGGGCTTCGTGGTGCAGCTTATGAAGTTTTTGCCAAAATGAGCAGAGGTGATCAAGAAAATTATGACATGCTAAAGCAGGCTCTTTTGTTAAGATATGAAAAGAATGGTGAATTTTATAGAAAAAAAATTAGGAATGCTAAACTACTGTCAGGTGAAACCTATCACCAGTTCTCTGCACGAATAGAGACATACTTGGAGAAATGGACTTCTCTGGGGAAAACCCAAGATCTTAAGGAAATGATCCTTATAGAACAATTAAGAGAGTCCATGGCTCCAGACCTGAGAAAGTTTCTCATGGAACAAGGTGCAGAGAGGCTGGGTGAGTTACTAAATGTTGCTGAAAGGTATCAAGCAGCTCAAGCAGAGGTAACAAGTAATAAAAAGAAACAGGTAGATAATTTTAGGGCACCACAGAACTTTAATAAATTTGATCCTAGAGATCAGAACAAAGGTAAGCACCAGTTTGATAGGCCACGGTATGACAATAAAAATAAAACCCCACAATTCGATGAAAGGAAATTTGATGAAAGAAAATCTTTCAACCAAAAAAGGAGGTGGTGTAAGAATTGTCGGATGGACAATCATGATACTGACCATTGCAGAAGGAAACCTGTGTATATGGCCACCCTTCAGGTCAGGTCGACCTCAAGAAAGGAGGAGGATATTATGTTAAATACCACTCCAGATGAGATGAGGAAGGCGCAGGCTGGGGATAAGACCCTCAAGCCTTGTTTTAGGAAATTGTCCCATGGTCACACACCTCCAGGAAAAGAAGACTTCTATTTGAAGAACAAATTAATATACCGGAAGACCGGAACTAGATCCAAAGGTCAGGGACAGCTGGTACTTCCTAAAAGGTATAGGGCAGACTTAATAAGGAGCTTACATGTGAGAAACGATGGGGACCATGAGAAGATATGTACCATCATCCAAAAGGTTGCTCAAAATTATTATTGGCCCAAGGCAAGGTGAGACATTGAGAATTTTGTTGAGAGATGTGGCATAGCACATGAGGGAACACCCACAAGTGGGAACATTGATCAGGACCTGGATACGCCACGGGGCAAACGTAGGCCTGACACTGGAAAGACAAATAAATTTAAGAAAGTGGACAGAGTGGATTGGGAAGCCCCTTTTCACGGACAATCTTCAACTGACTGTTTTACAATGGCCACGATGCAGCGAGTGCAAAAAGATGTCTTACCCCAGGATAAGCCGAAAATCCCTCAATCGGACTTATGTAAACTGGAGGAAGAAGATGTAGAGAGGAAATCTCTCATCAAGAATTCTAAGTGGGGAGAGAGCCCCAAGAAAAAAATTTTTAGCGGTCGTTTTGTGCATGATGATTCTGGGAAGAATAATCATCACTACAGAGCTTCGAGTGGAAAGGACCTGACATGTGCCAGGAGAAATAAGTTTGTGAATTTAAAAGTCCATATGTAGCTCTGTTAAGAACGTGGACTGATGAACAGGCAGAGGAAAATATTACATCCTCATACCAATTACAAATTGGATGGCAAGGTCCATGTACAGTTCTAGAGAAGGTATCTAGAACAAATTATAAGATAGATAAGAAGGGGAAAGAAAAAATCTATCATGTGAATCTCCTGAAGAAATATTTGGAAAGAGAAAATCAGGAAGAGACACACTTGTTGACCTTGTCCATTGCAATGGAGATGAAAAAGGAACCACTTTCATCATTTGAATATCCATTACACCCCGGTGAGACAGCGTCACAGGTGAAAATCAGTACACACTTAACGAAAAATCAGAAGGAGAGCGTGCAACAGGTTCTAGATGATTATACAGAGGTGTTAACGGACCGACCGGGGCATACAAACTTATTGGAATATGATATGAAACTGATAGACCCCACACCTGTCTGTATGAAAGCCTATTCGATTCCTTTTGCGAAGGAGAAAGCCTTGAAGGAAGAGATAGACTATTTGTTGAAGGAAGGAATCATTTCACACAGTGAATCTTCGTATAGTTCCAGTGTGGTACTCTTAAGGAAACCCTCTGGAGAACATAGACTCTGTATAGATTACAGGAGACTGAATGCTATCACAAAGGTCAAGTGGATCCATTGCCGGATAGCAATCAGTTGTTTGCCAGGCTAAATAAAGCTAAATATTTCTCAAAAGTGGATCTGAGCAAAGGATACTATCAGATTCCAGTAAAGCCTGAGGTTAGACCATACCTAGCTTTTAGTACCTCAGAGGGACACTATGAGTTTAACAGATTGCCATTTGGATTGAAGAATGCGCCTAGTGTCTTCTCTAGAATGATGAGAAAATTGTTGGATCCCCTGAATAATCCATGCATCACAAATTTCATGGATGATATCCTTATAGCAACAGAAACATTTGAGGAACACATTGACTCTCTGAACATGCTGTGTAATCGACTTAGAGAAGCGAATTTAACAGCCCGACCAACCAAATGTTGTGTTGGATGTAAAGAATTAGAATTCTTGGGACACACAGTCCATCAGGGAAACATGACCCCTGACCCCAAGAATTTAGAGAAGCTAAAGGAAGCCCCGAGACCACAAACCAAGAAAGACGTGAGATCCTTTGTCTCATTATGTGGTTTCTACCAAAGGTATATCAAAAACTTTAATTCCATTTGTGCACCGTTAACTGATTTGACACGCAAAGGAAATCCAGATCGAATTACATGGACAGCACAATGTGAATTGGCATACCAGGAATTGAAGGAAAAGCTCACAAGCAAACCTATTTTGAAATTACCTGACTTAAGTCAAGAATTCATTGTGAGAACGGATGCCAGTAATATCGGGTTGGGCGCGACCCTGTTACAGAAATCAGATGCACTGAATGGGGAATTAAACCCAGTGGCATATGCTAGTAGAAAGTTGAATAAAGCTGAAACAAATTACTCCACTAGCGAAAAAGAATGTCTTGCGGTAATATGGGCGATCAAGAAATTCAATATTTATCTGTATGGGAAGGCATTCAAGTTGCAAACGGATCACAAACCCTTGTCGTTTCTAGCGCAGGCTAGGCATGAAAATTCAAGGTTACTCAGATGGTCCTTACTTTTGCAGCCATTCCAGTTCAGCATAGAATATATTTCTGGAAAAACTAACCTGGGAGCGGATTTTCTAAGCCGCCATCCGTGTGATGAAAATCACCGTAAGCCCCAGGAATAATATTAAATTTCTCTATGTGTATATAGAATTATAGACTGACATATAACGTCTGTTTTAAGTGGGGAGAATTTGTCGTGAAACATTCTAAATCCACATATCTAAATTAAAAAGTAAATGTAAAGCCTAACGAATTAATTCAATAAAAGGAAAGAAGAATGGTAAAAGAACAGTGCTGTCACAATGGCGTACAAAAATCCCCCTTTTTCTACTTCGTCTGCATATTGTAACGCTTTCACGTTTACTAATAAAGCCTACTGCATCAACTACACGCGTTTCAAAAAAATAAAACCGGTACTGTGTTTCTTAGAAAACCTTGAGATACGCACACTGCTTAATGACCTAGATATAATACTAGCATTAATGTCATTATATACACTGCGTAATGAAAAGACAGACGGACTTAGAAGTGAGAGACGGAGGAACGCAGGCAATACTACCACACAGTCTCACGATTAATAGTAACGCCAATCCCACGCGTAAGGCATGAAGCACTAACTTTTTTTCAAATAAACAGTGATAAAAAACACTACCAATACACGGTTAGGTTTTGAAAAACATGTTTAATGCTTATTCGGAAACATGACATTCTACTGTTTTATGTCTGAAATCCTGACTTTATACTGACAGAACAGTCGAAAAGGCAGGACAGGTGGCGGTTCTAAAACAATAAAAAAACAAATACACGACTATCCTAGAATACATATTTTGAACGGAGCCACTTAGCCCCATTAAATTTATATTATTTGGGTGCCTTAGGACTTGCTGACAAAGAATATGTTAAGTGTTATGCACATAGTCTAGTAATTAACAAATTATAGCCAAAATATTATAGGGGTGGTGTCTGACAGCACCAGATCATATTTGCTCATGTTTGGATACTGCTTTAGGGGAATGAGGCCACTACGTTAAATCCGATTTGATTGGTTAGAATTATATGTAAGGCGAAACATGATTAGTCGACTGCAAATACTATTTTTGGTTGCTAAGGGAAACGTAGGAAGGGTAAATTTTTTCAAATGCTTTTGTAAACATGGTCTTATTGGCTAGACCAGTTGATATAGTCAATTAGGAGCGTCTGTTCAGTGCCACTTTTTGAAATTAAACTGTGTAGAAGCAAGTGCGTTGAGATCCAGTTCATATTTTTCTAATGAAAGCCTGGGACAGAGGCAGATCGGAATTGTGCCATAACTCATCGCCAGTCAACGTATTTGTTTGATATTTCCTTGAATTATGGGACCGTGGTACTAACGTATTGAAGCAGCACCTGGTCTGAGTTTTGCTGAATCCAGAGGCTGGTAGCATACTCCTTGGTCAAAATATCGACCAGTGTGGTTTCTCAAGAACACGGTGAAGCAAGCGAGCAGTGGAGACTGTTTCCTGCCGCTCACACAGAAGATAAGAGTTCGTGGCCAGAGCAGCTCAATCTTGTGTATAACCCCCCTCTAAAAGTTGTGGCCGTGTACATAGTTGTTCCTTTGGAAACAGACTATATTCTTACAAGACAGAGGAAGCACAGACCACCCCATAATTTTATATTTTATGAGAAACAGAAAATAATAAATAGTGTCACATATTTAGGGTAGAGTCGCTTCTACACGCCATTTCTAATAATTGGGTGATTTCCCCTGACCATTCGGATAGCTCAGATTTACCCCGGGGAAAGTGGAACAACGACGCCATTTTAGCAGTAGAATGAAAGAGCGCAACTCAAGAGGTCGTATCTGGTCCAGCTCTACATATTTCTTAGTTTGAGAAAATCAAACTTCAACATTTCTTATAAAATGTATATTTCAGGACATTGAGTGGTTATAATTTTCTTACTGGCGTAAGTAGTGACAATCGTTAAATATGTATTTTGAATAGAGCTCCCAACCCTAGTCGCAGCAGAACTAGGTTCGAGGATTTGAGTCAATTTGCAAAAAAATGTCTTACACCTCAAACCATATAGAGTAGAAAATATTCTTGTGTTGGAAAGCATTTAACTCAAGGAATGCTTATGATTATAAAGAAATCAAGGACAAATCTGAGGAGATGGGTAAATGTCGTCGAACCTAAAATAAGACTGTAACTTAAAAGAAGGAAAACGGTGGAATACGTATGGTAAAATGATGCCGTGACCACTTCTCTTTTAAAAGCAAAAACCCACCACTATAAGTCAAACAGAAAATAGCGAAGATGGACCAATAAATGGAAAATTACATAGCAGCAACTACAACAACAACTATTCAAACATGGAGAAGTGTTCGACAACCATACAGAACAGAAAGAAGAGAATAGCATTGAGAGACCTCGCTTCAGAATTAAAACGTTGTAGAAGCTACGCAGTCGATTTCCCTTGCATAAGAATAGTAGACGGATTGGTTGCAAAAGTTTATAAGATTGAAATAAAAGAGATTGTTGAAATCAAGCTACAACCATTGAAAGTCAAAGAAGTTAGACCAAAATTGAACTTGAAACAACGAACTGCGCCTGCAATCACTAGAAAAGAGCCTCAGACAGAGAATGTCGCAGTACAAACGGATGACAGGTTTAAGAAAAGTCTAATTCCAGTCAGGATAAAATCAAGACAAGTTACAGAGGACTTACTTGATTTGTGCAGTGTTGAAATGGTCGATAATACAGAAAAGATGACATCTGCAGACGAAGATAAGTTAGAATGCACGGAGAGGTACGAAATGATAGCAAAGTACAGAAAAGAAGTGGAAGAAAGATTTAGAGAGAGAGATAGAAGATGGCAGCAAGCAAATCAGATAGAGAAACAACACCAAACAAAAGCTCACGTAAAACAAATAAAAATTGATAATCACCGGCCCATTCCGCCTCTGACGACAAATACAAGACCAGTCAGAAAAGCCACCCTAAATTATAATCCATCCAGTACAGATTCGTCTGACATATTAGAGTCAGAGACGACAGACTCTGATGAGACCACTGAAGGCTACTTGTCAGACGAACTTGATCATACAACAGACGAAGAGGGCAGAAAATATTACTGGCCGAAAACTGATAAGACAAAGCACAGCAAGACAAAGAAAATTGGCGGAATAGGTCAACCTACAACAGAGGAGCTGACGGCAGAGATAGACGTTATCCTGAGAGATGGTGACTTTGCCGTCCTCTCAATAAGGCTGGTGTATGAATTGCTGGAGAACAAGTTTGCTGTTGATTTATCTACACGCCGAGAAGAATTTCGAGAATTGATAGAAATTGCACTTACACGGTATGAACACAAGATGATCACTACCCCACACGAGAATCAGTTTCCAGCAGCACCCACTAACACTCAGGTTCCAGATGAAGAAATTTGTAAACAAACCACCAACACCCCATACGAGAAAAATTTCACAGATGTATCCATCAGGCCTATTAGAAAGCCAAAATATCGCTATAGACCCACAAGTTACATCTCCCTTAACAACACGGAATCTGACATGGATACTCTTAGTCCTGATAGTACTGACATTGATTCGCCAAACCCAGCCAGTTCGATTGAAACCAGTGATGCGGATAGTACATTATTTGTACCAGTCAGCTCCAGCGTCAAACGCGCCTATAAAACAGAATCTGATGACTCAATCCCTAGCAACAAAATTCCGCGTATACAGCACAACTATATCAGACGAAAGATTCTGAAGAAACGCAATCATGTTCCAAAAACCAAGCCGAGAAGTGTTAGCCTCATCTCAACTAGTCAAAAACAACAGTGTGCAAATTACTGTGCCCATTGTAACCAGTGCTAACGTTCAGCACAACCAGGTCAGAAGAAAAATCAAGGCGAAACATATACCTGCCTCAAAACCAACAGATGGTCCAGCCATACAAACCCTAACCACAGTAAAACCATCACCGCAATCAAATGATCTTAAGCCATCACCGCATTCGTCAATGTCCTCAGTGTCCCAACAATCAGCAAATGCAGTGTCGTCGCCTATCACACCCGTCACCACTGCTACTCAGTATGATGCTCGCCTAAGCAGTCGGGACATTGCAAGGTTAGAGATGGTGAAGGAACTAGCGAAGCTGTTCTGAAAAACACGCCCAGGTGTTTTATATGTTCGCAAATCCGAACACGGTCAACGCATATGTGAACAAACCTTTTTAACACTTTATTTTCAGTTTTTGACAGTTCAAATGACTTGCTTACAGACTAAGATGTCAAAGCCTCACTGAGAAAGTTATTTTTTCCAGCCTTAGAATACTGATGCCCAGAAAGAAATCAAGACCAGCACACGGAGGATTTTCTTTAGATAGCATAATTGTGAAATAAAAATGTTAAAACAATTGATAACACACGGTGTTACGAGTTTACAGACACCCTTATTTAGTTACATACATTTTCTTAATATTTAGAATGCTACACAACTTTACCTATAACACATGTGTCACACTATTCTGTTGTAACATTCATCTCCACTTTTGTAACTGATCATATTCCACGCTCCATTCACCAGCATTTTCATGCAGACACTTTACACCAGTAGTTTTTTTTTTCTTACCTCATACTAATATTTCTTTGATCTATATTATGCTAAACTCCTTGATATCTGCCACCTTGATCAATCATACTGTTCCTACTATGACATCTCTTAACAGCACATAATTCATACCCAAAACTAGTATTGTAGGTTATGCTATTTTTCTCCACAGGATTATTTATTTTCAAATGTACATTATTATTTTAGACCCAGATGTATATTAGTACTGTCAAGAATTTTAAACATTCTCCTAAAGAGATTCCATATCCCAACCTTGACTCTCTATAGTAAGATTTTCTTCACTCCACTGTTACAACATCTTTAACTTACTATTTTTCCTCTCCACTATATTGAGACGACATTCTAGACTTGTGATTTTTTAAAATCCCAATCATATTCATTCCTTGGAATTACAATCATGTTGTAATCAGGAGATCCTTGATGTACCCTTTCCTCGCCACTTATTGACAACAGACACTGCCACAACATTCCTTCTATTCTAACCTAAACTATTACTTGCAACCCTATTGGTTAGGATTTACTATTAGAATATCTAGTGTTTAGTGAATTGATTTTTATCATTCTTTAGTACTTGTGATACAAACAGAAAAGACATTAAAAAAAAAACAATTAGAATGTTTTTTATATAAGATGCTATATGTTTATATGCCACCCACACACATTTTGATGATGATAAGACAATATTGTAAAACATTGACTGCCCTGAGGGTAGCAGATGAAGAAGAAAATAAATAAATCACCCTATGCCACTCATACCCCCATCAGCTTGATCCCTGATATTCCAACAATATTTTGTTGATATCACAAGTACCCCAATGACATTTGTGCATGCTGATTTTCTGCAAATGAACAATCCCTTGAGAGCATTAGTATATGCTAACCCCAGATTGAACAAATTGCACCTATTTGTTGATGATGCCTTTGCCCATGTTAAAGAAATAGCATTTGCACATGCTGACCGAGCAAATGAAATACCCCATTACCGCATGATAACCACTAATGACACATGAGATGAAGAAGCAACAGGTTATGTATGATGATGACATTTTATATTAAGGTGAAACTTTATGTTGTCACAGCTGAGATTTTGTTGTAATGTTTATGCACAAAATCCCCCACATTAACATTGGAGGAGGAATAATCTTAGTCTTTCGTGGTTACGAGATAAGACAAGGATATAATAGAATATTTGATGAATACCATGGAACAAATCAGAGCAGATGATTGTTGCACATATGAGGACCATATTTGAAGTCAGTATTGAAGGATTATCAGTAGACAAGAGACACAAATGAATTATGATAATCCCATGGAACCACAGGTACTAAGGACACAAAATGGAGATTAAATAATGGAGAAAAAAAATAATGACTGAATAATTGCTACGCCCAGAGGTAAAGGAAATAGAGATGCATCCGCATTTTGGAGAAGATATCTCTTTGATTTTTGCTTATTGCCTTTGTAATATGAACATTGTTGTATAACAAATGACTATTCCTTATCACGAATTACAGAATGTTGTAAGATAGTTGGAATAAATTGACAATTTAAAATACTCATAACATACCCAGAATTACAGGAGAGAAAATAAATAAATGATTGATGAAAGTGGACACACTGAGATTTGCTCACACCCCGAGGATATTGGAAAAAAAAAAAAAAAGTTATCCCAAGGACAGACATGTCACAGATATATAATGGAGAAACTATGAAAAAAAAAAAAAAGAATATCTAGATTAGAAATGCAGCAAACTTGGTCAAGGACACCATGAAATAGACCCCCGCCCCACACTTAAGATAACTGACGGATGAGATTTTTGAATTATAAGTACCATAAGTCACCCATCTGGCTGTAGTCAGCGGATGTTACAGGCACCACATAACTCTGACTAACCCTCGACCAGCGAAGGCAGAGTTGGTGTCGAAATTTTGCACATATGTTAAAAGACATGTTTTTGTTCATGTTTTAGTAAAGTCTAGACATTTATGTTAATAGTTCTATAAATGATTAGTTGATATATTGATGATAAATATTCGCAAATATAGTACATGGACAATTAATAAGGATATATTTCCAGTACAGAATAAGAGGAATAGGAAGGATCCACATTTTAAATATTGGAGCACCATGAGCGAGGAATTGGACTTATAAAGAAAATGGAAATGGTACACTGTATGCAAGGATAACCAGAAATAATATGGAAAAATAGTAGTCAGAGTGCCAGGAACTTTGTCTTACGAGAATATTGTAGATTCCTCACGATCAATTGATTATTTTCTTCCTTTCTATGTCACATTTTTTTTTGAGTGATGACCCCAAAAATTTTTTTCATCTCATATTGTCAAAAGTTCTTACATCTCAGTTGATAGTTCCATAAATAATTGTTTGATGTGTTTTGCATAAAGGTATTGCTAGATAAGGTACATAGGGAGTTACTAAGGATGAATTCTCAAGATAACAGGAGGACTAGAATAGATACAATGATATTGGAACACCATAAATGATACATTGGTGTTATGAAAAAAAAAAGGAGACAAATATAAATTGTATACAAGGATGCCTCGAGAGTGACAACATGGATACATATTGTCAAGAGTATAAGCAGTTGTCTTAAAAGAGAAAATAAAGTAATACGGAACCCAATGTAGAAAAATTCATGATGATTTGGAAACTATATTTTTCTTTTCCCTTATATTTCATAATATGATAGTAACACATTCGTCTGTTGGTTGCTGAATAATGTGATGTTTGAAAATTGATGTATGGGAAGTCAAAGAAGATCTTTGAAGAATAAATATATATATAAAATAATATTTCTAGGGAAGAGTTCAAAAAAAAAAAAAAAAAAATACTGTATTGACAGAAAAGAAGGAATGATTAGAAATAACTGACTAATGGACAGGATCACCACCAGACGTACGGATATTGGAGACAAACATCACATATTTTAAAAAAAAAGGGAAAAAAAAGGAAAAAAAAAAAAAATGTAATATAGAACATTTTCTACAGTGACGGACTTAGAACGAATTTATACACTTACCATTTAGAAAATGTCTATAACAAGGAAACATTCAGATAGATAAATAAGGATAAGCCATGAGGTTTTAATGGAGCCGCGGTAGCATAGTGGTTAGTGCACTGGCTTCCTAGCGCAGTGGTCTATGGTTCGATCCCCAGATGAGGCGGAAAAATTTTTAGGCCACAAACGGCTCCTGGGTCGACCCAGCCCCAAATGGGTACCAGAGCTACTCTGGGAAGGTTAAGGCGGCCGGCGTGATGCCGACCACATCACCCCTCGTGTGCCGACGGTCAAGATAATATGGGCCTAACACCATATTCCCAATATGCCTCAATAGGCGTGTAACGGGTTCCTTTACCTTTACCTTTTATGAGGTTTTAATGCTTTTATTGTAAAAAATGATTACTTATAAAAATGATGCTAGTTATATTATCATCTGATAAATATGCATATTATGTCTAGAGATGTTTTCTACATGTAATAATGAGCAAGTGGCTCATTCAAATGATGAGTACCCATGAAAACATTGGCTATTTTATGAAAGTGGATTGCCATTACCATAGGAATTGGAAATCCTGGACATTACTAAGGATATTGCAGAGTACTTGGGAAATAGAATAAATAAGTACGCCAGAAAAAAAAAAACATTTTTTTTAGTACTTGCAGGCTTTTAATATGGAGAAAATAACAGTACAGAAAAGAGATAACACCCCTACCACATCCAAGAGAATGTAATCAACTATATTTTTGAATGAAATGTAATAGATTATGATAATCCAGCCAAGTTCTGCAAATAAGATAGTTTATTGTTCATTCCCCAGTGTTGCCACTCGTCACATTTTTTTTTAGTGATGACCTTATGAGTGTTTTGCAGATTTTGTTGGGCAGTGTTGCCAATTTGTAAATCTGGTGAAAAATATTATGATGTGATGAATAAGTTACACTTTTTGAAGTTGATGTCCACTACTAGTTTTTTTTTTTACATAGCAGACGACCTCATATAGACATAGGACCCCAGTATAGGAATTAGATTAAATTTTTTTGGAAATATTTTTGGACTTAGAAAAATTTTTGAACTTTAAATTTTTCTGAAAAATTTTTTTTGAACTTAGAAATTTTTGGGGATAAATTTTTGTTATTGATAGTACTCAAATGTCTCCCTACGGGATACATTTGCGGAGCCCCGGGATCTATATGTGGCCGTGTACATAGTTGTTCCTTTGGAAACAGACTATATTCTTACAAGACAGAGGAAGCACAGACCACCCCATAATTTTATATTTTATGAGAAACAGAAAATAATAAATAGTGTCACATATTTAGGGTAGAGTCGCTTCTACACGCCATTTCTAATAATTGGGTGATTTCCCCTGACCAATCGGATAGCTCAGATTTACCCCGGGGAAAGTGGAACAACGACGCCATTTTAGCAGTAGAATGAAAGAGCGCAACTCAAGAGGTCGTATCTGGTCCAGCTCTACATATTTCTTAGTTTGAGAAAATCAAACTTCAACATTTCTTATAAAATGTGTATTTCAGGACATTGAGTGGTTATAATTTTCTTACTGGCGTAAGTAGTGACAATCGTTAAATATGTATTTTGAATAGAGCTCCCAACCCTAGTCGCAGCAGAACTAGGTTCGAGGATTTGAGTCAATTTGCAAAAAAATGTCTTACACCTCAAACCATGTAGAGTAGAAAATATTCTTGTGTTGGAAAGCATTTAACTCAAAGTGGACATATGAGGGTTACTAAAATTTTCTAACTGTCGTAAGTATGAAAATATTTTGAATAGAGCTCCCAACCCTAGTCGCAGCAGAACTAGGTTCGAGGATTTGAGTCAATTTGCAAAAAAATGTCTTACACCTCAAAAAGCATTTAACTCAAGGACAATTATAAAGAAATGAGGAGATGGGTAAATGTCGTCGAACCTAAAATAAGACTGTAACTTAAAAGAAGGAACACGGTGGAATGAGAAGGTTCGCCATATTTGACAATTGAGTAGGCCTACGAGACTAGGATGCAAAAAGGGATTTTTGCATCGATGAAAGCATCTGATGAGATGATAGAATTTTATTATACTTATTATTGTAAAAATGTTCTGAATTCCAGACTTTGTTGAAATTTTAAGTTTCATGCTGAAAGATATTAAAAGTTTTGCATGAAATCGAACGCTGTTGAAAAGGTGAATTACTACAGTTTTGAGATCTAGATAAGAAATCTATCCATTTCAATTAAATTCGCTACATCAACACCTAAGAGAAGAAAATCGAACCTGGTAACACAAATTTAAGAGAGAAATCTAAATCTCTGGTGATTAGGCCAGTTAAACATCTGCTCTCTGTAAAGTAAACTGAAAATACTGCATATACCGGCACTGCCACATGAAGGTAATATGGTGCCGTTCCAGTCCTAAGGAACACCTGCCCCGGCTACAAAGTGACTACCTTAATTCAAGAGGGACATTTATTTTTTTCAAATCAAAAGAAACTGTGAACCTTACCAATATTAGTTCCACCAGAAACAAACATTTGAAGTCATGATGACAAACAACAACTTAGCTTGACAAGCCAGTATTACCTCATAGTACCACCGCACAACTTACACACATATTGCAATAATAATATATGTCAATACAAAGATCCTATCTATAAATTGTGTACATACAACTTGTGATTACATTTGATTGAGATTCCTGATTCACTTTGTAGTTGAATCAGGATATCTATTATTGAAAGGAATTAATACATATTTTTAAAAGTTACCCTTGACTTATTAAGATAGTCTGATAGAGTGTTATATGTATGTGAGTGTCACAGTGTTGTAAAGTGTTGTGGATTAAATTAAATTGTTTATCTGTCTGTTTGTTGTTGTGAACATACACTTCACCATTATCATAACCCTAGACATTCAACGTAGTCATCACAATATTCCAGAATAAGTCTGACTGAGGTATAAATGTGGTAGCAAAGTAAGGTCATCTGTAATACACCACACTTATTAGATACAGATACCTTCACAGCTGATCTCAGTCAGTACACTAAGTCCCCTATAAATATTTATAACATCCCACTTTACCACAGTTATAATGCTTTTACCTGGCTTTCTCAGTGTGTGTCCTATAAATAAATATTAGACAAACATAAAGGTATGTTTTCAGGCACTCGTAAGAAATAAAGAAGTAGAACACTAGACAACAGAAAAACAACAGACGTGAGTGGCTTACCCAGGACTCGAACCCCGGACCTTCCGTGCGACAACACCGCCTAGCTATGCAAGCGAATCACACTATCCTCCCGGCCATCTAGGCATCACACACAAAAAATGATGCTTCGATGCTATAAAACGCCGAGCATCTTCTGACATCTACTACCACAGGTATTTGTCTGGGTCCTTCCATCAGTTCCACATATGCGATCGTATTCTTCCATTTCAGTCTTGGTAGCAGGAGTGGTCTCTACATAAATATATAGCTAGATGACCCACTATTTTTCTTTTTTTCTGTTTGCGTCTTAAGGAACATAAAGTCACAACTGCAGTTGGGCTCGTTCGCAAAACACGCATGTTGTCAATCAATTATGCTTCATGTCGCATTGCTTTTTACATGATTAAGTTCCAGCACCAAGAACAACCTCAGATACTGCGGATTTTACGATATGTCAGAGATAAATAGCCAGCTTGTGTAGTCATTGTAATTCCTGTCGTAGGCACGCTGTTTTAAGTCGATTTAAAAACTCATAAATCGTAATTATATTTTGCGATTTGATTTACCTCTCTTCAAAATTGCTGGGAGCTGAAGAGAACAGATTGTTAAAGCATACGTTTAGTTCCTATCCGACGCATTCTGAATTCAAACCGACCCCATTCAACATCACCCAAATTAAATTTTAAATTCAGCAGTTCCAAGACTAGACTTTCTGACGCCTGAACACTTTTTAGTTCCGGCATTTTCTCATCGAAACCAGATAAATCTTTGTGCAAATATCGTTTGATAGATAAATCTTTGTGCAAATATCGTTTGATAGATAAATCTTTGTGCAAATATCGTTTGATAGAATACGTTTGCCATACAATTCGGGGTGTTCCTCCTAATCCTCGTTTATCTTAGCGCTCCTTACGGAGCATACATAAACCACTACTGCTGGTCCCCTTGCATGAAGCCTGCACAAAGTATTGACATGCTCCTGCAGCAGTGGTCTCTGTGGTAATTTGTTTTACAAGATAAGGTTGCCTGCCCATTGCAAATGTTGCGTAAGTCGCCCAGTACGAATTGACTGAGGATACATTAGTCCTTTTCTTTTTACTGTCTCTTTCAAGGCCCCCGGGAATCAATAGAGGTTATCCTATTCAACATCCCTCATATTTCGACTTCAGCAGGTCCGGACTAGACTTTTTGATATCTGAACATTTTTAATCTTTCGGAGATTTTATCATCGATGCCGGGTACAATCTTTGTTTCTGCTTGCCAAAACTAAACTTACAGTCTTTAGTTGGTAAAAATCTCTTAACGGTGTACGATTATCAAACAGGCCGTGGTGTTCCTCGTAATAGTGAAACATTAATTCAATTCTGACTGTTCGATCAAGAAGCAGGTTGCTGAGTCTCACAATCCTGTGAGGAACCCAATCTAGCCTCTAGCAAAATCTGTGTTTTTCATTATGGTGATTGTAGCTGCTAATAGTACTTCTGCCTCAGCTTTAATGTTGTTGGAAAATGTTCTAGTGGCCACTGAGATATGGATTTCCTGTCCATTCTTCAGTTTTGTGTATACACTTTCTGCTGTGTGCCGTTTGGCGAGTAACGTGTGTAATGCGCTGCAGAGCTTCTGATAAAGCATGCACGGGTTATTGACGTTGATAAAATATCGCATCTCGTCAGCTGGTTCCCGTAAGTCATCTTCATCATGACATTTCCGACGTAAACCGAGAAGTTGAAGAGATCTTTACAACTGTTTGGTTGAGGTGAAGTCTAAAAGAGAAACCATGAGCACCATTCTTGCAGTGTAACAGCGCTATATAACTAGGTGGCAGATGGCAGGCCTAATGATGTAATTCAAGTTTTACAAGTTCTCTTTTATTTATCTTTCAAGTTATTGATTATAGATGTGTGTATACTGGCCATCTCCGCCAGAGATGTTGATTCTTGGATGAGACACTTTTCCTTCTTTGTTCAACTCAGAATCCGTTCCGTTCCTTCTTCGATGTTACTAGTGACTTCGTATAGTAGTAGTTTTAAATAGACATGGCCTACATACAGCAATGATCAAAAGATGAAATCAAATCCATGCTTATCCTTCAAAACATTTATTTACATGGTACTATTACCCAGCAAGGCAAGTAATTCAAATAATAGAGCTCGCATATAATCATATCAGAGGTTCGTACATAAGCTCTATATCTCGTGAACATACATATTCTTCCTTTGACATTTTATCATCTCCATTAGACTTTCTTAGTCTTCCCAAAATCTGTTACTGTTTATTCATAATTTCTATGCTCATATCAGCATTTCATACTCATTGTATATGTACTTATATTCTCCCTGACAAACTAGTCAGACCTGTCTCTACTACAGTTCCTGAAAGCAAAATGTATCTCATGTATAACAAACATATCAAGGTTCCCAGTCATATACTTACATGCGAGAGAAGGTTGGCGGTTCTCATATGGAGGTTGACCCTCACAGTCGCTTAAATGTCGTATCTACGAGGCGTGTTCAAATGAAACCCGACCGTGCTGCGCCAAGTGGACATTCGTAGGAGGAGCATGATGACGTCACATCTGACGTAATAAGCCCATACGAATGTACAAGTGTGTAAGTGTCCATTCTCCTAGTATTCATTGGTTGTGCTGCAGACCGTTAAAATAATGGCCGGTGTGATAAGGAATCCGTCCAAGGTCGATCAGCGAGCGGTGATTCAGTACCTAACAGCCGAAGGTCTATTGGTAGACTTTAAAGAGCCTGGCGTGAACATCAATGCCATCCGCTACAAAGACACACTAGACAACCTGCATACAGCCATCAAGAATAAACGACCCGGCATGCTTTCGCGTGGTGTGATTCTGTTGCACGACAATGCTTGTCCACATGTTGCGAACATTGTGCAGGAAGCGTTAGCAAGGAAAAGGTGGGAAGTTCTGCCACACCCAGCCTACAGCCCCGATCTGTCACCATGTGACTTTAATTTATTCGGACCCTTAAAAAAATCTCTAAAGGGACAACGATTCGACTCCGATGCAGACGTCAGGGCCTCGGTGACCAAATGGTTCAATAAGCAACCAAAGTCATTATTCTCGGACGGCATCTGCCGTCTACCCAAGCAGTGGGATGCGTGTCTGAATGCCTGTGGTGACTATTTCTAAAGAAACCCAGTGAGTACTTGCTTCATAACAATTGCTGTATTTAATTCTACTACTCCTGCTGATGTACCTTACATATATTTGTTATAAAGCCACTGGGACGGGTTTCATTTGAACACGCCTCGTATTTCTGAATAGATCATACTTTGCTTATCGTGGCTTCACGATGATACATATAGTTTTCTCCCAATAGTTCATAACCATTCATTTATTCATAAATAGTCGTAATGTGCTTGACCACTTGTTGCTTCGTAAATGGTCGTAATATCTTCATACCACCTGTTTCTTCACTTAGTCATAAAATGCTCATAGCGACTTGTCGACATTGTGCTTCAGTGTTATCTCTCCTGTATACAAAATTCTACCTCGTATAAATTATAAATCCAGTCAATACTTACAGCCAAATCGCTGAATTCCTTATGAATTACACTCTCTACAATTCACTGAGTCTATAAGTAACTTCTTAATCTTATAACACTGGCTAGTGATGGCGGAACTTCTGAATATCTCTATATACCTATTCTCTATCTGTAAAACCACAGAAGGTACATATTGTCAGCTCAGCGATCACACCTTCCTTCTTCAATCACAAACTCAGGACTGCCGTAATGACCTCTAGCCATTTTTCCCTGGTGTGTTTTTCTCGCCACTTCTGATTCGCTGCTCTAAATGTTTTTACTTAAATTTATTGGTCAAGCGTTTTATTTACAACTCAAGACACTTACTCACTTTTAGTTAACGCGAGCCGATTTACTGAACTGTTGTCTGTTATTTCCATACATTACTTTCTTCCCTGTGAGCTGTCCTAAGCGTTTATCTGACCTTGCCAATAGCATGAATAATGCTTGGGCAAACCCCACGGCGACAGCAGGAAGCCGGAGTAAAAGCATTCATGTCCTTTTTGTAGCAGTGGTTTCTATAGCAATGTATTTTACATGAGGAGGTGGCCAGCCACGTGACAAACCTCATATTAGCCTCCTCTTACGACATGCATGAAATAGAAGAAGTCTTATTATTTCCTAGTCTCATCAGATACCAACTGTAACTATACGGAGCCAAGTATGTCATGAACATCATCATCATCATTCCATTGATAACAGTCATCATCATTTTCAACTTCTCTATGTCTCAAGCCCTGAGCCATAACTACATCTGGTCCCATCGCAGGAAGCCTACACCAAGCAATAGCATGTTCTTGTAGTGGTGCTTTCTGAAGCAAATTATCTCACACTAGTGTAAAAGCTCGCCATAAGACGGGAATTACATTCAAAAGCACCAATACCTAACGGCAATTTTACTTTTCAAAAGTATTTTTAAAAATTCCACTGTGCATCACCACAGTACACGAACTACGTAGCAGCAGCGAGGATCACAATGTGTGTATACGGGATCACACATTCTATAATTAGTTTTGTGCACACCGTCATTTGCGTACTTTTCTTTGTCGAGTGTTACTACTTTCGGGAGAGTACATGTAAGGGAAACAATACAATTAATGTCTAACTTTCAACCAAAGTTGCATCCCTTAGCATTACGCACTGACAGACAAAGCTGGGATTTTATATATAAGATGGCAAACTTGCCAACCCCAGCACAACATCATGTGATCGATGATACATTCGTTACCTTTAAGTGAATTGGTGTCCAGCAGTTATAAGAAGATGAGGCTAGGAGCTGCACAAAGGGTTTTGTTCTCAAATAGTGCAAAATCTGTATTTAATAAGTACTGGGCATTTTCATCTCATCTCATAATCGGAACCTCTTCTACCCCGTGAAACGAGGTGTAGAGGGTACCCAAGTGCACAAGGCCCATGGGTGGACATGTAATCGAAGTGACTTGGCAAACAGGTGATTAGCCCATTGTGCCCGAACTTGCCCTCATGTGTACTCATATTCGCTATAAAACCTGCGAACTATCGAGACGTCTTTCCAGCCAAAATGGACAAAGCCTCATATACCCGAAGGTTTCGAGGGATGTCCTTCCTCATCTGCACAAAGGCATTTATAGAGGAACTCTCAGGACCCGTAGGTCTGAGGAAAGGAGCAAATCTGAAGACAGGCACAGCAGTCTTTGGTACTGGGAGGTCTCCACTCAGAGTGGTGTACCACACACAGTCAGTAAAGACAAAGGTCGCCTGCGGCGGACTGGGCATTTTAATAATGTTTATTTCTGTGAATGATTAGAAATTATGTAGAAATACATCGTATTTTACTAATCTAGCGGGGTAAGGGCGAGACAAAGAAGATAGACAAGAGAAGATTCCATCTGGAATCTCTGAAAGCGAAAGAGTAAGATGCCGTGTATGTTTCTGAATAATGAGATCAAATAGAGGGGCAGATTACATGAAAAGATTGACAGAAAGATGCAGAGAATGGACATGAAATCAGAAAGATGCAGAGAATGGACATGAAATCAGACGTTGGTAAAGATATGGACATTAATAGTTTGATACCTAGAGTAAGTTAGAATGATAGTTGAAGGGCGTGTTAGTAACGGAGAGAGAAAGAAAATGAGTGAAAACCTCAGAAAATCAATAAGTATTGAAGAATGCGTACAACGCAAATTGTAGGAGCAAATAAAATAGACAACAACGGGAGATAATTTGTGCAAGCTGTAACGCCTGAAATTTTCAAGAGCCAGGGACATTTGCATCTCACGATACTTGAAGCCAGGGCTGATCTCTTGAGCATTTTCTGATCAATTCTTAACTCGTTCATCGACTGAAGCCAGAGGGAACGTCATCTGCAATCTTTCGACTTTCACAAAGTGAAGACCCATGAAGTTGAAGCGGTTATAGATTGTCGATGTTTTTAAAATGTCGTTTTTTCTGCCGTGGGATGGAAGCTGTTGTAATTATATGTACTTGAACACGATACAGGCTGTTAAAAGTGCGCAATTATTTAGTGCGAGGCTATAAAATCAGTACCGCTTGTATGTCTCACAGTACATGAAGTTGCGGTCCAAGATACCCAAAGTTTCATCTGCACTTTTTGTCCTAGTTAATGCCGGCGTTATTCACCATTATCCACATCATTTTTCTCGTTGCTCCATGCAGACCATCCAGCCACCAGTGTAGCTGGTCCCCTTCCAGGAACCCTTTGTCAAAGCATCCATGGGCGTTTACAATGTTGGTTTCGGTATCAATTTGTTTTTCTTGAAGACGTTGCCAGTATCGTACAAAACCTTATATTACCTGCTTCTTACGACACGCTTGACGGAGTATTAGTCATGTTATTTCTTTGTCAGCCCAGATGCCCACGGAAACTACACGGGTCTATGCACATCAACACCATATTTATATCAGTCATCATCGTCCTGTTTTTTATTTGTCTCCACTGAGCCCCCAAAGAACTGCCCGGAGTGCCGAAGTAATAATCTCACTCAAATCAACGCGACATATGAAAAGACTTAAAGCGGAAAGTACAGGGCAGGGTTTAGCGTATGAAGGTAATGTAAGGTGAAATACAAGAGAATGGACATGAGATAAATGGA
Source organism: Oreohelix idahoensis (assembly GCA_024509875.1). Taxonomy (NCBI): domain Eukaryota; kingdom Metazoa; phylum Mollusca; class Gastropoda; order Stylommatophora; family Oreohelicidae; genus Oreohelix; species Oreohelix idahoensis. Next base: position 236,193 of record JAMPIV010009825.1, on the reverse strand, counting down.
GACATGACATACGTTGTGAAGGAATATTACTAATGAATGTTGTCGAGATTTTGTGGTGGAATTTTTTAAAATTAATTTTAAACATTCATTATTTTCTGAAGTGCTTTACTTACTTGTTTCCAGAGATCTTGACGTTTAATACCTGTCTGTCTATCTATCTATCTATCTATCTATCTATCTATCTATCTATCTATCTATCTATCTATCTATCTATCTATCTATCTATCTATCTATCTATCTATCTATCTATCTATCTATCTATCTATCTATCTATCTATCTATCTATCTATCTGTCGGTTTGTCTGTCTGTCTGTTTGTCTTTCTGTCTGTCTGGTCGTCCGTCCGTCCGCCCGCCCGCTCGCCCGGTCCTGCTTCCACAGGAATGTCTTATATGGGTAGTGGTATGAGGCTGTGTATGAAGCTGTGTGTGAGCCTGTGTATGCGGCTGTGTATGAGGCTGTAGTCAAGAGGGCTGGCAACCTCAGCACGTAAAACAATTTGCTACATAACTCACAGTTGCAATAACACATGGATGTAGTCAAGAGTAGAATAGCCCAAGCAGAAACAGCAGTCTTTAAAATGAACAGTATCTTATGCAACTAATCTTTGTCAGCTAAAAGTAAGAATGAGGGTTCTTCATTGCAACAGAACCAATCTTGACATATGGAAGTGAGTCATGGACAATGAGTAAATAAGTAGGAAATGCACTAGAGGCCATAGAAGAATGTTAAAAATACCATGGCCAGCTAAAAAGAGTAATGAGGATGTCCTGTTATAAGTAGCAATTCACTTTACTTGGGCATGTTATGAGATGATGAAAGCTGGAGTATATCGTAACACCCGGAATGATTGAAGGCAAAAAGAGATAGAGGAAGATAAAGAGAGCAAATACTGGACAATTTCGACATCGTGGCACGGAAATGATCATCAACGGAGTTGATAAATTGTACTGGAGACCGAAAGTTGTGGATAGACATGGTAGCCTACGCCACCAGCCGTGGTACTTGAAGGGCTGGCAACCGTAGCACGTAAAACAATTTGCTACATAACGCACCGCCGCAATAACACATGAATGTTTTGGCGCAGACTTCCAGCTACATGGGTCCATGGGAAGGATTCAGAAAAGTTATAATAAATGAAGGTTTGTGTGTATGTATGTGAAACAATGGCTACAGGTTCACACATTTGAATGAGTATGTCTGCTTTGTTCCTTACATACAATTACTAAAACGTTTATTATTTCTTCTTTGATTGACAGAGTACCTTAAGCAACAGACTGGCGTTGGATGTTACAAATGTCACTCAATCAACGGAAGCGACGCCCACTGCGGAGACCCATTTCACCCAGCCTACAACATGCAACGCTACTTTGCTAAGTAAGTAGCAATGGGGGTAAGGGATCGTCCACATATGACGTCACGCAATGTTTGCCATTTTAACCCCCCTTCTCCCCCTCCACCCTCCCCTTATTTTTTCGTCCTGTTTGTCATCAAAAATCCAGACCATCCTCTTTCATGACGTCACAACTCTCATACCCCACCTTCCCAATTTTTTTTAATGCTGAAAAGCAAGAATGTTGTCGAATGTAAATTAGTTAACTTGTACAGACAAAAGATTTAAGAACAGTGTCACAAGTGCAAAGACACATCTTGGCGCCGACATAAATTCAGATCACAATCCAGTCGTCATCAAAGTAAATATAAAGCTGAAAAGAGCAGGAAACAGAAGACAGGAGGAACCCCAGATAGAAATATCAGCGCTGAAACAACCAGATATAAAACAGAAATATTTAATCGATGTCAAAAATAAATATCAACAGTTATTGACAGAAAGCATGGAGCAGTATAGAAGAGAAAACCCAGAAGAAAAAGCAACCGCAAAATGGGAATGCTTAAAAACAAGCATACAATCAGCAAATGCAAATTTACCTAAAAAGGAGTCTAAGAAAAATCAAATTTGGATTACAGACGACATCTTGAATAAAATGGCAGAAAGAAAGAAAGCAAAAAACACTCCAGAATATAAAACAATAGACAATGACATACGTAATATGTGTAGAGAAGCAAAAGAACGGTGGATAGAAACAAAATGCAAGGAAATAGAAGACTTGGAAGCAAAGCACATGACAAGAGATATGCATGAAAAAATAAAGAAATTATCAAATCGGTCGCGGTTTGCACAAGGAGGAAGCTGTATCAAGAACAAAAATGGTGTAATATTACTTGATGAGAAAGACATATCAAACAGATGGGCAGAATACGTAAAAGAATTATTCGAGGACAACAGAGGTAAAAAACCATCACCAGATTCTAATGAAGGCCCAAACATTCTCAGATCAGAAGTAGAGAATGCCATTCATATGATACAAAAAGGAAAATCAGCAGGCATGGATAACATAAAAATTGAAATGATAGAAGCTCTGGAGAGCTTTGGTATAGATACAATCACAGAAATATGCAATGATATATACAATACAGGATATATACCACACGACATGAAGACATCAGTTTTCATAACATTGCCCAAAAAACCAAATGCAACAGAATGTTCAGACTTCAGAACAATAAGCCTGATGAGTCATGCAATTAAGATACTTCTCAAAATCATACAGGAAAGAATAAAAAGTAAAGTAGACAGCGAAATCCAAGAAGAACAGTTTGGTTTTAGACGGAACAGTGGAACAAGAGAGGCAATATTTTGCCTAAGAATATTAGCAGAAAAATATACAGAGGTCCAAAAAAGTATGTATATGTGCTTCATTGACTATAAGAAGGCTTTTGACAGAGTCCATCATGAGAAAATAATTGAATGCCTCAAAGACATAGGTATTGATGGAAAAGATATAAGAATACTCAGTAACCTTTATTGGGAGCAAACTGCCACAGTAAGATCAGGAAGGAATTATTCACCATACATAGACATAAAAAGAGGTGTCAGACAAGGTTGTGTGCTGTCTCCCTGCCTATTTAATTTATAAACCGAAAAAATTTTCAAACAGATACAGGAAATACCAGGACTGAACATCAGTGGAAGGTCAATAAACAACCTTAGATATGCAGATGATACCGTGTTGTTAGCTGAAAGCGAACAGGAGTTACAAGAACTAGTGAAGCAAGTGAACAGTATAAGTCATGCATATGGACTCGACATTAATATTGCGAAAACAAAAACTATGATAATTAGCAAAACAGACGATAAACCCACATTAAAGATAAGCGTAAATGGGAAAATCCTGGACTAAGTCAAGAGCTACGTATATCTTGGTCATATAATAACAGAAGATGGCAGATGTGAAACAGAAATCAAGAAGAGAATAGGAATGGCCAAAGCTACATTCAACAATATGAAACATATACTGACATCCAAACAGTTATCTCACAAATTAAAACTGAGAATCATAAAGTGTTATATATATTCTGCATTTCTGTATGGTGCAGAAACATGGACGATGAATAAGCATTTGGAACAAAGAATTGAGGCTCTTGAAATGTGGATATATAGAAGAATGGGGCGTATCTCATGGAAAGAGATGAAAACAAATAAGGAGGTCCTAGAAAATCTAGGTATGAAAAGAGAACTAATGAGGGAGGTGAAAGTTCGGCAGCTAAAATACTTTGGCCACATAAAAAGGCATAACACCTTGCAGAAGACCATAACAGAAGGGAGAGTTGAAGGCAAACGTGCAAGGGGAAGACAGCGCTATAAGTGGGAAGATAACATCAAGAGATGGACAGGAAAGAGTCTATCAGAGTGCACCACCAAGACAAGAGACAGAAGACGTTGGAGATCCATTACAGCCAACCTTCGTTGTGGAGATGGCAACTGATGATGATGATGACATACAAAATAACAATCTTTTTAGTAAAAAAATGTTTCATTTATCAGGCTTTTACAAATATTTCCCTGCGTCCCAGCACGAAATATGACCCAACCTTTGCCCTCCAGAGCTAAATGTATTTGCATTTTTATCCCCATTCACACAAGCCCCAGTACCGTCTTTCAACTAATTACATTTTTTGTGTCTATGACCTCATCGGCCTGTTGTCTGGATGGTTAAGGTAGTAGGCTACCCACAAAAGATTTAAAAAAATAAAAATCCAACAATTTTCATTTTCATGCTTTAAATCATCGTCAACATGTTCTTGTACTAAAAATATTTCATAGAAGCTTAGAGATACCTTGATAGGAATCATGTTTTCTACACACACCCCTTGGTTGTTTGCATAGCAAATGTTTATAGATTGGTTACCTTGTGAAAAATGACCCAACATGAAGGTGCGTTTTGTAAAACTGCGAAATTATAATTATTAGCTGAGGGCAACAGAAGAAAGATATTTATAACTTTTCCAAGAGGAATCACAAATTTTTTCAAAAGTGTGTCTACTTTGATCGTAAAGTTTCAGCATTTATGTTACATGCATTGTGCATTTTTTTCACCCATCATCAACTCTATTTATTGCTAGACCTAGTTTTATACTGTACAATTAGTAGTTAGCAGAGCTTCTTTTGTTCACAATGGGAAAAAGCACAAAGTAAGTTCCTTGAAAATCGGTACACCAACAAACCGTTGCATATTGTCGATAGTGGCGCTATAAAGCCTCTGTGCTCCTCAGTAAAGGTCCAAGGGAAAGTGAAGGACAAGCTAAAAATTACAACAGAGGGAAATGTGTTTAATCCTTATGGATGTAAAAACTGCTGTTTGGGTTTTTATGCGCTAACTTTAGATGTGACAAATGTTATCAGTACTCCACTGACCTGTGAGATCGCCGAAGAGACTCATGGCTTTTGTCATGAAATCAGTATCAAGTGCACAAACTGTGTCGAATGGAATGCCAATTTCAATACTTCTGATGTTTCATCTCCAGTAATCACAAACACAAAGAAGTAAATGTGCGAATGGTGGCATTTGTGCGTTCTATTGGGAAAGGCCACAGTGCATTGCAGAATTTTTCATTATACATGAACACAAGTCAACCCATGGCAAAGAAAGCATACAGAAAACGCTGCACAGGATCTATTCAGCAAGTAAGGACATTGCAATGGAAAAGACACTAAGAGCACCGAAAAGGGGATTCATGACACAGCAGCTGCAGTAGAGGGAGACCTTTATTCAACAGGAGCTAATTAAACTTCATTTTGTGAGTTCTTTTTCTGTTTTTCCTTGATTTCTCGGAATTGTCTTTTCAACATAATTGGTGATCTTTGAAACAAGATATCTCTGGATCTGTACATTCAATTGACATGAAATTTAACACAGTTGGTTGTCATATAATCTTACAGATTCTGACCTAAAATGGATACAATTGAATTCAAAGTTTTAGTTTTATGACCATCATGCATATATAATGAGGCACAAATATCAAACATTCCAGAAATATAAATTTTGAAAATTCATTAAAAATTTAACCTTTCTGTCAATTCTCTGTCATTTTAGGGTCATGACCTCACGCTATATATATTGATTCAATTTTGCCAAGTTTCAGATTCAATCCCTTGTACAAATAACATAGTTATGATGTTTTGAAAAGGTGTATAATTTATTCACTACTTAGGGCGGCCATATTGCGGACTTCATATAGCGGTCTGTATTTCATTTTATATATATATAATTTAAAAGAAAAACAATTTAAACCTGGTAAAAGTTGTAACAATTATCCGATATTTTAGTGTAAATTATAATATTAATGTAAGTCGCCCACGAGGGAGTTGTTAACTATTGCTCACAACAGTAGATTATGAGAATGAATGTTATTTTTTTTTTTTTTTTTTTAAAGTTTTGCCTCGTTTTGGCGAGGCGCGTTCCGTTCAACCTAGTCGGTTATATTAGGGCGCATGTCCAAACATAAAAGACCCTTAGATCTGGGATTTGTTATATGACTTTAGAATGAATGTTACAACAATCTGACATCATTTATGAAAGAATCTATCCTCTCTCGTATTTTGTGTTTGTGACGTCACATTTTTTTTCAACGTATCGTTACACATCGTCACAAAATTGTGATCCCCTCCACCTCACATGGGGACGTTATGTATGTACGATCCCTAAAAGAACCTAAGTAGTGTTTTCTTACTAAGACTAAGGACAAAGAAATGTTCTGTGGAACAGCTGCAATGTCTTAGTCAGGAACAAAGAAGTGAACAATAGAGAAAATAACAAGAACTAAAATTAATATATAATAGTTATATAATATATATAACTAAGCACAATGCTATAGTATTAAAGATGTGGAAGTGAACCTCTCTCTGTGAGGCTAATTACACCCTCAGGATTCTTGAAATTATCCACACACTTCCAGGGATTTATCCTGTGGTGAAGCATGTCGACAACCCAGCTTTGCATACTAAGCTTGGAAGAGTCTCTTGAGCCCCAGACGTAACTCTGGATGTTACCAGGTTGACTGCATGCAGGAGGATCTCACAATGGACCCGTGATAGGCAAGGGAGCTGAGAAGGGGCTCTATGATGAGATAATAATTCCCTGGAAGAGCACAGAACCAGAGCACAGTATTTTAGCTCGGCATATGTGGAGAGTGCACAAATTATAGAGGAATAATGTTACTATCGGTGCCAGCAAAAGTATTAAACAGAATCATCCTTGAGAGATTAAAAGAGTCCATAGACAAGCAACTGAGAGATGAACAAGCAGGTTTTCGACAAAACAGATCCTGTACATACATGATAGCCACATTGAGAATAATAGTTGAACAAAGTCTGGAATGGAATTCACCGCTATACATCGGATTCGTGGACTATGAAAAGGCATCTGACAGTGTAGACAGAGAATCACTCTGGAAATTGATGAAGCATTATGGAGTTTCCATGAAAATCATTAACTTAATAAGGAAGACCTATGACGACATGAAGAATTCCTAGCTGCATAGTGTCAATCATGAAAAGCCTCTATGCCAACTTTACGTGTAGTGTTGGGCAGAGCAACCTAACCTTTGAGGTGAAGACAGGAGTACGACAGGGATGCCCCTTATCAACCACTCTATTTTTAACAGTCATAGACTGGGTGATGTGCCAGACAACTGAGGGCAATCCAAGAGGAATAAGTTGGATTACATTTTCTACATTGGAAGATCCGGAATATGCAGATGACATTTCACTGCTAACACATTCACATCAACACATCCAGGAAAAAACGGATAGACTTAATAAGTATAGCCAGCAGGTGGGCTTGAACATCAATTTAAAGAAGTCAGAGGTCATGACGCTCAATGTGAGCAACCCTGAGCCCATATCAGTAAGGAATCAGCAACTGGTACAGACAGACACCTTCATATACCTAAGATGCATAGTAACACCAGACGGCGGAGCAAGCAAAGACATCAACAACAGAATGATCAAAGCAAGAACAGTCTTTTTTAGCCTAAACAACATCTGGAAGTCCTCTCAATACAGCACAAGCACAAAATTAAGATTATATCAGAGCTGTGTACTTTCTGTGCTTCTCTATGGTGCGGAAAGCTGGAGAGTTACAAAGAAGGAAATGTCGAAATTGTCCTCTTTTCACACAACATGCCTAAGAAAAATTCACCGAATCTTTTGGCCGAATACCATCACCAACCAAAATCTGCTTACTCGGAGCAAGCAAGAGGACATGCACAACATCAAAGCTGGCAGACGCTGGAGCTGGGTTGGCCATGTCCTCAGAAGAGACCCAGATGCTATCACAAGAACAGCTATGCTATGGACCCCTGAAGGAAAACGAAAGAGAGGCCGACAAAAAACAACTTGGCGGAGGACTGTGGAGGCTGAGATGCAAAGAATGAACCAGAGTTGGGGCACTGTACGAAGGATGGCCACCGACCGAGCAAACTGGAATCAATTTGTTGTTGCCCTACAAAACGCCACTAGGCGTGATGGCCACTGACTGCTTTGACGGTCGGCGGCTAAGGATCAAAGAAGAAGAAGAATGAAGACATGACATGCAGAGTTCTTCATGAAGGAAACTTACAGAATCGTTTAGGATTAGAACGGGAATGAGATAGGGATGCCTCTTGTCTCCATTTCGTTTCTTACTAGCAATAGATTGGGTTATGAAAACATCGACATCACACAACAGAAATGGAATCCAGTGGAATCTGACTAAACAGCTTGATGATCTGGGTTTTGCAGATAGCTTGGCTCTTCAGTCCCATAACCATACTCAGATGCAAGAGAAAATAAAATTCTCGATGAGAGGTTACAACAAGTGGGCCTGAAAATACACAGGGAAAAGACAAAGATTATGAGAATAAATGCAAGAAATGATAACAAGGTTGAACTTGAAGAAACACCACTAAACGATGTAGAATCGTACACATATATTGGCAGTAATATAGAAAACGTTGGAGGGACAGACAATGATATCAAAATAAGAATACAAAAAGCAAGAGGAGCTTTCATTGCATTGGGAAACATATGGAGAACAAGAGAAATCAAGTCCAACACGAAAATAAGAATCTTCAACTCAAATGTGAAGTCAGTCCTATCGTATGGCTCTGAGACATGGAGAGCAACAAAAACAACAACCAAAAAGCTACAGACTTTTATGAACGGGTGCTTGCGTAGAATAGAAGGACTGAAATGGTATGACAAAGTCACAAATGTGGAATTGATGACAAGTGCCAGTGGAACAAGAGTTGAGAAGAAAACGCTGGCGATGGATAGGACACACATTGAGGTAACCGGTTGATAGCATTACAAGGCAGTCCTTGTTCTGGAATCCACATGGAAAGAGGCAGAGGTAGACCAAAAAAAAAACATGGAGAATAGAACTGGATACAGAGGTGAAAATGATGAGGAAAACATGGAAAGAACTTGAGCGGATAGCACATGTCGCATGAAAATATAATTAATAGTAGGTAAAGCTTGACAGCTTCTATAGCGTGAGGGACAATACTACACACGGACATGTGATAGTGATGTGCAAGAGAGATAGACAGAAGGCACAGGCTGAGTCAGTGAGTGCTTCACTAAGAAAACCACACACACAGCTCTTCTTGTTTTCTCTGGCGACAATATTACTCTTATGCACACACTGTGTCACTCACAAATAGTAGGGTAAAGAAGTAAAGTTAGATTGAGGATTTGGTAGTCTGAACTGAACGAACAATCCTATCGAGGTTAACTCAATTTATTTCCATTTAGAGATACAAATAAATCAATAAAGATTTTACAGCAAAAAAAAAACTTAAAGATTATCACTAGGAAACAAACTCACAACAACTTGATGATTTTAAAGAAGAAAAAAATATACACAAATAGTGAAAAAAAGGATTATGAATGAACTGTGTTTGTAAAGTTCCCGGCAGGCCTGATAGGCTTTTGCTGGCAAATATGTGAAATACTGTTTGTGTGAAAATGAATGTTTGTTCCTTTGTTCCTTTGGTGTGAATGTTGGAAACAACTTGTATCCTGGTGTTCTCTTGGAAAAAATATAACGTAATCCAATGCTTTTAAATTAACTTCACGGTTCGAATAAGGTATCCACAAAGGGCACATAATCTGAACACGATTTTATAAATCCAAGATTGGTGTAACGTATCCACAATTGATGCCCACAATTGATGCGATATCCACAGATAACAAATTTGCTTCCAAAGGTGGGATGGAGGGTTATAATGGATGGAGTATGGTAAAGGTGATGGTTGGTAAGGGTGATGTCTGGTGTTGAGAATCTTTGAAATAATTGCAGTAATTGAAGGGAATTATTGTGACTGGTGGACGAGGACTATATGGCCACTGGCCAAGGTAACCTCTTCAGCAATAAGAGACAAGACTTGCACTGCATAAATCTGTTAGACAAAACAAAAATACATGTGTAACTACTCTTCTGCTGCAACACGCAGATTACTACAGAAACAATTTAAGCAGTGTCCAGCGTAGGCATGTTGGTATCCATGCATGCGTCTCGTTCCTAAAATAGGACAGTCCATTCTTAAACATTCCTGTCTGCTGTGAATGAATTAGCTGGCCAGTCCATGTACATACACAATAACAAGGGTCACATGAGGGCGCGCTAGAGAATCCTTCTTTGCTTTTCACCTTTCATTCCTTCCAGCATTCATAATAATATGCTCATACATTAATGTTACAAACATTGAAAAGTAAAATGATCATTGAAATTATGAATGATACAAACATTGTAACATAACATCGCTTTAAAATACAAGCAGTTAAAGTTCTCACGATATGCAAAAGTATCGCCGCAAATTAGTTTGCATATTGAATGTCATGATTGTACGTGCGGTGGTTCCGAGCTCAAAGTATTAACAATGGAAAAGAAGACAGGCCATAAATATCTAAAAAGCCGAGCCTAGAAAATCCTAACAGACATGGACGCTGGTTGACCGAAGCTTCACCTGAGTTAAGGTGGGAAAGGCAAGTGCGTGAGAAACATTTTTTCAGAAACTTAGGATAGACAGAAAATAAAGCAATATACAGGATGGACAGAAAATTTCAAATAGGCAAATTATCTTCACTCTGCGACAGCACAGGACAGAAAGACTTGGCATGTGTTTGTTGAAGGCCTATGCTCCTCGGGGAGCTAAAGGGTATTGATTGATATTTGGAGAGCCTCCTTGGAAGTGTGGAACGCACAGTGTGCCACGCGCTTCTTTCTCCTAGCTTGGCTCCAGATGTTATGAGCCCTTAACTGCAAGCCAAGCTGGAGAAATTTTGCGTCATTAATAGGCTGAACTGCCCATGGAAAAATGTTTGGACGAAACCGCCGCCTGCCATTGAAAACCTCATTTTATGATGATTGCGTATATGGCAGAGTCAATAGTGCGAACCACAATGGAGCTCATGACTTCAACTTATTACGTTTCGGAATGGCAGAAAAGCCGCAGGAAAAGCCTAGATCTACATTGTAGATAATACCAAGTACTCTTCAACTTGGTATTGGCTGCAAGAGCGAGAAGCTAAGCAGCATTAGTTAAACAACAACAAAAATTGCGCCTTTTGAAACATGGAACGACCACTGTAGTTCGACTCCTTGTTGAAAACCTGAGCCACAGCACTAGACTTGCTGTTGATGTAGTTTATTTTGTAGCAGTTTTCTTACGTGTTGAGATTGCTCGCCCCATGCACAAACGTGTCGTCTGTCTTTATTATATGCTTTTTTTATGGCGTAAGTCGGTTATAACAAAGTGCAAGAAGCTATAACAGTATTGATTGTGAAGGTGAAAGCAGCAGTAATGGTGGTAGCTGTGAAAATAGATATTATGGTGATATTTTCAGCTGTTGTACTCTTTGCTACAGCAGATCAGGAGTAGGTGGTAACAGTGACGTGATGCTGTCCTCGTGGTGCTGAGTTTTCCTTTTTTATTGGGTCTTCCTCATTTAAAAACCACACCTGTTTCTTTCATAAAGTTGGCCGTCCGCCTCAGGCGTCTGTCATCACCATTCAGTTTTCCGGTTACCGGGGAAGGCGAAGGCCATACTGTCAGTTTATTCCTCTCGTGCCTCTCGTGGAGTCAACATTCTAGGAGGACATATTCTAATGTTTGCTTGTCTTCCCAACAAGGACACATATCTGTTTGCCTGGTATTTCATTTGTTGAGCAGATGGTATTTGCGTCTGTGGACGCCGTTCTTTGTCTGAAAATTATCGCTTTGTCTTTTTGTAGCAAGCAGTAGTATACTTCTAGCTAGTGAGTATGACGGAGTATTATTGAGGTAGTAGTGTTGAAAAAAGATGTATTGGAGTTCATTAAGGACAGATCAAGCACACTCTGTTCTCACGAATGTGATAGGCGATCTCTGCCAGAATACAGAGCAAGCCGCAGAGAATATCCAGACGGATCTGAACAATGATGAACTCTGTAACATTGAAACTGACGGGGGAACAAACTAGATACATTGAAAGGTCCCACTGTTCAGGCGAAGATCATAAGGGATAATGTAGATTGAGCATTATTCTTAAAAATAAATTAGATTAGCAGCTAGGATAAACAGTACATAATATTAAAAATAGGTACGTGACAGACAGTCATTAAAATGCCAATGAGCACACAAGACAACAGAAAAGTAGCAAAAGTGATTAGCTCAGTGGAATCGATTCAATGACCATCCGAACGGTACCGTCGCCTTACTGCGGGAGTGCATCGTGCAGCAATCATTCTTACCTCACAACACGCAACTAGGGAATATAGTACCGAGAAACGACCTAGTCTAATGATAGACACAATCACGTCCACATCTTTACTGTTCACGAGTATCGGTATACCGGTATAGGCCAAGTAACACTATACTAAAACCGTAATACAGTGTCTAGTAATCGTAGAAAAATACTAGTACAAAACTGCATTGGTGGGGTACGGTTAGCATATATCTAAACATAATGCACGGAGGCATATCTGGAATTATCCGTATATGGACACCAGCTAATATACAAATGTGGAAAGTGAATCTCTGTCTGTGAGGCTAGTTACACCCTTGTTGACCTTTGAAATCACCCACACACTTCCAGGGATTCCAGATGTGGTGAAACTAGTTGAGAATTCAGCATTGTACACTAAGCTTGGATGAGTCACTTGAGCCCCCGATGTAACTCTGGCTTTTACTGATTGGCTGCATACAGGAGGACCTCACTATGTAGCGATTATAAAGAGGAGATGTTGGGAAGTCTCTCAGTGTAGAACAGGACTATTCCTTGGAAGAACTCAGAGCACGGTGTTTTAGCTCTGCATATTTGGAGAGCCCCATTGTATGGCGGTGAGTGCACTGTGTGCCACGCGATTATTCCTCCTAGATTGGGACCGGATGTGATGATCCCTTAAATGTAAGCCAAGATGGAGAAAAGGAAGCTCATAACTTCAACTCAGCACGTTTCGGAATGGCAGAAAAGCCACAGGAAAAGCCTAGATCTACATTGTAGATAATACCAAGGAGTCTTCAACTTGGTATAGGCTACAAAAGAGTTTTAAAAAACTCAGGAGCCCTAATTAAACAACAACATCTAAACAGAGAAATAAACAGAGAGAAACCTGAAGCCTGTGAATTGTAAATAACAAAGAAAGTCAGTATATGACAGACATTCCTAAGAAAGAAAGATGGACCACAATAAACAGGTAATGGTAGTACCATAGCAGATACAGCAGTAGGGAAGTGAAGTGTTAGAGACTTAACAATACTAGGTCCAGCATCAAGAGGTGGGGTGGCCAATTCCTTTCCTCGCTGTTTTTTTTTCCTTCCATAACTAAAAAAAAAAGTCAGGTACCCTTTACAGCTGGCTAGACTGGAGCGTGTCGGTTCCGTGAATCGAACCCTGGTACCTTTGCTGCAAGAGACCAGCGCTCTAACCGCTCTAGAATAGTAACAAAAAAGTAACAAGGATTCGAAAAAAAACAAATTAGGAATCTTTGCCGAGAGGTAGATCTATCGTCTAAAATCGTTTTATTATTCTCGATTTTTTTTTTTTTTTTTGTACTCAATGATCAGTATTACATTAACGCCATTCATTAAATATGCATTATTATTATTTTTAAAATAAATGTTGTTGTCAGAAGAACTACTAGTGTAACGTGGATTTATCATCATCATATTAATATATCACCAACAACAATAGCAAGGCTCATCTGCTAGAGGTACGACCACACTACACTAGCTGACACAAACTCACCATAACACCGGCAACAGGTACTGACCCTCTTTAATGAAAACTGTACACACACAAAACAATACGCATGACAATGCAATGAAGGATGCCTAATAGCTTACCAAAACACTGTAGCACAACATAATCTCAAAATGCCATTAACAAGACACAATCAGTGGCTACGCTATACACGGCTGTTTGCCAGCGATCTTTTAGTTATTTCCACTTTTTCCCCGACAGCGCTATTTATAGCCCACTTGACAGAGGTCACGTGGTCAACTTCCTAATGGGAGAAACATGTGGCGATGTTTACTTTTGATAGGGCTTTATTAATGCTTTTAGGCTACTATATTATTATAAATACCGGCTTTAATTTTGCGTAAAGCTAGACTAGAAATGTTAGAGTAAATTTTAGAACAAGAACAAACATTTTATCACAATTAGAACAGAAGATATAATTGTCTGAAATAGTGTAAAATTTACGTTTTTTTATATTTTGTTATGGTTTGTTTATAATGCAATTTTCACTAAATCGGTCACAATCAACATGCATAACAAATTACAGAAATCAAAAGTAGAAAACCTGCAGAAAATGGATATCAAAGTTTTGTTTTGGTTTCATGCGTCAAACATTAATTATTGAAACATTAAATTGCAAGTCCACATTTATTACCTTAAAATAACACACCCAATTGTCCCCAAAAACATGAGAGCTAACAATTATCTCAATCATACATCACGATGGTCATGTAAAAATGAGTATGGTCATGAGTAAAACGAAATGTTCAATTTAATAGATAAATAGGTGTATTTAATAAATACATCTATTAAATGATTTCCACACTCTGTTAATTCTGTCAATCTCAAGCAACAACTGCCATAATTTGCTCTAGCCCCAAAATTTCGCTCAATTATCATTCACACTTCCTTTTTTTATAGGATGAATCTGTACATTCACAGATGGAGAAATTTTTAACAAATGAGTTTCCATTATAAATTTTAATTGTGAAGTTATATTTTTAATACCGCTGGCGCGTCTTTCAATTTTCAATCTTCTCTGTTTTCTCTCCTGTGCCCACGTAAGACCTACTGTTTCCTTCATGGCTATTGCTAATTCTTTGGATATTCTAACTCTACTTTCAATGCCTGCTTTCCTGCAAATTTTCTGACGTGACGTTTCTGAACAGCGTTGTAGTTCATGTGCCTGCTGCAGGTCTAATGAATCAGTTGATGTTCCAGCAATATGTTTTCTAACAGTGTGGAGCAATTGAGATCGCTTACGTTTTGTTGGCGTTCTGGTGACTGATGTTTCTCTTCTATGTTTAATTAGTTTTTGTAGTACAATAGGCTGTCCTCTGGATTTGCATTTTATGATATTAATTTTTGCTGTTTCTAGTTTTTTTTCTAACAATGGATGTGAATAGGGGTTCTTCCTTTTGTGTTAGTGGTTGTGAAGGTGGCTTAGCAAGTAACTGTTGTACTGTGATGTCGCTTTTGAAGACAGGCGAGGTGGATGTACTTGTCGTATGTATAACTGACTTGGTAGGTGTAGATGTGGCAACAAAAACTGGCATGCTAGGGTGAGTAGTGTTATCCACCTCCAAATGAATAATGGTATCGCCTTTAATGTGAGCTGGCACATCAACCTCCAGTTGAACAATATCATCACTAATGTGGGCAGGCACATCAACCTCCTACTGTACAGAGCTATCCTGACTACAGCTAACTGACTGACTACAAACTAATTGACTGACTACAGCTAAATGACTGACTAGACATGGAGGGGTCAGAAAGAACATCACAGGGGATAGAGCAGCTTTTTGTTTTTAAAACACCAATATATGTCTTTGCAACATAATTGCATAGTTGACATTCACTTATAGTTAAATTATGGTTTTAGTCTTTCCAGATGTGCTGACTGTTTTCCGATAGTAACTTGGCTGTTTCAAGACACTTCTCATTATGCCTCCTTTTTGAGTTTTGTATTCGTAAGTAACACTTCTTACAAAATATAGTCGAATGCTGTGTGGGTTTATCATCTGATACGTTAATTCCAAACACAAAGAACAGATCATTAACGTAATTAGAACAGTTCAGTGCTTTCTGAATTGAACGTGTTGTTTTGGAAGTAAATGCTCTCTTGCCACAGGCTCTGCACAGTGCACTGGCACAATTCATATGATGCAAAACAGTATGTTCCATTTCGTTGTTATGTAGTATAGTTTACTTGTGTATGTATAAAGATAGAGGAATATTTGGGACTATCAAGTCTAACACCAGGATGTAGAATGCTTTATCTGTGAATGAAAGAAGATATACAAACAGTTACTGAGAATTCTTTGGCAGCCGTCGTGTGCACAGGATTGTCTACCAAAGAACACTAATGGAACAGTCCTTATCTCACACACAATTTAAAAAAAAAATTCATATTATAAATACAAGATTAACAAGACTTGAAAGATAGAACAAAGTATGTGGAAGTAATCTATCTATAGATTTACATGTTTTCTGACGCTTATATACGTAGCTAAATATCATTATAAATGAATGAAAATGCAAAAACAGATGGTGCTTTACAAAAAGTTATTTTTTTTTACAACCTTATTTAAGATTTGTGAGTATCAGGAATGCGTTTACAGTCATTTAAATGCTATAAAATCTGTTGACAATATGCTTGTTCTTGTAATGCCAAACTCACAAAACTGACTACCACACATTCTCAAGATATGAAACCAAAAAATAAAGTATGTGGAAATAATCTTTAGCTTCCCTTTGAGAAGTCTTTATAATTATAAACTCAAACGAATGGGCCGATTTTTAGATATTAAATTAATAAAAAGATTACTTATTTTATGAATTTCCTCAAATGATGACGCTGTTTTCAAAAGTCTGTAACTCCGTCAAAACTAATTTCAAACAAATAAAAATGCAATCAATAATAGAGCAGAGAACAAAGTTATAGTACACAAAAGAATTTTAGCGCTGTGTGTATCCAGAACGAGTGTGTAATCATTTATATTTTACTGATTTTACACACGCATCAGCTGATTTTCCGGGCCAAAAACTTAAATAGTTTTTTACGGTGCACACGAAAATTTTATACCCGGTGTCAGAATTCCGGTCACCGAAACTAAAAGAGCGCTCTGGTATAGGGCACAAACAGCCGTGTATAATCATCGC
Source organism: Oreohelix idahoensis (assembly GCA_024509875.1). Classification (NCBI taxonomy): domain Eukaryota; kingdom Metazoa; phylum Mollusca; class Gastropoda; order Stylommatophora; family Oreohelicidae; genus Oreohelix; species Oreohelix idahoensis. The sequence continues at coordinate 219,426 of JAMPIV010009825.1, read as the reverse complement.
TCACAGGCGACCTTCAATCCTGAAAACGACGCAATACATAACTGCGCTAATATTATCATAAGTATAATTTAGGAGAAAGTCACTAGAATCCACAATATCTATCTAGTAACAAACAACTACTCCCGATCACATGAAAAAGCAAGAAGTATGACCAAAACTGGCATCCATATAATTTCCCAGCAAAACTGCTGACACAGGACAACAACGACCGCTTAGGCCGGCAGACATATCTAGAATCCCCCTTTGCGCCAAAAAGCTCCCTTCCGGCTTCCGTCTAATCGAAAACTGGCCGAGCAAGTTTTTACAAGAGACGAACCAGTGTTGTCGCTCTCCAGTGTGACCAATATACCATTTAGCGAAAGTCTATGTCGTGACATCCATCCCCCCCCCCCCCCTTAAGAAAGAAAACGCAGTTTTCTTCCACCGGAGAAGTAACGCTCAATCCCCCCTGGGGTAAGGGCGAGCAAAATGCCAAGACAGCACCATCTCTTGTAGATACAGAATGCCAGAGTTGATCACTACTATAGTTCTACATACTTTCTCACACACTAGACTTAAAGAAGGAGACATGTACAAATACTCCCCCCTAGGTACTGCCAGTCGTGAAAAATACCAACGACTGACTAACCTGCTCCACAAACATCACACTTGTAAGGTTTCTCTCCTGTGTGTGTCCTTATGTGACTCTTTAAATCACTACTATGAGAAAATCCTGCTCCACAAACATCACACTTATAAAGTTTTTCTTCTGTATGTCGACTTTTGTGCCATGTTAAATGAAGTTTTTGTCCTGTAAGTTCATCACACATGTAAGATTCTCCATCTGTATTTGTCACCTTGTGTTCACTTTGACAAAATTCTGCTCCACTGACATCATATTTGTAACGTGTCTCACTATTATGCTGCATTATGGGTTTCTTTGAATAATCAGTTCTAGAAAACCTACTAAGACCACCACACTTGTTAGGCAGTTCTTCTTTATGCTGCATTAAGTGTGCCTTTAGATAACCAAAATGAGCAGCCCCCATACCAATAAGTTCATATTTAGAATGATTCTGTGCTTTTTGTATTCTTTCTTTTTAGCTCTAACTCTTCAGCTCGAGCCTCTCTTAGAGCATTTTGTTTCTCACTTCTCTCCCTCTCTTCCTTCTCTTTCCTTTCCTTTTCCTCCTTTGCTGCTTTCTCTTTCAAATCTTTTTGATTCTCTACTGAATTGAATTCTGCCTTAGCAAACTCCACTAATTCTTTTCCTGTGTACCCGGCTGCTTGGCCTATCCGCATGCAAGTATCAATGTCCATGATGTACACTTAGAATGCTCAGTATTATTTTTTACAATATATTTACTATCAAATCACTCAGTTGTATGTACTGTAACCTCTTCACTTATATCAGTAGAAAACTCTCTGGTTACAATGGTGCAGTAAATATGATAAATATAAATATCTCTTCTCAATATACATATATCTATATATATGCGTGTAAGTATATGTCACCTCAAGTCTCAGTGTAAATATATCATCAACCTTTACCTCTTATAATATTCATAAAGTCACACTTAGCCTCTTTGACTATGTTATCACCATTTGTGAAAAATTAGGTCTTTCTGACCCCTTCTTCTATAGTCAATAGCTGTCTAATACCAACTTCCTGATACCTTGACAACAATGTATCAGCTTACGATAATTAACAATTGTATAATCACACATTTCTGATACCTTGACAATACTGTAAACTTGGTTCAAAATAGGTATTACTTCCACAATTCTATACTGGTACCCACATTGGTGCTATAATCCAATAACACTCCTGTTATTATTACACCGAATAATCTCTGTTATGCAATTATTATCTGTGGCAAAATGAACACAATTGAGGACTACACAGATGAAGTAAACACACACATCACACCACGAAAACAAAATTCTAGTCACGAGGAACAAGACGATAGAACAGAAAGAGAAGACGTAGATTAAAATTTTCTCCAAATGGTCATTTAAAGATCAAACTTCTGCTGAATAGATGGATCGAAATGGAAGGGATAACAAAGGACTTTAATGGCTTGCTAGACTTAGTATTACGTGACAAAGTGTTGTCCTCATGCTCTAGTGAGTTGGTGGCGTTCTTCCAGGAACGTCAACCAAAGGACATTGAGTCCATGGCGCAGTTGGGGCACCATTATGTCCTGGCCCATCCGGGCAAACCTATTCAGAAGTCAGGTCTGACAGAAGACTTAGTTGCCAGTGTTGGCAAAGTACAACGCCATCCCGGACGAGCCCCCAGATGTTAGAAGAACTACTAGTGTAACGTGGATTTATCATCATCATATTAATATATCACCAACAACAATAGCAAGGCTCATCTGCTAGAGGTACGACCACACTACACTAGCTGACACAAACTCACCATAACACCGGCAACAGGTACTGACCCTCTTTAATGAAAACTGTACACACACAAAACAATACGCATGACAATGCAATGAAGAATGCCTAATAGCTTACCAAAACACTGTAGCACAACATAATCTCAAAATGCCATTAACAAGACACAATCAGTGGCTACGCTATAATCATCGCTCACAGGCGACCTTCAATCCTGAAAACGACGCAATACATAACTGCGCTAATATTATCATAAGTATAATCCAGGAGAAAGTCACTAGAATCCACAATATCTATCTAGTAACAAACAACTACTCCCGATCACATGAAAAAGCAAGAAGTATGACCAAAACTGGCATCCATATAATTTCCCAGCAAAACTGCTGACACAGGCCAACAACGACCGCTTAGGCCGGCAGACATATCTAGAATCCCCCTTTGCGCCAAAAAGCTCCCTTCCGGCTTCCGTCTAATCGAAAACTGGCCGAGCAAGTTTTTACAAGAGACGAACCAGTGTTGTCGCTCTCCAGTGTGACCAATATACAATTTAGCGAAAGTCTATGTCGTGACAGTTGTATGTGATGAAGATGGCAATAAAAATGATTTATGGGTCTTGTGCTGCTTGAGAAGACAATTCTTCTTGCTGAGATAGTTGACATTTATACCAATTAAAAGCTTTATTCAGACTTTCATGAAGTGGACATTACGTAGATCAGAAGGATTAAAATGGTACAACAAATCACCAAATGTGGAACTGATAAACAGAACAAGACAAGTACCAGAGGAACGCAAGTGAACGCTGACGATGGATAGGACACACACACTGAGTAAACCTGTTAATAACTCTACAAGGCAGTCCTTGTAATGGAATCTTTAGGGTAAAAGAATCAGGGGTAGACGGAAACACACACGAGAAAGAGAACTATAGACTATAGAAATAAATTCGATGAGGAATGCATGCAAAAACCGTGAGCTAATGGCATTTAGCAAGAGGATATGACATACATTTGTTGAATGCATGCAAAAACCGTGAGCTAATGGCATTTAGCAAGAGGATATGACATACATTTGTTGAATGCATGCAAAAACCGTGAGATAATGTCATTTAGCAAGAGGATATGACATACGTTTGTTGAATGCATGCAAAAACCGTGAGCTAATGGCATTTAGCAAGAGGATATGACATACATTTGTTGAATGCATGCAAAAACCGTGAGCTAATGGCATTTAGCAAGAGGATATGACATACATTTGTTGAATGCATGCAAAAACCGTGAGCTAATGGCATTTAGCAAGAGGATATTACATACATTTGTTGAATGCATGCAAAAACCGTGAGCTAATGGCATTTAGCAAGAGGATATGACATACATTTGTTGAATGCATGCAAAAACCGTGAGCTAATGGCATTTAGCAAGAGGATATAACATACATTTGTTGAATGCATGCAAAAACCGTGAGCTAATAGCCTTTAGCAAGAGGATATGACATACATTTGTTGAATGCATACAAAAACCGTGAGCTAATAGCATTTAGCAAGAGGATATGACATACATTTGTTGAATGCATGCAAAAACCGTGAGCTAATGGCATTTAGCAAGAGGATATGACATACATTTGTTGAATGCATGCAAAAACCGTGAGCTAATGGCATTTAGCAAGAGGATATGACATACATTTGTTGAAGGCATCTGCCTCTTGGGGAGATGAAAGGTTCCGCATCGGTGATGAGTTGTTACAACATTGATCAAGATTATTATGAATGACTATGTCCGGTATATTCAAATGTTGACTTCCACAGGTGCGAGCAGGCACAAGATGACAGAATTGGTCTTTTTCCTGCGCGGTACTGTACTAAAATCAAGGGAACTAATTGTGAGTATCAAATATTGTTCGCAATTATTGTTACTAGTCTTCAGTGGTGTATTTTTAATGAAAATCTGGGGGGAGAAGGGAGCCTTCATACTAATTTTTTTTTTTTTTTTTTTGTTCTAAATATGTGCTGGGTGGCTCAGAATTGTTAGGTTCATAAATGTTTGATTGCATAATTGCTTTGACGGATATTTATTTATCAAAATTGTTAACAACATGCTCTGTATCATGTGAAAGCTTTCGTCATTATTACCCTGTAGCACCCCAAGGAGCATAGGCCATCAACAAACTTATGCCAAGTCTTCCTGTCACGTGCTGTTAGCTCCGGGTCTTTCTATGTCACCCTCAACATTTTCATTGTCTCCAGTTGTTTTCACCATGTCTTTTTCGGTGTACCTCTGCTTCAGTTACCCTGTGGATTCCTGAATTAGGACTGCCTTGTAATGCTATCAACAGGTTTCATCTTTGTGTGTCGTATTCTTGGCCAGTGTCGTCTTTTAGTCCTATTTTTTTTTTATAACTAAAATTGTAAACATTATTCTCATCATAATTTGAAATGTATTATCACTTAATAAAACTCATCAACTCAAATGTTAAGGCCATCCTATTGCATGCCTGTGATACATAGAAATCAACAAACAGACTACGCCTGCTTGGCCATGCCTGCCGCATGGAAGATGGTCAAGTCCCGAAAGATATCTTTTACAGACAACTGGCAGATGACAAAAAAACAGTTGAGCGACCGCATCTGAGGTTCAACGATTCAAAGATATGTGTATGAGAGACAAGATAGCACTGGACATAAATCCAGCAACCTGGAAGAATGAAGCTGCCGTTCGCGCCAAGTGGCAATGCTTTCTACAGCGCCACCTCAGACTGGGCGAAAAGACGTTCTCACAACAGGCAGAAGAGAGGAGAAAACGTTGACAGGAACACCAGGAAAAATAGACAACTGAGTGATGTCACCTGATGGGCGCATTCCCGTAGTCAGTTAGAACTGATGGGGCTATTATAAATATAAATATATGCTTGATGTTGTTAGACTTTCCCCTTTTTGCTCCTTGCAACTACAGCTCATACAATCGTGAAGCAGTGATTTCTGTAGCACTTTTTTACCATTAGGAGGTTACCAGCCACATGCACATTCTCCTACTAGTCGCCTCCTACGACATGCCTGAGGGAGCATTAGTCCTTTTTTTTATTTTTTGGCCATTCAGAAACATCCGGGGACTACAGACGGACTGATAAATAATTTAACATTTACAACACGCAGAGAAGAGAACTGGATACAGGTATGATGACATAGGAAGACCTTGAACTAATGGCACTGAACAAGAAGGCGTGGCATGCATTTATTGAAGGTCTATGCTCCACGGGGAGCTGAAAGGCAAAGGAGGAATGAACCAGACCACGGGACGTAAACGTGATCGAAACCCAATAATCAGCATTATCTATTACGTCCCTGGGCTTTAAATAGTAGTTACAAGGAGGAGAAAAAAGATGGTAGTGGGTCAAAAATATGTCTGAGCATTTTCTTTTACCAGTGGTCGGTAACTAGGGGTAATTTACCCTGCTTTGGGTCAATTCGAACTTTTTGTAGTTAAAAAGCAAATATAGTTGGGCAGTGCCAATCATTCGTGTTTTTTTCCAAGAACTTTCTTCTTTCCTTCCAGTCTTGGGTTGTTGTATCTCGAGGTTTAACTAGGAATAGATTATGTAGTTTAACCTTGTTTTTGCTCAAAATAACATGGCCTTCGTGTAGACCCTATGGCGATGCACCAAGCTTTAGACACTAGGTATGGGTCAAACCCTGTTGCCGTCCACTGCCCTAGAACAATGTTTCCCAAACTTACAATTACCGCGTACCCTTATGAGGGCTAAGTTTTACCGGCGTACTCATCGCAGGGGAAGATAATTTCGGAATAGTTTTAATAATGCTATTTAAATACACTAGCACGTAAATAATACATATTTACTATTTATTGGTTAATACATATATAATACAAGTTATATTTTATTACTAAAATTTTTAATTAACATGTGTGTATTTCTATAGTACACAACTCTCATATATTTAATTGTAACGAAATGTATTCTGTAACTAACACACACAAAAAGTAAGATAAAATAAACAGAGAAAAATTCTGCCGTGTACCATTTCTTTTTTTTTTTTTTTTTTAATAACCAGCAGCACTCGAGCTTTCCAGCTCTTTCGGCCCAATGACATGTCATTGCGAGGCTGGGGGGTGGGGGGGGGGGTCAGTGGACTTTCCTTCCAACCCGGTCAGGAGCTTCGCTCCTTCCCATCCACACGGGATTTATGTGCAGGAGCCGTTCAGGTTATTCAGTCAAATTTCCGGTCGTAAACATTTCTTCAAACGCTGACGGCCGGGTTTGAACCATGAACACCTGGTCGCCAGTACAACGTCGTAGCCATTACACCAGCGCGGCTCCCGCCGTGTACCATTAAACCTATTTTAAATAACAGCACTGGAATTGTGTACTGTACAAGTAAAATATTGTCTACTGTAAAAGTAACACATTGTCTACTGTAAAAGTAAAACATTGTCTACTCTAAGAGTAAAACATTGTCTACTCTAAAAGTAAAACATTGTCTACTCTAAGAGTAAAACATTGTCTACTCTAAGAGTAAAACATTGTCTACTCTAAAAATAAAACATTGTCTGCTCTAGAAGTAAAACATTGTCTACTCTAAAAGTAAATAATTGTCTACTCTAAAAGTAAATAATTGTGTACTATAAAAGTAAATAATTGTGTACTATAAAAGTAAAAAATTGTCTACTCTAAAAGTAAATAATTGTGTATTCTAAAAACATATAATTGTGTACTCTAAAAGTAAATAATTTGGTTCTGAAAAGTAAATAATTGTGTACTCTAAAAGTAAATAAATTGTGTACTCTAAAAGTAAACAATTGTGTACTCTGAAAGTAAAAAATATAATATACTCTAAAAGTAATTAATTGTGTAAATCATTACATTATGTTGTCGTGTCTTTACAGTGAAAACCAACGAGGAAATGATCGTTAGATCCTGCAGTATTTCTTCATTTGAAAACACTTGTGGCTTATTCGAATTTGAGCGTACCCGCTACTCCGGCTGCCTCATGTCCTGCTCTAGAGATGCCTGCAACAGTGCCAACATCATTTACAGACAAAACCATGATCTTGTTGTCAACCTTCTTGTGGCTGGATTTATTGCTTTTAACGTGCTTACTTCCTGTCCCAGCTGGTTGTTATGACGTCACAGGCGAACACCTATTCACTTGGAATGATGGGACTGGAGTACTTTCTGGTTATCATACGTTAAAAATAATGAAAGACTTCTTTTTCTAAGTATTTTTTAAACTGTGAAGACAAAAAAAAACATTATGTACTTGTTAATTTTGGCCACATATCGTGTATTGTAAATTGCTATGTGTATTGAATGTAATCATGGACTCATTACATGTTAAATTTAAGGGGTTATCAGTATGTTTACTTATGTGTATTCGTTATTCGTGTATATGTACGTTAATGTGAGAGTGAGACAGAGAGACGAGCAGTTGTCATAGTGATATCATGTGTAGTTTCTGTGAGTCTCTAAGGAGACAAAGAGTATGCTTACTCCTTCTTCTGGCATGTCAGTGACGACACTGTCATCGATGAATTAACAAGGCTAACATTGTTGGAATTTGGCATCAGCTGTTGTTGCCTCGTTTAGGTGAGGCGCGCCACATTCAACCTAGACACATTGTCAATCGGTTATACAAGGGCGTATGTCCAAATATAAAAGACCTCAAGGTCTGTTATGTAATTATCATTGGTGATGATTAGGCATCAAAAGTAAGATAGTAACGATGGACGTCTAAGAGGATACATCCGTCCTTTATATAACCAGAACACTACATCAACAATTTGCGGAGAGAGGGAGACTGGGCACCTATGGGTTTGCTGGGAATGTAATCATGTCAATTCTGATCAACAATAAGAATAAATAAGATCGACTAATATGAGGCTGGCAACCTCAGCATGTAACACAGTTACTTCAGATACCACAGGAACACGGAGTCAACGCAGACGTGCTGGAAGAGACCAAGCTGTAAGTGGTGACTATTTGCCCCGTAAGGAAACCTACATATGACCTACATACACACCGTAAAGAGAAAACGTTTCTGGTGCGTTTATAACGAAACGGCGGGAAAAATCAATTTTTCACTAGAAATAATGTGTCAGCCCGGATACCAGTTCAAGTAATGATGTTGTTAATACAGTGGAAAACGTCTGGACACAGATTACCATTTCTCTCTCTCCCCCCCCCCCCCCCCCCCCCCCCCCCCCCCCCCCCCCCCCCCCCCCCCCCCCCCCCCCCCCCCCCCCCCCCCCGTACTCTACAGGGTGTCTAAAAAGTCCCAATACCTTATTGTCGAATCTCCCATTAATCACACTAAACCCGTGCTTAGGTCACCAGCCAAATAGAGGCACCAGAAAATAAAATGAAAGTTCCAAAGATCTGAGTGACATCAATAACTATCGTGTCTGACATTTACTGCAAAGAAACCAGATCTGGAAAGCGAATTAAAAAAAAAAACAAGAAAGACCAGGCTATTTTGGAAACGATCCAGAAAATCCGAAAGATAAATTGCACAGAATGTCATCATTGATAGACTTGAAGCACAAATCAAAATACGATCTGAAGTGGTAGTCGTATATATATATATATAATTTCACAATTTGTACTAAGGCTGGCACCATATCTCCAGTGCTTAGAGCCGTGGAAGACCTTATTCAGATACATGCCTATACTCCTGTAATTTTTTTTTTTTTAAATTTAAGAAAATGATGTTTAAGCATTGATTTTTTTTTCGAATCTTATATGGCTGATGTTGCATCATACATTCAAGCATCAAAAACATCGGTATGGACATCGTTGTTCTCTTCAAACAAGATGATGCAACGGCGTGTCCGACTATTTATTTTCGGCAACATCTGTAGTGTGATGCATTGGAATGAAGTGTGAAGGGCTTTCTTAAGTTTGTCTGTTGTTTCATCCCGGGATATGACCCACTTTCTGTGTAACAGTACCCCACAGTGAATTTATTGCATGTTGTGATATCAAGGCTATATGGGGGTAAAAAGAAATTTGCAGGTACTTTTTCAGAACCTCACTAAATACATCATCATCTTCGAGTACCTAGTTTGGTAGCGTAGGCGTTTATGTCTCTCCACAACTTCCTGTCCACAGTACTTTTGATAGATTCTGTTGTTGACTTCTTTCCATGTCATGATATCAATCTGCCAAGAATCTTCGCTCTTTGTCCTCTTCTATCTATTTTTTCTTCTGTCTTTCCAGATGTAACTTATTCTCCAGCTTCCTTCTTCTTATAACATGATCAAAGAAAGTGAATTGCTTCCTTCTAACATGAGAGAAAAACTTTCTTTGTACATTGGCCTCTTTCATGACATCATCATTTTAGCTGTCTACGGTATTTTTAACGATCTTCTGTAAAACCACATCTCTGTGGTCTCTGGTGCTTTTCTTACCCTTTTACTAATTGTCACTGACTCATTTTCGTATGTCAGGACTGGTTCTATACAGGGTGTCCAGAAAAGATTGTACCCTTTTCAAAAAATATATTCTTGGCTCCATGATGTGGTACGATGATTTTTTGAAAAGGATACAATCTTTTATGGACACCCTGTATAATACTGAAGAGCTTTCTGACTTCCATTGACAAAGAGTTGTTGCACAAAACAGTTCTCATTTTATAGAACGCCGCATTAGCTTGTGCTGTTCCACTCTTCACGTCTGAGATGCGTCTTCCATCCGATGTTATTAACGTGCCCAGGTATATATATCTCCAAATCCACCTTCCTGGACAAATGTAATCAATGTATTCTCGAATTACCCGAGCATTGTGAGGTGGCGGACCATCTTGCTGGAACCAGTAGCTGTCATCGATACCCAGGGCATGGAGTTGTGGAACAAACCATTTGCGAAGCATGTTCAGGTAATTGTGTGGCGTCACAGAACCATTAAAGAAAATCGGTTATATTAAGTGATTAATAACAGCAGCCCAGACTTGTTGTAGGTTGTTTTAAATTGTTTCATAAAAGTCTGGATATTCTTTATTATAGAACACAATTTTTGGAAACTGGTAACTCAGATAAATTGCATATTCACTGGTAAACAATACTTTGCTTTGAATAGGAAGTGAATTGAATGTTTGAATCAAAACCTGACAAGCTTGTCTCCACCTACCTGTATCTTCATCAGACAACTCATTATTAGTTTGTAACGGCAAGAATAAAGTTGAAGATGTTTATGTTTGCGTTAACCCGACTTTGCTACTCCTATTTCTGCAGAACGTTTTCGTGCGGATTTCTTAGGCCAACGTAGAACAGACTCAGCAATCTTTTAAATTATTTGTGGATCCTGTATTGATCTTCCTTAACAGAGAGAATCTTTGACACTTCCTGAGGGAAATAACTTTGGTTTGTACTGAAACATCGTTGAAAATCCTGAAACAGCCCCTTCAAGGTTCGTCCATTTTTTGGTCTTTCATGCACGCACTTTGCCATTAATGTACTTTCTTCAACTGTGAAAGGACTCTGATTAGCGTTGATGCTTTCTGTAAATTAAAAACATAATTTATTAAATAAATTAATGTATTATTGTATATTTTAAAGAATGAATAAAATTATACACACAAACACACATTATATATATATATATATATATATATATATATATATATATATATATATATATATATATATATATATATATATATATATATATATATATATATATATATATATATATATATATATATATATATATATATATATATATATATATATATATATATATATATATATATATATACAAACATGCATACACAAAAAACGTCTTGGTATAGGGAATTTTGGATCACCTTGTAGATAGAAATAATGAGGCTGAAAGCGCAAAAGCAGTGAACTAAGCTCAGTCCTCTTGATGCGTCCACTGTTTGCTAATGACTCATCTCGCATTTCACAACTGAACTTTATTATTGTCCGTAAAACTTGACCAGGGTGTTAAAAAAAAATTACCGGAAAGGCAAGCCTTACAATATAAGGTTGTTGAAACCAGGCTGTCAAACAAGCGAACATGATGTTGTTCTGTCGATCATGTTCACGAGCGAAACAATTTGATGAACGTTGATGTGTTATATATCAAATTAATCCTTCCACCAACTAATCATTACGGACCTATTTAAATTTCTTCTTTTTTTTTGTTGGAAATTCTAAGAACTGATAGCTCCAGCAGCAAAGAAAGAAAAATTAAGAATGACTGAGCGTGGCGCATATTTAAAAAGAAAAGTATAAAATATATACGAGTATATATATAACTCTTTCTGTCCCAGGCAGTTTTTGGTATTAGCCATGCAGTAAATATTTATGGAAAAAAATATCTCACAATATATAATATCGTTGTAAATTGGCTGAAGAATAATTTGACATCCTGAAGGTCCTGTTTTAACGCCACAAATAAGTTTGTTTTATAGAGCCTGTAAAGTGTATTAGTAAATCTAGCTATGACCAAATACGCTTGCCATGTGGCTTTGGGAAAATGGTTATACTATATAGAGGTGCACCATACGGCTCATTGGATAGAAAGAGTTAAAAGCAAGTTTTAGACTACACACTTTTATTTTGCTTCCCTCTCAGTTTGTGGTACAAGGTTTTAGTACAAGTTTTTGGTACAATTTGCCAGCAGTCAACGCTAGACACTAACATCAGAGAAGTCTTGAAGACGCTTGACAACCTATGTAGATACCCTAGCATTACTACATGGGACGTGTTACAACCACCAGACTTGACTATTATAAGGAAGTACAGTCCAAGGCATCTGTGGGAACCAACACTGGCTGAAGCGACCCCACACCGGAAGCTAAGTACTATAACAGCGGAGCCATGGAACATTTTTCTCTAATTTCCAGCACAGTTTAAATCTACCGTGAGGTGTAGAGGTTTGGAAGAGAGAACGCCATACTAACATCGGCTGTATTCCTCCTGGCCTGGTTCCATTCTAGTCCTCGGTCCTTCAGAGATTGTCTAATGTTGTCCTCCCAGCGGACTCTGGGTCGTCCTGGAGGTCTGGATCCCTGGTTCTTAGTTTCCCATTCTAGTGGTAGCCGATCTTCTCCTATTCTGCAGACATGGCCAAACCATCATAGTTGGGACTGTTATACTTGAGTCTGCAGTGGCTTGGTTTTGAGGCCTAACCGTATCGTCTGGTTGCGAACTATGTCTCTTCCTGTTACTTCAACCACCTTCCGCAGATACCTCATTTCTGAGGTTTGGAGCTGGCGTTTGTGGGTTGTAGTTATTGCCCATGACTCGCATCCATGCGTCAAGACTGGATCATAAGTGGAGCGGTATACAGCCATCTTGTCAACTTGTCTTTTACCTAGGCATATCACCATGGTTTTTGTTTTGGAGCTGCTGATGACTATCCCTCTCTTCTCCAGCTCTTCTTTCCAGACTTGCAGGATGGATTGAAGATGTGCCTCTGATTTAGCGATCCGGGCAACATCATCGGCAAATGCCAGCTTTGAAATACAGACCTGTCTCATCTTCCAGTACCCCAATGAATACTTTCTTGTTATCTCCTTACATGCTTTGATGACATCGTCCATAAAGAGAATGAAAAGATAAGGTGACAGAATATCACTTTGTCTTACACCAGTGGTGGTCCTGAACTCTTCTGACTTCCGAATTCGGTTTTCTGTCCTCATATAATTTCTGCAAGACCTGTAGAAGCCATGTATAGCATGAATCAAAGGTGTTAGAATGTATTTCTTTGCCAAGCAGTCCCAAAGTTTGCTCCAGGGGACCTGGTCAAACGCCTTTACCACACCGAAGAAAGAAAAATGCATCTCACCTTTATACTCAAGGGCCTATTCACTCAGATATCTGAGTGAGAATATAAGGTCTTGAGTACTTCGGTTTGCTCGGAAGCCACATTGGACCTCATACATTTGTGATTCATCTAGGAGTCTGTGACGGGTTGCCTCCCCTTAGCTCTGCAGTAGTGGACCAACAGTGGCCAAAACTCAAGAGTAACTATGGTTGGTCTTCAAAGGTGTCTACCTTCGCACAAGATTACTCTTGGCAGAGTTGTAGATAGAAGGATAATGATGCTTCTACATCAAGGGAGTATTCACAAGATGTTCAGAAAGCGAGAACAATGCTGCATGAGGCTGAGCAAATGTTAACTCTAGTATCTGCCGTCAACTTTTGTGAAGGACAGGGTTATCTTATAATTCATTCGCTCGTTCGATCCTCCAGCTGAGTTAATTCAGCGAAATTCCTCTTATTTTTATCGTATAGCTCTGTTTAAGTATATTTAAGAAATTTTCTGACACATACGGATGTAGTACATTCAAAATTATGACATCAACTTTAGATTTGTATATATACAAATAACAAATTTAATAATCAATTATAGTTAACAGTTTAAAAAATGAATAATTCTTTAACAAACAATAATCATCATCTAGTGATTGTTACCGTCATTTTCGACGGTGAAAAAACACCAACCTAATGTATGTTTGGTTTAATGTAATCAAAGAGAGATAAACGTTTATTATCTTTCGGTGACAAGTTTGACTGGTGATTATCTTCTCCTGTCTTATGTTGTCCTGTCTTAGACATGTCTTAGAGTTGACATGTCTTAATTCTATTTATAGGATCATTCGGTGTATCTTTGTCACCCGTTTGGTCGGAAACGCCTGGTCTGGGTTTGCCTCGATCTGGTCCATGCTCTTTGGGCATGCGTGGGGTCTTAGCGGCAAAAGCCGGGAGACCGATATTCAGAGAGTGCGTACCTGTGGCTTAGAACGGATGTCCCAATCCGTAGATTCCTCTCTGCCAAGTTTTCGATAGGGAGTGGAAATTCTGGGAATGGCCGTTTGGCATTCTTCCGTCCCTGAGTGTTTTCTTTATGCCAGTATTGGCTGTATTGTGTTACTTAAGAGTGTCAGGATTCTTTAAAAAAGGTAACTGAAAACGCTATTCGATCTTTTCGTCTCGTTTAGATCTTACAGGTACATGTATCGCTGATGGCGGCATAGTGAGCGAAGCTCACAAGAAGTTATTATACTGCACTCCAGTATGACTTCATATCTACAAGACTAGGTCTAGTTGACCTGTTACTCACATAAGCTTAGGAATCATCTTTATGGATCCGCAATGCAGGCGGAATATGATTTGGCAGAAAATATATATTTAATCTCAGGAGCCTGTGTGAACTGAGAGTGACCTGTTTATCGAGGCCCGCGACCTGCGGCCTGATTTCGTTGTCACCATATCTATTCTTCACCAGAATGAAGTATCTGGCATGTGAGGCCAGTCTGAAGTCTTTTTGCTAATTGTAGGACAATGGCATTGACTTTGTTTATATAGATGATATCGCCCGTACTACGCAATATATTTGCTAGGGCTTACCTGACGGGGCTCAGTCAGGGGTTAGAGCTATTGCATAAACTGTAAACACTGATAAAGACATTGTTACATGTCTGGGATCTGTGATGGTTGAAGCTGACCTTTGTAACTACACATATTATGTACCCGATTGTATACTATTGACTGTTTCGTTCATCATCATCGTATTATCGTACGTCACAAATAAATATTGTAAACGTCAACAGCATTCCCTACTTCACTGACTTCTACTTGTGGTTGTGTGAGTTAATGTGAAGACGTCCAAGAGCCTATACGGCCTTCGTGTTATCAGCACTGTTATCTACACACTTACACCATCAACCACATTGTCATACAAGTATTACACGTCTGAATCTGCAGGAATACTGACATTATGTATGTGTCTACTAAACCCTGGCGACACCTCACGCTAGTGACCTAGATTCCTTGCTACTACTTGGTACTGCTCAGGACAACATGACACGCTCAACGTACTACCATTCATAATACAGGAAACCAGTACGTTACATCAGTACATTTACACTGAGCAACCTTATTGATGCGTGATGCCATATGATGATGGATGGCATCCGCATGTCTGGTTTTGTGTAGTGTGCAGATGTGTTCAGTCAAAACAATGTTCATACAAAAATAACAGGGCAATCCACATAGGACGTCAGTAAACTCACGACGTATAAAGTCAATGATTCTTGAAACAGCCGTTGACGTTTTTCTTCATTATTTATTGTGGACGCCACAGTGACAAAATGGTTACGCGAATATGTAGACACATCAAACAGTCATTATCACAGCAACATTCAATACAGCAATAGACGGTAGACAGCATTACAATGATGAGTCAGATGCATGTTATATTTCATAGTGCTGTAAATGTAGTCAGGTGAAAAACTCCATCCTTTTCTATAACAGCCAGGAGATAACCAGATATATGAGATCAGTTCACTCTCCTTAGTCTGACTTCAGCAAGACAGACACGTCTGCCGAAGTATAAATAATGTCCTCAAAAATATCCTCTAGATAATAAAGGTTTTCCAAACCTAGTTCATTTAACAAAGTAGCAAGTAATGGTCCTTGGGACTTGCATCAACCGATGCAGTACAATACAGCGACATGTGAGCTGGGAAAAAACATCTCGTGACGACGACTTTCGAAGAAAGGCTATGAACCAGAAATCGTTCACGACCAAAAATCGATAGAGTTAATGAAAAAGTCAATTTACCTTGCTTTCATGAAATACACAGAAATATCACGCCTCCCGGCATGTGGGAAACACTAGAGGTATTATCTCGAATAAACGAAATATCCATTAAGAGGACTACACATCCCTGACAGAACAAAAAAATAGCGGAGATCCCCTCTTCAACGAGGCATCTCTTTCGCCATTCCAAATCGCTCACTCCACTAGTGGTGGGCGGAAACCGATCGACCAAGAAGCAAGACAAGTCATGCGCAGTCCAGCGCAAAATGACCACAGCTCAAACTTAACTGCATTCGATACCAACGCGAGAAGACAAATGCTTACCGAGAAAAGTGACTATAAATTTCAAGCAGTTGTTGCCCTTGCGTTATAAAATAGATATTGAAATAAAACGATGTTGCGAGAATTTATCACGCAACATATCACCACCTCCTCCCGATAAAAAAAAAATGTGGAACATATTTTTTTTTTAAATATCAAAGAGCATGCGATAAGCGGCTCAAAACGCACGAATTATGCGCTGATAATTAATTAAATTGCCTAACATGAGGCTAATTATAGAGTGTCTGGTGAGGATATACCTCAACAGAAAAATAAATATGTCTCAAAAAATATTCACATCGGGGAGGTGTCACCAACACACACATCACGTTAGCATGTAAACACAATATACGTATGCAAGTTACCATAATCATCATTAAACAGCATACTCTAATATTGTCTTTAAAAATGGATGTACAAATCTGATAGGAAAATTTAAATAGTAAAGTCTTTGACATGTAATGACATAAGTACATAGTAAAGTTAAACTACATGACGATCCAGGACATATGCTCTGGTATTCCGAGGGTAAGTACACAATCTAGAACTCGTCATGCTTGATACTAGTAAGGTAAGTCCTCAGCTCAACAATGACATTCTGAGAAAGTACAAGCAATATAATGCTAATTAATAACTAATATGCTTCATAAGGTACAATACATTATTAATAATTGTGGCTGTTTAGTAAACTAACGGCCCTTATATTAACTACTCAGTCCTCCTCTATCATCTTAAAAACGAACAGAAGAAGATGACAACAAAGCACGATAGTGTGTACATATAAAGTGAGTACAGATGTGCTAATCTATTGTAGTAATATAGGTGTGTTATGACTCTGTAATATATGGAAATATAGGACAGAAGTATTAGTTGGAGTCATGTGGGCATCTAGACAAAATGTCAGCCATCACATTATCCGCACCACGGATAGCTCGTACCGTGAAGTGAAAAGGTTGAAGAGCTATAGCATATCGAGTGGATCTCGAACTCTTCAAATTCTTAGTCTGAATAGCTGTAAGAGCTTTCTGATCAGTCTCTAGAATGAAATGTGCGCCCAGGAGGAATCTTTGTAGTTTTAGAATTGACCAAACCATCGCTAACAACTCACGGTCTAAAACCGAGTAGTTCCTCTCTGCCGCATTTAGTTTTCTAGAAATGTACATAACAGGATGCAGAGTATTTGCATATTCTTGCATCAGTGCTGCTCCAATCCCAGTGGATGAAGCATCACTTCGAAGAACAAAAGTCCTATCAAGAGTAGGTAATCTTAGGATGGGAGGAGAAGAAAATATATTTCTTGATTTGGTCTAGTGAAGATTGGCATTCTCCAGACCAACGGACCAGATTAGGCGAACCTTTCTTCAACAATGTTGAGAGAGGTGCCATGATCGAAGATAAATTTGGAATAAATCTCCCATAAAATTGAATTAAACCTAAGAGACTCCTAACTTGTTTCTTCGTTCTAGGAACAGAGATGTTCAGTATTTTGGAAGTATTGTGGTCTTCTGTCTTCAAGAGACCATGACCAACACGATGACCCAGGAAAGAGATTTCACCAAAACCAACAAAAGCTTTAGAAGGTTTCGCTGTCAAATTATTCTCACGTAGAGTGGACAGTAAGTCATATAACCCTAAATAGTGATCTTCCCAGGTATCACTGAAGAGACAGATGTCATCTAAGTATGCGATGACATCCGAACGATGTGACAGAATTCGACGCATCATGCGAACGAAAGTTGCAGGGGCGTTCATGAGACCAAAAGGCATAACATTCCATTGAAATAGACCCCTAGGTGTAGAAAAAGCAGTAAGAGGTTTGGCATGCTCTGCTAAAGGCACTTGCCAATAACCTTTAGACAAGTCAAGTTTAGTGAAGAATCTAGAATTAGAAAGTCTAATCAGTAGATCTTCTAACAAAGGCATCGGTTCAGCATCGAACTTTGTGACCTGATTCAATTTGCGATAATCAACACAAATTCGTATGTTCTTATCCTTCTTCCGGACAATAACCATGGAAGAAGAATATGGTGAAGTCGATGGTTCAATTATATTTAATTGAATCATTTCATCCAATTCCTTTTCCACTTGCGACTGAAAGTGTATAGGAATAGGATACGGCCTAACCCTAATTGGATTATTGTCGGTAAGAATTATGTCATGTTCTATGACATCTGTGTGTCCAGGAATGTCAGTGAGAACATCCTGAAATGTTTGTAACATCGACGAGACTTGTCGATGTTCGTCACCAGAAAGATTAGGAGAAACAGAAACGTTTTTCCAAGATTCCGTGGAATGTAATGGAACCACCGGAAGGGGAAGGTTGACATCAGAGAAGGTAGCTTCCTCATCCTGTATGACAGACAGGGATGAATAATGACCGTGAGGTGCAGGAGCATCATCCGTTGCCTGGAAAATAGGCAGCAAATAGTCCGGACGTTCGTGAAATTCCGAAAGCATGTTTATGTGGAAAGTTTTATGCTTTCCATCAATATCGACCACATAGTCAACATCGGAAATCCGAGAGACTATTGCATACGGACCTTTCCATGCAATAAGAAGTCTATTTTCCCTACTGGGGAGTAGGACGAATGCTTTGTCACCTGGACAAAGTTGTCGTAGACATCTATTCTTGTTAGCAAACTGTCTTGCCTTCTCTTTAGCAATTTCTGATGAAGCAGTTGCTAGCTTACATGCCTCAATGATCTTTTGTCTAAGAGCAATGACATACTCATATGAGGATTGAGTTTCATCGCTAATATCATCGGCAGTGATGAGATCGTGTAATAAAGACATAGGGCCGCGTGGACGCGCGCCAAAGACAAGTTCGAAGGGAGAAAATCCTGTGTGTTCATTAGGGACTTCTCTATAGGCAAAGAGAGCCGCGGGTAAAACCCTGTCCCACTCTTGAGGATGATCTTCAGTTATCTTACCAAGCAAAGTCTTGAGCGTTCTATTCAGACGCTCAACTAACCCATTAGACATAGGATGGTAGATACTACTGAGAGATCGTTCAATATGTAAGGTAGACATTACCTGTGACATAGTGTCAGATATGAGTTGAGTGCCATGGTCTGATAATATTTCTCTGGGGAACCCCAAGCGAGAAAATATCAACCAAAGAGCATCTGCGATATCTGTAGTAGATATGCTCTTAAGAGGAATAGCCTCTGGCCAACGTGTGCACATATCGACACATGTAAGGATGAACTGATGTCCTCTGGCCGACTTGACCTTAAAAGGGCCAATAATATCTATGGCCATTTTCTGAAACGGCCGAATAGGAATGTCAGCAGCCTGGATAGGCGCAGCATGTCGTGGTCCTCTAGATTTGACCTCCTGACATACCTTGCATGATCGGCAGTAAATACGAATGTCCTTATTGACAAAAGGCCAAAAGAAAGCCGCAAGGACTCTCGACTTCGTACGGGAAAAACCCATATGTCCAGCACATTGCGAGTCATGAGCATGTTGTAATATTTGCACTCTCATGCTCTTGGGAACAAGAATTTGCGAATGTGCCGACGTAGTCGAATCTTGTACCATACGTACAAGTACGCCG
Organism: Oreohelix idahoensis; assembly: GCA_024509875.1. Taxonomy (NCBI): domain Eukaryota; kingdom Metazoa; phylum Mollusca; class Gastropoda; order Stylommatophora; family Oreohelicidae; genus Oreohelix; species Oreohelix idahoensis. The sequence goes on along the minus strand of JAMPIV010009825.1, from coordinate 199,607 downwards.
TTTCTCATTGCAATCCAAGATTTTCTATTTGTATCCTGATTCGGATCACCTTTCTTCGCAAGAACGAAGAATTTTTTTAAAGAAGGATCTTCTTCTTGCAATTTTATGAAAGAGTCACGAGTGATTACTAAGTGACTATCTTGGCTATCAACTTCATTATCACTATTCAGTGAAGTTTCGGGTGTTTGTAGAGCTTGTGCTCTTGTAACTACTGCATTTGTAGCTTGCATGTTATTATCTTCCCAAGCAGCAATCTGCTGTGGGGTACACTCCCTAACTCCGTGAATACGACCAATAATAAGGTCCGCAATAGGATTAGGTAAGAGACAAGCATGCACATCTCCAGTAAAGAAAGGAGTGGCAATGCGAATTACAGCAGTAGGATATTTTTCTAGAGTGCCGCCAAATGTGACACATTTAATAACCTTTCCTGTAGCACAAGATGGATCTACAAGCGATTGTCTAACACCAATAGTGGTGCATCCGGAATCGAAAAGTAGTGAGACCGGAGTATCATTAACAAGACCCTTATGTAGAATTAAAGAACCCCTCCCGTCATGCGCAACAGCAGCAGGAAGAGCGGGAAGTGGGTGACCACAACTCAAAGTAGTTATGGTACCCGGTTCGAATAAAGTACTGCATTGGGGGCATTTGTTTGCTCTCTCAAAGTCAAAAGCAGAACCAGTGACAGCGTCAAAGTTTTTATTATCAACAACATGATTACAGGCTCCCTCAGTTTCCTGTTGTACAGCATTAGCCTGCTGATATCTCTTTTTTTTGTGTTGAGATCTACCCCGACTATTATTACCTCTGAAGTTATCAGAGTTATTATTATCTCTGCAGTTATTATTGTCTCTATTGTAATTGTTATCCTGGTTCGAATTCCAGTTTCCACGATTACTATCATGTTCACATTGATGCGAACATCTATTTGTTTGGTTCTGAGGTCTTCGGCAGGAATAACCTCTATTACCATATCCTCTTTTGAAATGCCTATAATTATTAGGGTGATAGTAACGACCACTATCAGGTTGTCTCCAATTCTTCGAAGAAGAATCACCATGAAATTGGTTTCCATGATTTTGACAGAAATTACCGCTGCTCTTTCTATCAAAATTTTGTTGGAATCTACGAGCAAAGTTTTGACCATACGGAGCTGCCGAAGCAACTGGTAAACCTTCTTTCACCTTAGAGTTACCCATGGTTATGTGTGGGTGTGCAGTTACGTATTGGCAACAGAAATCTTCCATTTCTTTTATTGTTTTAGGTTTACGTTCATGAAGGAAAGCAAGGAAAGACTCATTGACAGACGACATGACTTTGTCTCTAAGTATTAAGTCCATAAGTCCTTCATAAGTTTTTTCCGTCTTAGATAGTTCAACCCATCGTGAGAAAGTAATGCGTATTCTTGCAATAAACTCGGAGAATTCAACTCCATTTTCAGGTAACATGTTTTTAAATTGTAGACGATAGCCGTCTTCGTTAAGCTGATATTTCTTTAACAGAGCGGCCCTGACAACCTCATAATTGTTCTTGTCAGGTTCATCCACCATATTTAATATACTTAGAGCTTTACCTGTCAGTATCCCTGATAACTGATAAACATATTTTGCTTTGTCTATGTTATGAGCTGTACATGCTTGTTCAAATCTGTCCAGATAGAACATTATGTCATCACTGGAAGGACTAAAAGTTGGCAACTTAATCTTAAAAGTATCATTATTAGCCTTACCAGAAGATGAACCCTTGTTTGAATCATTACCATTACTCATGTTCATCAATTTCAATTTTTCCAACTCTAAAGCTAAGACCTTTTCTTCATGTTCCATTTTTGCTTTCTCTTTCCTCTCATCAGACTCTCTCTGTAATCTTCTCTCCTCAGCCTGAGCCTCTATTTGAAGTCTTTCAGCTTCTTTCTCAAGTCTTTTATTCTCAGCCTCTTTTTCAAGTCTTTTATTTTCAGCCTCTTTTTCAAGTCTTTTATTTTCAGCCTCTTTTTCAAGTCTTTTATTTTCAGCCTCTAGCTGGAGTTTTCTTTCCTCAGCTTCTGATTCCCTTTTTTGTTTTTCCATTTCCATTTGGAATCTTTTTTCATCCACCTGCATCTGCAGTTTCTTTTGTTCAGCTTCCATATGCAGTTTCTTTTGTTCAGCTTCCATTGCTTTATCATATCGAGCAGTTGCAAATTCTTCTAACTTATCACCAGTCTTCCCAAGCAATTTACCCTGCTCAATAAAGTGCTCAAATGTAGACATGTTGTCTAACATATGCGTCCAAAACCTGAAATAATTAACTAATTTATTTCAAACCTAAGTGTAACAAGTCTTAATTAAGCACTTGTATATTCACATCACCTTATATTATCCCAGTCTCTGTGGGAAACAAGTCTCCAATCAAAGAACTTGTATATGAAATATCACCAATCAATTCTTGATCATAAGTGCACTTCTCATTCAATAGTGCACAACACTATTCATCATTCATTTATCATCAGTGTAGTAGTAACAGTGCATTAGCATAGCCCATTAACTAATTACTATAACTGTAAACAATGACTATGTAAACACATGCAGAATGTAAACATTGAAAATGTAAACAATGCAAACAATGTAAACAATAACAATGTAAACAATAACAAAGATCAGCAACAATACAAAAACGTTCGCAGAAATCAACTAAAAATAAAGCAGAAATTAATGAAATATCACAAAAAATGTGACGATATCTGCGCTATAATTAAACAAAATACATGACACCACAGTGTATAAACAAAAATGTTGTATGAAACTAAATTATAGACAAGAGTAGGCTAACAAATACAAACAAATCAAAACAAAACTAAAGAATGCGAAATAATAACGAAAACAATATTAAAACATGTCATCACAGCTAACATAAATAGCAACAGAAGTCGCTTAGCAAATTCCAGTATCGGAAATTTGCAACCCCTACAGAAAACGCTCACAATAGACGACCTCTATGACGTGGCATAATCTAACGGAGACACCACCCAACCGAGAACCCGCTGAAATATAAACATATAAATATACAAATAACATATAGACATATAACATATAGAATGAGATGATACACAGAAGACTCAGCAGAAGTATAAGGGCACAGTTTACATACAAACAGGCCACTTAACTTATAGGCTTCCAATCGTCGAACAGCAGAAAAAACGGATGTCAATCAACGTCCTAAAGAGCGAAGCTCCAACGATGATGGCACATCTGAACTGCTTCCACTGCTAACACGATGGTACTTGAGCTTCTGACATACTGTGTGTTGAGTTGTTTCGGCACTTGACCTTCTAATCCAAAAGTAAGTTGATGGAAATCGGTACTTGGCCTTCTTCAGAAAACAACCCGTTTCAACCGGCACTTGACCTTCACAAAAACGACAGCACTGGAACCTTGACAGCAGCAACTTGCTTGACTTGCGTAAAAGATAACAGCAGTCCGAGTTATCCGGCAACATGTAACAACGCCGGGTACTGTCAAATTCTTGTTTCCGTCAAAAAATTGAAATTTTGACTTTTACCGGGCAACGCCGAGTACTTTGAAAATTTTGAAGATGTTGACTGTCTTGAAGAATGTTAATTTCTTGAAGGATGTTGATGAATTCTTGTTGAAAATGAAGTGGGTAAGGGACCCCGTGTTTGCTAGTACCAGAATCAAACCAGCTTATGGCCACCAAATGATGCGTGATGCCATATGATGATGGATGGTATCCGCATGTCTGGTTTTGTGTAGTGTGCAGATGTGTTCAGTCAAAACAATGTTCATACAAAAATAACAGGGCAATCCACATAGGACGTCAGTAAACTCACGACGTATAAAGTCAATGATTCTTGAAACAGCCGTTGACGTTTTTCTTCATTATTTATTGTGGACGCCACAGTGACAAAATGGTTACGCGAATATGTAGACACATCAAACAGTCATTATCACAGCAACATTCAATACAGCAATAGACGGTAGACAGCATTACAATGATGAGTCAGATGCATGTTATATTTCATAGTGCTGTAAATGTAGTCAGGTGAAAAACTCCATCCTTTTCTATAACAGCCAGGAGATAACCAGATATATGAGATCAGTTCACTCTCCTTAGTCTGACTTCAGCAAGACAGACACGTCTGCCGAAGTATAAATAATGTCCTCAAAAATATCCTCTAGATAATAAAGGTTTTTCAAACCTAGTTCATTTAACAAAGTAGCAAGTAATGGTCCTTGGGACTTGCATCAACCGATGCAGTACAATACAGCGACATGTGAGCTGGGAAAAAACATCTCGTGACGACGACTTTCGAAGACAGGCTATGAACCAGAAATCGTTCACGACCAAAAATCGATAGAGTTAATGAAAAAGTCAATTTACCTTGCTTTCATGAAATACACAGAAATATCACGCCTCCCGGCATGTGGGAAACACTAGAGGTATTATCTCGAATAACGAAATATCCATTAAGAGGACTACACATCCCTGACAGAACAAAAAAATAGCGGAGATCCCCTCTTCAACGAGGCATCTCTTTCGCCATTCCAAATCGCTCACTCCACTAGTGGTGGGCGGAAACCGATCGACCAAGAAGCAAGACAAGTCATGCGCAGTCCAGCGCAAAATGACCACAGCTCAAACTTAACTGCATTCGATACCAACGCGAGAAGACAAATGCTTACCGAGAAAAGTGACTATAAATTTCAAGCAGTTGTTGCCCTTGCGTTATAAAATAGATATTGAAATAAAACGATGTTGCGAGAATTTATCACGCAACACTTATACATCTCCAGTCTCCGTGCAATCCTACTTCTACATCAAACAGACTTCAACAGTGATGTAATGGGGTACTGGGTAAAAGTTCACTTGGCAGCTTATATGTTTCTACGTAGCTACCAATGAGGTTCTGCTCCAGCTGATGTTTTGGGTCTTTGCAGATAGAGAACTGGATCACACTCGTCACTGGTCAAGTTGTAAAGTTGTAGCACGTTCCAAGAAGTGTCAGGGAGTAACTACCAAGCTGGTCCCGCGTCTCTAAGACCCGTCTGATGATGGTATCTAGCGTCGAATTCAGGCCACTTATACCCTCACTTGTTTCGGAGATATTACCCTCAACTGGTAACACCGATTAGTGTCACAAAAGAAAAGAACAAATACCCTCTTGAGTATTGCGTTTTCCGACACATACTTATGTGTCCCCCTCTTCCTATTCCACCATTCCATCTATCTCAGAACTTTACCCTCGATGAGAATTAATCTTAATTCCATTGAGCGAAAACTTTCTTTACATTTAAATTGAATAGATTTATGTTTAACTTTACATTGGTTGAAAAGATTAATAATATAGATTGAATATGTTTTCATTTACATCTACACTGGTTGAAAATGTTAATAACATAACAAGTATGTACATCATTTCTTTCATCATTCACTTCCTGTTCCATGTGGAACTTGGGACTACCTTTGCTTTTAAGTCTCTATAAGAAACTCGCATAAAGCAGTCATCAGCCTTTGCACTGGTGGTTCATGAAATCATCATTCTATATGCTGAGGTGGCCAGCCTCAAATGACTTGGACATCTACTTAGCAATTTTCACATATTAATATTCGCACGTCAATATATACATATTATTTCACGTGTTAATAATGCAAAACACAGAATTATAGATATACAGCTTACCCCAAGTTGACTTTGGGATCACAGACTTCTGGCTCAGAGATAGAGTAAGGCAACTTGTTGAAGATACCTCTTACACGTGTTCTGGGGTTAATACCTTATAATAAGCTCCCACTTTGACTACGTATTTCAGGTTCCTCTGATTCCGGTTTTCTTTGCTAATAATAATAGAGTTTTCCTGGGCTTTTAAGTACTCAAGAGGCTCCAACAAGTCCGGTCCGGTAAATGAATTCTGATTTTTTTCTTAACTCTGGCAGGTCTGGTTGTTTTCTCGACGAGGTGATTGTCACAGTGCTATAAACTGCAAAATTGTCAAGTTATAATCACCCTTTCGTTCCTGGCACGTGTTGTTTACTATTAGAACAGGCCCCAATCAGAAATGTTGTTATGTTTACATCTCGAGTGCCGGCCAATAGTTTCAAACATGCGTGTTTATGATGGGGTTTATTCAAAAATTTCCTCATAGGAATTATGTATGTGATTGTAAAGGTCACGTCTTCCATATATGACAATCGTGACATTCGAATATTCTCGTCAATGATTACAAATACAACTCCTTATATTATCACAAGTAATGTTTTCGTAATAATTCTGCCGGAAGCTTATTACAACTTTCCGACTGTCAAGTGCGTGTCTGTAATCTGTCCGCAAGCGGATGATTTATCGCCCGGCACGCCTTAGGTAAACACAACGCTCGGTCACTATGCGAAAACTGGCCGGCCCATCTGGGTTTTTTACTTGTGTCTAATCTTAGCAAAGCCGACAAGCTTAAAGCAAACATGACGAATTATAACCGAAGGGAGTGTAAAATTGATTAGAAAATGGCTAATACCTGAGAGAAAGTGAGTAAAGGAAATGTGCTGACCACAAGAAAAGGCACGTAATTTAGTACACACAAAAATGTAACTAAAGACTACCGGAGTTGACAAGAGATCGATCCAAATTCCATGACAGTCTGAGTCTCTGCTTCAGGATTCTAGAGTAGATTTTACCAGGGACACTGAGAAGGGATATGTTTCTATGATTTCCACATTATCGGTTGTCACCCTTATGGAAAATGGGTGTTACGATGGCAATCGCCCAATCTTTTGGTATGGTATTGTGGTACCAAGCTGCCTGTAAGACTCTCAGAATGATAGGTTTTCTGCTGCTCCCATGTACTTAACCGTTTCTGGTGTTATACCATCATGCCCTGCTGCTTTGCCCATCTTGATTTTCTCCAGTGTTGCCTTTTGTTCTTCTGTCTTGATGCCATCTTCGCCACCGTTGGTTTCCTCTTCTGTGCTAGTGCTTATCGTTTCTGGGGCTTGACCTTGCTCACCACCAAGGGGCTCTGAGAAATATTCTTTCCATTACTTTCTTTGGGGCACTAAGCAGTTTATCTAGCTTTTCCTTTATAAATTTAAGATGGCACTGTTTTTTCTTCCTCGTGTTCTTTAGGGTCTTGTAGAACCGTTTCTGGTTTTCTTGAGCATCTTTTTCTAGTTTTTTTTTCAAAATTCTTCCCAGAATTTCTGTTTTCCTGCTAGAACCTTGTTCTTAGCTTCTTAGTATCACGTATTCTTTATATTTCTGGGGTTTTCCTGCTATTTTGATCTTCTTAGAATTGTATCCATGATTTTTTCTTCTCTCTTATTTTCTTTTTAACCTCCTCTGTTGAACAAGGTGTCCTCTTTCCGTTCTTCCCAAATCGTACTTCGCCACATGCTTCTGCTGCAGCTGTCTTTATAATATCCTTGAATTTAAGCCAAAGGGTTGTCATGTAATCAGGTTGTTCTTCTCTGTGTTTCTGACTGCTGTAACAATACGCCCCTGATACTTGGTCTTAACTTCTGGTTCTCTTACCTTGTAGGTCTTAATGGTCATCTCACCTGTTCGTTTACTTAGTTTCTTGCGTGATTGTGGGCAATGCCAAAGCCGAGCAACTCTTTTAGTAGTTCTTGTAATTGTCAGCAGGTAGTGATCACTTCCAATCTCTGGCCCTCTCCAGACTCTAGAATCCGCACATACTTGAATGAGTTCTCCCTAACAATGGCATAGTCAATAACTGATTTCTCATTCTTTGTTATTTCATATCTGGGTTTTGCATGTATGCGTATATGATGATAAATATCACTGTCCTTTTTTATAAACAACTTTTGTTTACATTGTGCAATGTTAAACTTTAAATGATTATTAAACCTGTTCATCTGTAATTATAAAGCTACAGGTGGATGAATCACTACTGAGTGAAGTGTATATTTGCACCCGTATATTGTTCTAAGTACATAACCAGATAGAGCTATTAGATTAAGATCTTCTTAATCACTTTGAGCTGAGGCTCATAAATATGAACGAAACTATATTACCTCACAGAAGGAATAATACGTTCATCACAGCTTAGATGATATCAGTTGTTATGCTTGCATTTCTTTAAAAATCCTGTGAAGCTGCCTTAAATTGAAGCAACATTCTTCTATTTTTATTTCTGCCAAGAGTAATCTTGAGCGAAAGTTGATAACTTTGAAGACCCTAACCTTAAATTTGGCCATTGTTAGACTACTACTGTGAAGCAGGGGAGACAATCACGCCACACTGCCTTTGAGTTCCCTAACTCATGTCCAGACTCGGGTACTTCTTCTTCTTCCTCGTTCGCCTTCAGACTTCCACATTTATGACTATAATAAAGGCAGTAGTCAGCTCAAGGTTCCCGACATCTCCAAACAGTTTTTCGTTGACAGAAGTGGGCTGTTGCCATTTGCTACTCCGTTCATTACTGTAGGTTGGGCAGTACTGCAGCAGGTGTTCGACTGTCATCGGGCTGGTACCGCAAGTGCAGAGATCTGTTGCACCAATTTTGTATTTGTGATATAGATGGTATCTCAATCTGTTGTGTCCAGTCCGTAGCCGAAAAATGATGAGTGAAAAATTTACAGAGAGTGAGTAAAAAAAATTACAGAAGCCAGGTGCATTGACGGTAACAAAACAAAAAAGAAAATCGACATACGGTAGAAGAAGAAAACTGATGACAAGATCGAGAAAAGCGCCAGTGGAATAAGAGATGAGAAGAAGAAGCTGGAGATGGATAGGACACACATTGAGGAAACTTGTTGATAGCATTACAAGGTAGTCCTTGTTCTGGAATCCCCAGGGTAAGAGAGGTAGAGGAAGACCACACAACCAACAGAGAAGAGAACCTGAGATAGACCATGGAATGGATGAGCTGATGACAAGCGACAGGATGACTAGGCATACGTTTGTTGAAGATCTGTGATCCTTGCGGAGTTAACAGAAAGATTAGGGCTTCTGCACTTTCTGGCATGTCGTACAAGGCGACTAATATGATTTGTGAACGTTTTGACTTCTGGGTGTTTTACACTGCTTCTCTTTTATTGCTGCTTTCGTTCTATCTGATTAAACAAAATATTTAAAAAATGACAAAATTTAGATAATCAGTAATTCAATATCTAAATACTGTCATACTCTATCACGGATTATGTCGAGAGATAAGGTCACTCTGTCACAGATTATGTCGATTGGCAGTGATACTCTGTCACAGATTATGTCGAAAGATAATGTCACTCTGTCACAGATTGTCGGTGGACAGTGATACTCTGACACAGATTATCACTGTTGCGCCCAAGAAAAATATCAAATTAATTATTGATGATAACATTGACTGAATTATATATGACCATTTAGACCTGCAAATACGAGTATTTTAATTTGTAATGGTGGCAACACTAGTATTTTCTCACAATTTTAGTTGTTCGGCTCTTCATTGTCTAGTCAAGGGGTGTTTGTAATTGCAGTACGAAAGCGAGGAGTGAGGAAGTTAAAATATGGAAAATTTACTATAATAAAAATATAAAATTGTGGTCATGGATTTCAGTTTAAGAAGGTAAAAAAAAAAAAACAGAAGAAAGCGATTTTTATGATTGTTATTTCAATTTAAATAGTAAAACATGCTTTATGGCTTAATTTATATTTATTGTAAAGGACCATCTTTCGAGGGGTGTGTGTTTATTTATATTTTTCGTGCTTATTCCTGCCTTTTGCGTTTGCACGACTGTTTGTTTGTATCCCATATAGAAAGGAATGTGATGTCCAGGGTTCTCTCTTTATGTGCCTGGCGAATAAACATTAATTCTTAGTATTAACTTACTTTGTGCACACATCTCTTTCTCCAATGAAAGTAATAATAACTGAATGACGGTTTGTAACTTTATTACACATGACGACGAACTTCACATTAGACCCATTGATGTGGTCAGGCAATAAGAACATAATCCAGATTAATAATAATAATAAAAGTCACTCATTTGCATGAACAATTATGAATGTTAAATATGCCATACATTATAATACTTCCATGTAAAAACAGGAATATACATTAGGGTTATCCACACATGCCCACACACACATCTGTGCCGCCTAACGGCTGGACACTCAATGCTTCTCCTCGCTGCTGAACTCTCTCTCGTTTTTTTACCTGCCTTGTTAGCAAAACTTCCCCAGCCAGTCTCATCACGTGACATAGAGTGGCTATTTGGGTGAAGTGGCAAAGTGCCAAACTCGGCGTTAAAATTAATGCATTTTCTACTCCCAACATTGCCCCCCTGTTCCCGAGCGGAAACCAAGGGTTTTCGCTTGAGAACAGTGGATAGTTAGCCCAAGAACTATTAATCTATTAGAAAAGAAAAATCCTACTGTTCAGAATAATATATATGAAGTATTAATTGTAGTGCGAAATGACATGAAAACAGATATATGTAAACAGTTTAGACAAAATGTAATCCAATCTTTCAAAAAATGCACTTAAAGTCATAACATGAATGTTTCAATAGTATATCACCTGAAAACAAAACAAGATCAGACAATGTCAACATCTGGCACAAACAATTTCACTTTCCAGTTACATTCCTTGACAATAAGTCTGCCAGAAATTTTTTGATCCCTTGATGGGGATAATTGTATATCTATATTCTTGGATAAGCAAGAACCATCTGTGTAATCTACTGTTTGTTGTAGTTTTTTTATTTAGGGATGTTAGTGGACGGTGATCCGTCTGGAGGTAGAAATGTGCGCCAAGTAAATAGCGTGATAACTTGCCCATACACCAAATGATGGACAAGAGTTCTCTTTCACTGGTGGAATACCGAGTTTCTGCTGGTAGCAACTTTCTGCTTACATACAAGCATGGATGTGGAGTATCATTGAACCATTGCAACAGGCAACCACCAATGCCAGTCTGAGAAGCATCAGTCCTCAGAAGAAATGGCATAGTGATATTAGGTAACATCAAAATAGGTGCCTTGGAAAATACTGTTTTAATTTTGTTCAAAGCTCCACTGCAAGTATCGGACCAAACAATTTTATTAGGAGCTCCCTTTTTAGTCAAAGATGACAGGACAGAAGAAATAGATGAAAAGTTCGGAATGAACTTGTGATAGAAGTTAATGAGTCCTAACATGCTCCTAACCTGTTTCTTTGTCCGAGGGATATCTAATTCTAATATGCGTTTGACAGTGTGCTCATCAGTGTATAACATGTGGTTACCAACACGGTGACCAAGAAATGAAATTTCTCGACAACCAATCTGAACTTTTGAAGGTCTAACTGTCAAACCATGCTTTCTGAGTAGCATTAATAAAGATTTTAATCCTGTGATATGTTCTTGCCAAGAACTATGGAATAAACAGATGTCATCTATGTATGTGATGACATCAGATCTATCTCCTAAGAGTCTCCGCATCATGCGCACAAAAGTCGCGGGAGCATTGACAAGGCCAAAACACATATAGTTCCATTGGAATAAACCATATGGAGTCATAAATGCAGTTAGAGGTTTGGCTTTATCAGTTAAAGGGATCTGCCAATATCCCTTGGATAGATCTAGTTTGCTAAAGTATGTAGCCTGGGATAGTTGTGATAAGAGATCCTCCAAAACAGGCATGGGCTCGGCATCTGTGAGAGTGACACTGTTAAGACGTCTAAAATCAATGCAGATGCGAAGAGATTTGTCCTTCTTTCTAACTAGAACCATAGGAAAAGAATAGGATGATTCAGAAGGAGAAATGATGCTCATGCGTAGCATATCCTTAAGTTCACTTTCCACCTGAGATCTGTAGTGTAAGGGTATAGTATACGGTCTGAGTTTGATAGGGTGATCATCAGTCAATGTAATATCATGAGAGATAACATCAGTGCGACCTGGAAGTTCAGTCAGCACATCAGAGAAAGATTCTAAAACAGCAAGAGCCTGTTCTCGATAACTAGAATCTAAATCACCTGATACAGTTACATCTCTCCAAGATTCGGAAGATGTTAAAGGCAGCAGAGGAAAATTAAAAGAAATATCGCTCGCTGTAGAATCATCAGATTCCACAACAGCTGACAAAGTCTGTCGAACTGGTTCATCAGAAATACTGTCCAAGATAGGTTCTAATTCTGCAGGGCGCTCCACATATAATTTTAACATATTGATGTGAAATGTTTTAACTTTGCCCCTTATGTCAATGGCATAATCCACATCAGTTTTCTTCTCAACCACCTTAAAAGGGCCCTGCCAGGAAATTAGCAGTTTATTTTCCTTGGTTGGAAGAAGTAGCCATACTTGTTCTCCTGGTAGGAACGAACGTAATTTTCGAGATTGGTTGCAGCGCACTCTCGACCTCTGTGAAGCATTACGTATCATACCTGATGCATAAGTACATGCATCTACAAGGCGTTGTCTGAGATCAATGACCAGTTCATAGCTGGTACGGACAGTAACATCCTCCACTGATCCCAACAACAAATCCTTGAGTATGTGCATAGGACCTCTAGGGTTGGCACCATATACCAACTCAAATGGCGAAAAGCCAGTGCTCTCATGGGGCACTTCTCTGTAAGCAAATAAGACTGCTGGTAACATTCGGTCCCAGTCACGAGGACATGTCTCGGTGACTTTGCCTAACAACTGCTTCAACGAGCCATTGAAACGCTCGCAAACGCCATTGCTTTCCGGATGGTATGGGCTTGTGAACGAATGCTTAATTGCTAACATGTTCTCAATATCTTTCATCATTTGAGACATAAATTGAGTACCACGATCTGATAAGATTTCATCAGGAAATCCTATGCGACAAAAAATAACAAATAAAGCATCAGAGACAGCTGCTGAGGTGATAGTCTTCAATGGTATGGCCTCCGGCCAACGTGTACATAAGTCTATACACGTTAGGATATATCGATATCCTCTATCTGACATGACTGACATAGGACCAACTATGTCAATTGCAATCTTGGTGAAAGGCCGTAATGGCACATCAGTGACTTGTAAGGGTGCAGCGTGGTGCTTGCCCCTACGTGCTACCTTTTGACAAGTTGTACATGACCTGCAGTATAGCTTTACATCTTTGTTAACACAGGGCCAATAAAAATTTGAGGTGACACGAAACAGAGTACGCTTAAACCCCATATGACCAGCTAAAAGCGAGTCATGGGCAGTATTCAATACAATAGGTCTAAAACTCTTTGGAATAACTACCTGTCTCCTGACTAAAACATAGTTGTCAAAGCATCTAGTCAGTACTGAGTTCTTAAATTCAAACCAGTAACGTGAAGTTTTTGTCTTCTTCACATGCTTGCTCTCTGCTAGAGCAAACAATGGTTGCAAAGCAACATCTTCACGCTGTTTGGTCGCGAACGACTGGGGGGAAACATTATGAACATTCTGAAGAGATGCTCTCTCACTAAATGGTATAGCTGGCTCTGCCTTGGATTCAGCGGCATGCTGGGCCCTAGTGACCACAGCGTTAGCCAACATTGGGTGAGATTCAACCCATTTATGTATCTCCTCTGGGGAGCAATCCTTAATACCTGGTATATTACCAAGGATAATGTCTGATACTGGTTCCTCAAGGACACATGCCCTTACCTTACCTGTAAAGAAGGGTGTGGCAATATCTATTTCTGCCACTGGGTAACACTCTATACTCCCACCAAATGTTATGCACTTCACTGTTTTACCAGTAAAGGCAGATTCATCAATTAGCGATCTACGGACTCCGACAGTGGTACAGCCAGAATCACGAAGGACACTTACATGTCTGTTATACAGAAAACCAGTATATAATGTGAGGCGTCCCACGTTCTCACAAGATGACATAGCAGGTAGAGCATGCCCGCAAATTAATCTGGGTTGTGAACCAGGTTGGAATAAAGATTTGCATCCATAACAATTTTCATCATTAAGTGAGCTAACAATACATGCATTGGCATGGTCGGCTCCCTTCTCATCATTCTTCTTTGCAGTTACACATGCATTACCCTTCTCATGATTGCTATTGTCATTATGCCCACAGTGTTTGTTAGTGCTGTTTCCATAATATTTCTTATAAGGTCTATTCCTAGCACATGACCAACATCTGCCACTATTCCTATTACCACTGTAGGATGCATTGTCTTGTGTGGGTCTATGATCCATCCGTTTGTGATGCATTTCCTCATTACGGCTAGAATTCTGCCGCCACTGACCTTGGTTTGAATAACCATAGTCTCGCCTCTGTGGGAAGTTAGATGGTGACCTCTGCCTTGGGAAGTTATATTTTCCTCGGTAGTTGGATCTATAGCTTTGCCTTACTCTGCTGTCCACACTCTGTGATCGAGGTCTATGACCACCATCTCTAAAGTCATGACGAGCCACACATACTGGGAGTGCGTCCTTTATAGTTGGTTTGTGAACCTCTTTATCTGGGTGAGCTGTCATATATTGTCTCCCAAGTATCTCCATTGCCTCAAGGTCTTTCGGTTTTCTTTCTTGAAAAAATGAGGCAAGATCGGTGCTACATGCCGACAACACCTTGTCACGTAACATTAGATCAAGTAAGCCAGTGAAGGTCTTATCAATTCCGGACAATTCTATCCATCTTTTAGAATATAATTTTATTAATGAGATAAATTCTCCAAAGTCAGCTTTCCTGCTAGGCAGACAGGAATGAAATTTATCACGGAAACCTGCTTCTGTAAGCTGAAATTTACGTAGCAATGTCTCCTTGACAACATCGTAGTCTTCTCTACTACCGCTGTCCAGAGCAAAATAAGCCTGTAGAGCGTCCGCTGTTAAAAAATCGCATAATGTTGCACTCCATTGACCCTTGGGGATCTTCAACGCACTGACCTTGAGCTCAAAACGTTGTAAGAAACTATCGATGCAGTCGATTTGTTGGTTGAAATTTGGCAATCGTATCCGGTTTGTGGTCACAGGTGTACTAGATGATGTATTTGGAGCGTCCAACTCCACTTTTCTTAGGGCGACAGCAAAATCTATATCTTTCTGAATACGCAATTTCTCTATCTCCAAATCAGTTGCTTTCTGAGCAGTTGCAGCAGCTAATCTTAATTTTTCTTTCTCAGCGTCAATCTTTAGTTTTTCTTGCTCAGCGTCAATCTTTAGTTTTTCTTGCTCAGCGTCAATCTTTAGTTTTTCTTGCTCAGCGTCAATCTTTAGTTTTTCTTGCTCAGCGTTAATCTTTAGTTTTTCTAGCGCAAGAGCTTGTGCAAGATCTTTTTCTTTCTCTTCATGTTCTAACTGAAGACGTTTTAATTCACGTTCATTCTGTCTTTCAATTCTTGCATTATAGCTGTCAAATTGTGCAGTAGCAAATGCCTCTAGTTCCGCTCCTGATTTATTAAATTTAATCCCAATTTCTATAAAGTCCTGAAAGGAAGACATGGTTTCCTACCAGAAACTACTTTCTGTTCAAAATATAGTGATATTTATAATGATGAACAATACAAAACTCAATACCTATGTAAGTCGTACAAACCAACCAAGGACATAATTAGAATGTGTTAAATTATGGTGATATTGTTAATGAACACTGCAGTGCTCAATACATGTTATAATAAAAGAAAAAAAAAATATGCAAAATTATGCCATATATATCAATGGGTCCAGACAAATGTACAATGAAAAGATGAAGGCAATGATGTCAATGACAATGATGATGATGATGGTATATTTTCAAATACAACACACACAAAAACAAATCAAAATTAACTAAAATAAGACAACAACAACAATATTCTATATTAAGATGTAAAAAAAAAAATAATAACTATTAGACACTACAAATAATTCACAAATAAAACGAAACAACCGTCACAATAACAACTAAGGAGAAGAAGGTATAGAAAGCACTATTACAACAACTGACAATGTGAGACATATATACGAAACAATAACAAAACGTGATACCTAACGCCACATCTAATTACAAATTAAATGTTCGCAATGCAAAAAAGGACTGTCAGTATGAATGCGTCAAAGCGCTAAAATTCCTTAAATGCAAACCTCACATAAACCTATAGAAGATCACCTTTCATCATACTTCCGAAGATGAATGAAAAAAAATGATACCTAAAAAAAAAATTAAAAAAAATTGGCAACACTGAACATATAGAATAGAAAAAAAAAATAGCAAAGATGGAGCACGCTATGAAAGCACAAGAGGCTTTAAAGAAGCTTTTAAAATGCATCTAAACGTATCGTAAAATGCAGACTAAAGTGTTTTGGTCTGAACACGGCGTAATTTAGTTTACACTGTCTCGCATGAATCAGGAACACTAAGCCAAAATAGAAACTATAGTTCTGAAAACTTGTTTTATAATATGTCGTCTGGTCGAACTATTTTATTTATTTCTTAATAATAAGGTCGGTAAAGTTTCTTTTATAGATTTATAAATGTTAGTACACGTATGGTCCCTGAAAGCCTTCAATGTTTTTGGAAAAATAGGTACTTCGTTTGTCTTTAAAATATTCCATCAACAGAAATCATGCGTGTTTGTTGACGTAAATTCCTGCTGCCGTTAAAGGTCACGGGGCGTGGCTAATTTGCCGCAGTGCGTCGAAAAGTTTCGCTTTGTACGGGAAGTTCATTAGCGCGACTGCTGGTTTCACCGCAGTTTTTGCAAAAAGGTTCGTTTGCAAGATATTTCATATACACGAACAAAAAGTCATTGTTAAACAGCCCAGTTCTTCAAAATAGCTTAAAACACGTTGCCTTAAAAGTGCATCTGAACTCCTGTTTAATATTCACTCATATTATAGTTCAATTGATGCAAATGCATTTTAGATAAACTTGGTGCACATAATTAATTCAGGCATAAAACATCGCTCACGAGGCACAAGCTTGGCTACCCATCTGTTAAGGACCATCTTTCGAGGGGTGTGTGTTTATTTATATTTTTCGTGCTTATTCCTGCCTTTTGCGTTTGCACGACTGTTTGTTTGTATCCCATATAGAAAGGAATGTGATGTCCAGGGTTCTCTCTTTATGTGCCTGGCGAATAAACATTAATTCTTAGTATTAACTTACTTTGTGCACACATCTCTTTCTCCAATGAAAGTAATAATAACTGAATGACGGTTTGTAACTTTATTACACATGACGACGAACTTCACATTAGACCCATTGATGTGGTCAGGCAATAAGAACATAATCCAGATTAATAATAATAATAAAAGTCACTCATTTGCATGAACAATTATGAATGTTAAATATGCCATACATTATAATACTTCCATGTAAAAACAGGAATATACATTAGGGTTATCCACACATGCCCACACACACATCTGTGCCGCCTAACGGCTGGACACTCAATGCTTCTCCTCGCTGCTGAACTCTCTCTCGTTTTTTTACCTGCCTTGTTAGCAAAACTTCCCCAGCCAGTCTCATCACGTGACATAGAGTGGCTATTTGGGTGAAGTGGCAAAGTGCCAAACTCGGCGTTAAAAGTAATGCATTTTCTACTCCCAACATTTATATATATATATATTTTTTAACATTTTGTAGGAAGGGGACACCATAATAAGTCATGTGGAATCAGTTATTGTCTGGTCAATGTCCAATGTCATATGAGACAGATGTGATATGTCTATTGCCACATGAAGATAAAGAGATACTCTAACAAAGAATATACGAAGATGCCAAGGAAATTTCACAAATATATGATATTTGAAAATTATTTCCTATTTTTAAATTGTTATTTTCTTACTTGTATCTATTTGATATGCATGAAACAAATGTCGAAATAATAACCAATAACTGACATTTGACAATTAAGTTGTTTTTTTTTTTTTTTAAATTTTATCTCAGAAAGGAAATAAACCAAACGAAAATTTATTTTTGCCACTAAAGGGAAGTAACAAGAGAATACGAAAAATTGTCGCCCCCTATAAAGTCATGTATAGAACAAATATCTCATGCTGGGTTTTAATGTTAATGTGAAATAATATTTTATATAACTAGTGTAAAAGCCCACCATAAGACGGGAATTAAATTCAAAAGCACCAATACTTAATGACAATTTTACTTATTCAAATACTTGTGGAATAATAATGTTAGGCGGGACGATCCAATTATCCATCAGAAGAGCACCTTGATTTTCTGTTTTAATTTGTACTTTTATATTGTTGTGATTTCTTGATCAAGACAATGCCACGTACATCTAAACTCATGGATCTACTCATCTTGCTGTCTCCAGTTCATGTTTTGTTTATCAGTTCACTTCTTTCCATACATCATGATCAAACTGTTCGATGCCTTCCATTTTTCGTGCCCAGTCACCTTTCCTTCCGTTTCTGCTGTCACAAATATATTACAACTTTCTTATTCTCGTAACACGCCAGAAGAAAGTGGATTGCTTCCTTCTATTAGTAAGTAAGCCACTTGTGCGTCAGCACAGTACACGAACTCCGTAGCACCAGCGAGGATCCCAATGTGTGTATACAGGAATCGCACATTCTATAAATATTTGTGTACTATTCTGTAATAATAATATATTTTTACTAATAATATATTTACATTCTTCAACATTAATATATTTTAAAGTATTTTTTGTTTTAAATGGAACATACACTGATATAAAGGAAACGGCAATTAATGTCTACCTTTCAACCAAAATAACTTGTTACGCCCCTGTTACTATTTTCGGGGGCGTTACGAAGGTTCTGACAGAAAAAGCTGGTATTTTATATATTTGATAAAATGACAGTTAAATGTCTTTATCTTAAAGTTTGTTTTGTATAAATTAGCTTGGATATGAGTGAACAAAGAACAATTAAAAAATCGCCTGTAGAATGTGCTGACAGGCAGTTACTGTAGAGCCTAATGTTCCGAGAGGCAGATAAAGTTATGGACAAGTCGCAACGTTCAATTTTATTCAACATTTAATCATTTCTATTCTTGTATGTATCTGGGCTAAGGGGTTAGAGCACTTTCTTTTCGTGGCACACTTACCAAGTTTGAAACCTGGTAATGTCACGCTCCAGTCTAACCAGCGGTTAATTAGTACCTGACTCGACCCTTCTAGACTTTCTTATCGCTGGACACACAAGGTCACAGTCGATTGTACGGGTCCTACCTTTTTTGTATTTATTTTTCTCGTGTGACTTTCTTAGCTTTCACTTTATTTCCTTTCCCTAACGAAGGCCTTTTGGCTGCAACGTTAGCTATTTTCCTTATCTGTTGTCCCTGTATGACAAATCACATATTTTCACCTTTTTTTTTTTTCCATACCCATCTACCTTATTCCACGTCTTACAGTAGTCCTCCTTATCTTCCTCTTCAATTTGGGGAGGGAAAGGCAGCGAGGAAGAAAAATAGTTCCCCCCCACCCCCCACCCCCACCCCCCAATCTCATAACGCTGGACCTAGCATGATGGTCTCATACACTTCACTCCCCTGCAGCAGTGTCTGTTATTGAGACTACCTTCAGTTTTTTTAATCACTTGCTGAAGAAAAATACTTTCACAAAAGGAGGGAGATAATTCCCTAACATGACGTACAAGTTTTAAAATGTTTTTTACTTCCCTTGCATAGATAACCATATTTTTTTTCCCCTTTTAAAAATTATTGTTATTGTTCCAGCGGCGTTTGAGCTCTCCCCTTTCGGCCTAATGACATGAAATGATATCTACACAAAAGAGTCGTAAAAAGGTTGCCGACATTTCCAGTTTTATAGTAAATTAATATTAGACAAACATAAAGGTATGTTTTCAGGCACTCGTAAGAAATAAAGAAGTAGAACACTTGGACAACAGAAAAACAACAGACGTGAGTGGCTTACCCAGGGTTCGAACCCCGTACCTTCCGTACGACAACTCCGCCTAGCTATACAAGCGAATCACACTGACCCCACGGCCAGCTAGGCATACCCTAGTTTTATAGCCTTTCCTGGCAAGAATTATTTGTTCTTTACCTTTTATGTTGTATAATTTTAAAATAAAAACTTCTTCAGTCACTCGCGTATCGTAAGTCGCCACAAAGGGTAAATGGTAGTGAAAATTAGCTTTGCTCATTTCTCGTGAAATAAAGAAATTAATCTGAGCTTTACTCAGGACCTGACTAGGGAGAAGAGAATGTATTATATATAACCTCCCAGGTGTGTCGTAACTGGCGGTTTAGAAGGGTCGGTCTCGGGGCTGGCCACCCCATCCTGGATACATTTGGATAACTGCAAACATTTTACACTTGAGAGGAACAAATTTAAATGTATCGCAAGGTGTTGTTCAGAAATCTTCTGATAAAACATACGTGTAGAAGATAAATGGTGAGTTAGAAGAATTATAAATGAAGGACAAGACTCACTACTACTATCGCTGCTGCTAATACTACAACTACTACCGCTACTACAACTGTCATTACTGCTGCTAGTACTATTACTACTATTACTACTACTACTGCTGCTATCACTACTTGTACAGCTACTACTACTACAGCTAATATCACTACTTCTGTTGCAACTATTACTACTACTACTGTCATTACTGATATTGGTAATACTACTGTCACTGCTGCAACTGGTATTACTACCACTACTGCTCCTACTATCACGAGAGGGTTGATTATTATTTAAATTATAAGATATCCTGGACAAAAAGTTGTATCAGGTGATACCAGGATAGTGCCAGATAAGAGACTGGTCTTATAAGAAATACCCCCTTTTCTGAAAAGAATAAGGGTGTATCGACATCACAGGTAAGATCAAGCTGTATAAGTTTCTAGGTATGATGATATTATATGTTCCTGGATTCCTATGGGCCCCCTCTCAAAATCCTACTATGATTATATTAGTATTATTATTATTGTTGACTCTGCTATGGGTATTAACTAAATTATCTACCAACAAGAACTTGAACTCAACTTAAATAATTAAGTAAGTCTGCTGGTAAATATTTACAATTTATTTTTACAGTTCTTATTTTCTTCTTGAAAATCTTTAACGAAAAACAAACTTCAATTACAAAATTAAATAAATATGCACTTGAAAATTGTTCAACAAAATTTTTCAAAGGTCTCTGAATTCGTAGGAGGTTATCACTGGATTGACATCACTCTTGTAGAATATCTAGGCTATATCTTTATATTACTGTTCTTTCAATGTCCTTTTATTTTAAGTTATCACTGGCTATAACTATGCCCCAACATGGGTCATCATTTGATTACTGTCTATAATCTTGGAGTGACTGGCATACTCTACAGTGGCCTTGTTTTTCACTCATCTGTAGAATGAAGCTGGTTCCACTTTGGTCCTGGGAGTAAAGTTAATGATCTTCCTCCAGGCAGTAGGTACTAGCTGATTGGCCCTCTGAACTCAAAAGGCACCTGCATCAGGAGTTCCCTCAGTAGTGGATGACTTTATTATGTGTAGTTGGGTTTACAGGATATAACCTGAAACGAATTAGAGGTACCCCCTATATTTTCCATCACTATCTCACTATCACAAAGGTTGGGGATGATAGTTTCAGACAGTGTGCTAGCAGATGCACAGGACATAGTATAGAAGCAACAACCAAATCCAGTTCACTGTAACTACAATTTCCCTCTAAATCCTTAGTTAGAGCCAGTTGTCCATGATGCGCCTCCTTACAATGATTAAGTTTTGTATAAAATACTAAATAATAGCTTAAACAACCCAGTAAAACAATCGCTTTCATTCATCTTTACATTCCTGGTGTGTGTGTGTGTCAATTCCATGAAGAAATAATTCTTTAAATGCTTTTCTAAACCTACAGACACACTTTTACCACCATTCTCAATTATTTGAATATATATCTTGGCAGTGTTTTGCCTCCATAAATTTCACAATGGTTCTAACGCATCTACACACTTCCCAACGCACAAGTGAATTAATCAATAGAAATATATATATATATATATATATATATATATATATATATATATATATATATATATATATATATATATATATATATATATATATATATATATATATATATAATATATATATATATATATATATATATATATATATATATATATATATATATATATATATATATAAGTGGCGTATTCTCTATGTGTGCTGTGCGTGCTGCGCACACCTATGCCCGAAGGAAAATAAAAATTTAATTTATTATTCTATAAAATATTTCTCTTCTAATGTTCTGCTTTCGGACCGCACGCACCAGGAAAACGGATTTTCCCGCATAGAA
The DNA here is from genome assembly GCA_024509875.1 of Oreohelix idahoensis. NCBI lineage: Eukaryota > Metazoa > Mollusca > Gastropoda > Stylommatophora > Oreohelicidae > Oreohelix > Oreohelix idahoensis. Next base: position 177,441 of record JAMPIV010009825.1, on the reverse strand, counting down.
TCTACGAGTATAATCTAGTTTCAGTTTCCCAGACGCTTTTTATAGTGCAGTTTTTAATTGGTTGGTAGCAATCGCCCGAAGTTTCTCGGGTAATTCCGTCACAATGCGTGCGGCACCTTTCGGATTCACGTCTGAACACTGGTTTGATTGGATCGGGGTCATGGCCAGATACGTAAATACAATGCGAACATGCGTGCGGTGGGCTTGCAGCTCTCGAGTTGTAAAAATCGGTTGTATCCGTCCAGTGTTTTTTGTGATTAATGTTTGTTAGTTGCCGGGAATGCACATTATTACAGTGACAGTGATTTTCAAGTTGTAAGTTAATTAGTATTTCGGAGATAATTGACATATACCCCTAATAGCTATCGTTGCGTAATTGAATATAGTTGGTTTTTAAATTAAGAGGGGAAGAAGTTAAATAGTAGGCGTACATATTCATTTTAAGTAGCAGCACGCCTAGCTCGTATTACCAGGATACGCCACTGATATATATATATATATATATATATATATATATATATATATATATATATATATATATATATATATATATATATATTCTTTCTTACCCTCCGGCACATACAGTCGAGCTGTTAATGGTTGTAATGGTCTGCTCTCAGTTACAAAAGGCAAAGGCACTATTCACTAACACTTTTTGCGCTCGCTGTAATTTTCAAAATATGACTGGCCTATTTCCGTTTGGAACACATGCTATATATAGTCCAAGGTCGGACGCCCGAGGGGGTTTCCTGCTCACTAGTATTTTGCGTTCCGAAAATGTGTAAGATCTGTCTATGTGTACAAATCAGGAAAACCAAGATTTTATTTATCTACGTTATTCCTGGAGCGATTTTCTTCATCTAAAGCGTAAAACACGCCCTGTATTATTCTACATCTTCCTAACTAATACTCTTTTACTTTCCTAAGTGCATTTTATTCTATGCGTACTCTAATTATGGACTAACCTGAGGATTCGGTGCATTCAACCAGAGACTTCTCTCTTAATATACGAGGGGCATTCAGAAAGTAATGCACCACATCGTTTTTCTCAGCTAATAATGAAGATAGAAGCATGAAATTTTGCACACTTCAAATATGGCATGTGCCAATTGTATGCACCAAATTGCACCGCAACCGGCCAAATAATACGGCTTCCCTAAACCGTTGAAATGGAGCGTGTTAGCAACATGCGTTATAAACAGCGAATTGTGATAGAATTTCTCGTCGCAGAGAAGGAAACTGTTGTGAATATTCACAAGCGTCTATGTGATGTGTATGGAAGTTTTGCAGTTGACAGGAGTACAGTCAGTCGCTGGGTTCAGAGAATCAAAGAATCAGGAAGTGGAGATACGGAGCTGCTTGATCGGCCGCGCTGTGCACGTCCTGCCACAGCCACCAACGCAGAAATTTTGAAATGCGCTGAGGGCATTATTCTTACTGATAGGCGAATCACTACTCAACAATTGGCCTTACAGCTGTCAGTCAGCATTGGTAGTGCAAATGCAGTTATAAAAACTCTCGGATTTTCTAAGGTTTGCGCAAGATGGGCTCCTCGAAGTCTCACAAATGACCACCGATTGCAAAGGAAAGCAATTTCTTCAGAATTGTAGGAGCGTTTCAATGCTGATGGAGAGAACTTTTTGGCTAAGATCGTTAAAGTGACGAAACCTGGGCACATCATTTTGAACCTGAGGCAAAAAGACAGTCAAGGGAGTGGCATCATCCGCAATCACCAAGAAGAAAGAAATTCAAGACAATTCCTTCAGCTGGAAAGGTCCTGATCACTGTCTTTTGGGACATTGAAGGTGTGATTCTTGTGGACGTTATGCCAAGAGGAGAGACAATCAATTCGCAAGCTTACATTAAGACATTGAAAAAACTCAATCAACGTTTTCGCAGAGTTCGGCCCCACAAGAATCCAGCAGACCTGCTTCTCCTTCACGACAATGCGCGCCCTCACACACGTCTGGCAACACGGGAAGCAATCACCAAATTGGGTTAGACTGTACTACCCCATCCACCCTATAGTCCCGATTTGACACCCTCTGATTTTCATCTATTTGGTCCACTTAAAGATGCACTCCGTGGGACAAGGTTTGAAGATGATGAAGGAGTGATTTATGCAGCGAAGAAATGGCTACATGATCAAGACAAAATCTGGTACGGGCTAGGAATACATGCACTTGTTTCGCGGTGGCATAAAGCCGTACAAGTTGATGGGGATTATGTTGAATAATACCGATGTTTACATGACATATCCATGTATATTGTGTATAAATTTCATAATTTTTGAATAAACAGCTCCAGAGAAAAACGATGTGGTGCATTACTTTCTGAACGCCCCTCGTACTACTGGTCGTAAAAGTCTCTGCACAGACGTGTAGAGCAACATCTCCAATATCGTATTGGTGACCTCTTCCAGGTGGTACTTCTTTCCTAAGTCTGTAATTAATTGTCATCCTTCACTCGTTTGCACAGATTAGTCCTGGCCATTTTGACTGTACAATGCTTTAGTAAACAAGGCATAAAGGTACCCTCTGATTAGACCGTGTATCAAGCAGTTCTTCAAAAGTATGGCGCGCGGTTTGGTTAGAATTACTCAGAAGGACGTGTTGTGAAACAGACCACTTCACGACAACTACTACTACTATCACTACTGTTGCCACAACTGTCATTACAACTACTACCACCACTATCACTTCAGCTACTACTACTACTATCACAACCGTTGCTACAGCTGTCATTACAGCTACTACCACTACTATTACTACAGCTACTACTACTATCACAACTGTTGCTACTATTGTTATTACAGCTACCATCACTATAGCTACTGCTATCGCTACAGCTACTGCTACCACTTTCATAACAGCTGCTACCACTACTATCACTACTGTTGCTACAACTGTCATACCATCTACAATCACAACAGCTACTACTACTATTACTACTGTTGCTACAACTGTCATTACAACTACTACCACTGCTATCAATACTGTTGGTACAACTGTCATTAAGCTGACATACCATCTACTGTCACTACAGCTACTACCACTAGCTACTACAGCTACTATCATTACTGTTGCTACAACTGTCATTACAGCTACTACCACTACTGTTGCTACAACTGCTGTTACATATGCTATCACTACAGCAATTACTGCTACTTACACTACTGTTGCTAAAACTGTCATTACATCTACTATCACTACAGCTATTACTACTACTATCACTACAGCTATTACTACTACTATCACTACAGTTATTACTACGGTTCTTGTGCGTTTATTCACCGGTTAAATCAAATTCTGGAAATATATTACCAAAACTGAGAACCGTACTTTTTCTTGACTGAAAAATGTTGATTTCACATTGTGATTTGGGAGGCAAGTTAAAAAAAAAGCGTTTCTCTTGCATTCATAGTTGACACGCTTACGACAGACCCGCCCTCAACCCCCCCCCCCCCCCTTTTCCCCGTATTTTAAAAAAAAAGTTTATAAACCAATAGAACGGAATTGAATCAGTTCTACAAGTTAACGGTACACCGGAAACAAGGGAAATCGCTGCCGTTGCCTTCTCTACCTCAAGATCAGAGTGAGGTACCCATTTACAGCTGGTTATGGAATGTTAGAGACTTCACCATACTAGGTCCAGCATCGAGAGGTGGGGAGACCAGTTTCCTTTCTCGCTGTCTTTTCCTTCCCTAACTCAAAGTTAAGTACCCATTTATAGCTAGGTAGGCCCCCATCTCTTGAAAATGACTGCTTCTGTACGCAAACAGTTAAGATCAAAGTAATAAAGAGTCACACTAAGTCACCATGGTATGCTATTTCTCTCACAATTTCGTGACATCAAATGAAAAGGCGCTAAAGATGGCATACATCACAAGATCATTGGTTCAACGCTCGTATTAGAAGATGACCAAAAAATGATGTACATATTTATTGGCGCGGGGCCCTAAAAGAAAGGGGCTCGTAGCATATGCTACTTTTGCTACTACGTTAATCCGGCTCTGATTAGGTAAATATTTGACAAAGATCAGTGTATAGTGAGGGAGGGGTCCAAATCCCCACCCAGCCCTCCACACCCAGCGGTGAAAACAAATAAAGGCTTTCTTGCCAGGGTACAGTTTTGTTGGTTTTGGGGGCCCTAAACAGGACCGTGGTGCAGTTTTGTGGGCCCTGTAAAAAAACCGTGGTGGGTAAATTTTTGTGGGTTTTGTGGGCCCTGAAAAGGACCGTGAGGGGAACAGATTACCAAAGATCGCTGAAGCTTGGCACATATCAGGACATACACATGTTCGTTCGTAGCTGCATAATTTACAGAGGAGGCCAAAATTCTGCAATGTCAAGCAGTATACTGACGAACTTTATTCCGATGTCGCCACAAAAATTCACACATTTCTCTGTCACCTCCAGTAAATTCATCTTCCACGTCTCTGGACCGCTATCAAATGACAAATGGCATGATAAGATTTGCCGCTCCAAAGCCGCGCCAAACCTCATAATTTAAGGGAAAAAAAATTTAAGAAAAAAAAAAAAAATTCTACACTACGGGGGATGGGGGAGAGCTCACAATGTGAAATGTCACGTTTTCAGTCAAGAAAGAGTACGGTGATCGGTTTGGGTAATAAATTTGCAAAATAATTATTACCCGGTGAATTAACGCACAAGTACCATTACTACTACTATCACTACTGCTGCTACAACTGGCACTACATCTACTATCACAACTGTTGCTACAACTGTCATTACAGCCACTACTATCACTTCTGTTGCTACCACTGCCACTGCTCCTACTACTATAACTCCTAATGAACTACTAGACTTTCTTTAACACAAATTTTATTTTATTCTTGTCAAAGGAAAGTTCGTGTCACTCTAACTCCCGGCTTAACTGTTCTGCACTTTGCCATCCATCTATTACAACAGCCTTTACAAAGTTAACAGTACGAAACACAAACATTTCTTGTATATGTTATGTCACTGGCCTTCCATTTCGTTTCCGCGTTCTGCGGTGAAAATTTTAAAAAAAATTATAAATTATTTTATAACGTGTATTTACTCTATAAAGAGTAATATATAAAGCGTTAAATTACTTTGATTTGTTTTTATTGCGTGAGTGTGACAATGGCTGAAAAATGTTTATATGTGTGCGTTTACACGCGTATCTAGGTAAATTTAGAAATGTAGGCTGCATATTTGTATTTAGGTATGTTTATACTGAGATTAATTATATATATATATATATATATATATATATATATATATATATATATATATATATATATATATGTTTGTGTGTGTGTGTGTGTGTCTGTGTCTGTGTACAATTCTATCCATACGTCATAATTCATTTACCGTTTCACTTGCTGTGAAGCATGTAGCCACCAATGGAAAACCTCTTTGTAGGAAACCCGCATCAAAAAATTCAACTGTTCCTGCACCAGTGGTCTTGGTTGCAAGTTGTTTTACATGATGGAGTCTCCAGACCCATGCGACCCATGCCTAACCCATAATAGTCACCTTGTAGGACATCCCTAGTGTTGATAACTGTTTGTTTTGTATTTGCGGCTGTGTCTCTAGATAGTATAGACATCAGATGTCATCGTCAGCTCTCCCCGAGTTAATACGTTAATTGACGTCGACTTGGTGTGATATTATAACTGGCTTATACATACAACATTAACGAGTTACTCGAGACAACGTTGCAGAGATAGACCAAGAAGCACACGGAGAAGAGAGCTGGAAACAGAGGTAATAATGATGAGGAGAACGTGGAAAGAACTTGAGATGATGGCACGTGACAGGAAGACTTGGCATGTGTTTGTTGAAGGCCTATGCTCCTTTGGGTGCAGAGGGTTATGACGAGACAACGTTAGTGAGCAGTTTGTAACACTGGCCAACGGTTCTGCACATTTATTATGACGATACTCAAGATGAATATGGCATGTCAATGAATAAATACACAATCAGATATAGGCATGCAGCTTCCAATCAAGCTTCGTTCTTTCAGGACGTTTAAAACAAGTCCGTATTCAACAATGGCCCTTAAACGCGTATATTCAGTTAACTACTGACTCACACGACTAGCTATACCTTTAGTTAGTAATACCAGTACTTCACGCTGCCTCCAAGGCAAACACTGAGAACATCCGTTCTCTCACAGTACATATAATATCCTGCCTATAAAGGCTTACACAAATCTTCATAGCTCCAGAACTGAAACACAGCCATACTGGCTAAACTCACAGGCCCAATCTCTCTTTATCCCGCACTTTTATGCACCTCTCTCTTTCCCGCCATTTTACACACGTCTCTCTTTCCCGCCATTTTACACACGTCTCTCTTTCCCGCCTTACCAATTAAAAAAACCAGGGTCACCCCTATCACGTTGTACCACACAATGTATCGCATATTTTCACTATAATTTATGGGAGTGCTCCGCGGTGCAAGCCCATAACCGTGATTACTAAATGTAACCTGCTATGTACCTCACAGCAGCTCCCAACACCTAGGGAGCAAGAGTGTATTATGTACCTGTCTCCTCTGAGACCTCTGGGTTATATACTTAGCTGTACATACAGAGGCGTCACTAGGGGGGTGCGGACCGCACGCTGGTGACACCATCAGAGGGGGTGATTAGCTGAGGGGATGACACCAAAATGACTGTCTATAAAATTTTTGTTCAATGTTTCAGCAGAAATTTATTATTTTTTTATAAAAATATCCCTGGAGTTAGTTATAACCACAAAAACATTTTTCGTAAGCCCAGCTTACATGTACTGTATCAATATATCTACAAGGCTAAAACTCTATGCTAGTGTTAAGGATAAGTAAGTGGTGTAGGAAGACAATGTTATTATTACGGCTGATGAAGGCAATCAGCTTGTGGTCGGGCTTACGGATGGCTGACATGTGTGTAAATATGTATAGCTGTAAGTGCGAATGTCGTAAGTAGGTTCGGGCATACCTATATACACACTTCGATCACACACCACTGTAACGTAGGATCAGAAAATGTAGGAACTAGTATAACGTTCCACACAATTTTTTAACGCCACAGTCACGTAGACATCATGGTAACACAGTTCACAGCATAAAACATGAAGCATCAGGTAAGTAAATACATAGAACTCAGTTACAGGCACAAAATCCGAAGTACATAGGCTGCAGAACCCAGCAGCTCATATTTCATTGTAATACAGCAAAAATATCCATCAAAAGGACTGCATACATCGCAGTTCACAGCAGCTCTCATTTCATAATAATACAGCAAAAATATCCATCAAAAGGACTGCATACATCGCAGTTCACAGCAGCTCTCATTTCTTAATAAAACAGCAAAAATATCCATCAAAAGGACTGCATACATCGCAGTTCCCAGCAGCTTTCATTTCATAATAATACAGCAAAAATATCCATCAAAAAAGACTGCATACATCGCAGTTCACATCAGCTCTCTACACAGTATTATAACAGTAAATCCATGCAATAACTATTCATCAAAACGGTTGCACACAGCAACTTCGAGCATAATATATATATTCTAATCACAGGGGAAAATCCATCATATGAAATATGAATCATAACAATAATGGCCGGTACAATCCATGGCCTCAAAAGAATAAATCTTGGAAGGAAACTCTTCCCTTTACTTTCAAAAATATATTCCCCTCGATAATAACTTCTGGACACACTAACGAGATGTAACAACCATCTCGAAGCCCTGCCAGGAACGCACTGTCGAGATTACAGCTTCTCAAAACAGCTCAGTAAAAATTACTCATGCGCGAACTAACCGCGTGAGACTATCGCTCTGGTTAACCATCTCTTCCCCCAAACTATCATTAAAACTTTCTTTATCTTATTTTTAAAACAAACTAATAACCACTCAGTTGAGCTATGTTCAAAAAAGTACCGAGTATAAAGCCCCCAACTCAAAAATCATCTCATCACTAAAGCGTGCTAACTAACGTGTGTACAAAAATCCGACCCATACATACAAATCTTTAACACCTAACTCCCATTAATAAAACATGACTTAACAGATTACATCGACCCCCGGGGAAAAAATGATATCATCTTTTTTTTTTTTTTTTTGAAAAGTACATGGAACAAAAAATTTGAGGTCGATGCAATTCCAATATCTACACACAAGGATTACACTATGTTAAGTCATATTACTAAATCAACAATAGAGGGATGGAAGTATGTGTAATTAAGAAAATGAAGTATAGAAAGATAATGAGATAAGTATACAAAGATAATCAAATTCAAAGAAATATGAAGTATATCAAGTATAGACTAAGTATGAAATAATAAGTGGAAAGTAAAAAGACAAGATGAAGTACAAGAAGAATGACCAGCAATGACAGAAAGCAATGAAATGGGAATAATAATTAAAAAAAACAATGATATATCATGGTAACCATTAAGTTAAACAATGCATATTTATACCAAGGAACAAATGACTAGTTACCATCTAAAAATAGCATAATATGCATGATAACCAAGTTAATAAACTTATAAAGTACTAATGATGAACTTGTTATAGACATGAACATTAATAATATCGCTATACCTAGTTACCCCGTAGCGCACAATCAAGCGCTGGGTAAAGAAAAAATACATCACAATGTCAGAAAAAACACCTTTTCAATGTAAAATACCGAAATGTATCATAATGATAATTTAAGTTTAAATAGTATTATCACTATAACTGTTACATATTCAACGAGTATCCAAAACACAGTCATATAATAATAATGTGGTCATGACATGGTGTATGAAAAGGAAATAATACAATGTCTTAAATTAAACATATACTATAAATATCAATAGTTGCAGGGATCTTGAAAACTCTTGTGAGCATGCAGATACAAAATCATCTAGTGTGGCGTCAAAATGCCGACTGGCTTCACCGGAACAGGAAAAAGGGTGCAAGGCGACATATTGAACATATTGAAAAGAAACAGCTTAATCACGTAACATAGCAACTCTGATTCTCATGGGAAGGCCGTTGCTGTGAAAAAAAATAAATGAAAATTTCTATTTTAATAAAGGTAGGATTTTATAAAAGGTAACAATTAACTTTAAATTTAACCTATCAAATGTGGCTGTGTAAACTTCTGACCACTGTAAGATGTCAATCAAACCTTCCTCCGTTACACGCGAAAAGGTAACAGAGAAAGTAGCTCAGAGTAAACCAAAATCCTGAATTAAACAGGGGCATAAAAGTGTTCTACCAGTGTGCGATAATCTAGAATAGAGTCGCAGATATATAAATGATACCGTAATCTATAAGAAAATCTAGGAGATGGTAGTTAATCAGAATCCTGTGGACATCGAGACAATATGTCTGCCATTACATTATTCGAACCTCGAATAGCTCGTATAGAAAAGTGGAAAGGTTGTAGCGAAATGGCATAACGTGTGGATCTTGAGCTTTTCAAGTCCTTATTCTGTATAGCTGTAAGAGCTTTTTGGTCCGTCTCTACTATAAAATGTGCGCCAAGAAGGAACCTTTGAAGCTTCAGAATTGCCCAGACCATTGCTAACAATTCACGGTCTAGGACAGAATAGTTCCGTTCTGCCGCAGTCAATTTCCTAGAGACATACATCACTGGATGCAAAGGTTCAGAATACTCTTGCATCAATGCGGCCCCAATCCCTGTCGATGAGGCGTCGCTGGGAAGAATAAAAGGCTTATCTGCATTGGGTAGTCGTAAGATAGATGCAGATGAAAATAAAAGCTTAATTTTCTCTAAAGAGGTTTGGCATTCTGGGGACCAGTGTACTAAGTTAGGCGACCCCTTTCTCAATTGAGTAGAAAGTAGTGCAGTGATCGATGATAGGTGTGGAATAAATCTTCCATAAAATTGAATGAGACCGAGAAGACTACGAACCTGTCTTTTTGCCTTAGGAGTAGTAATATTGAGAATCTTCAAAGTGTTATGGTCCTCAGTCTGCAAGAGACCATGTCCAACACGGTGGCCCAAAAAAGAGATGTCACTGAACCCAACATGGGCTTTAGACGGTTTAGCTGTCATCGTCCCAAGAATTACTAAAAAGGCAAATATCGTCGAGATATGCAATAACATCCGAACGATGAGAAAGAATTCGACGCATCATGTGTACAAAAGTAGCCGGGGCGTTGACGAGACCGAAAGGCATAAAGTTCCATTGGAACAAACCCCGACGTGTTGAAAAAGCAGTAAGAGGTTTGGCGCGTTCAGTAAGTGGAACTTGCCAATATCCTTTAGACAAGTCGAGTTTAGAAAAGAAGACCGAATTAGAAAGTTTGATTAGCAGATCTTCCAACAAAGGCATTGGTTCCGCCACAACAACAATGATGGACATCAGGTATCACACTAAAGCAGAACGCTGATGGCCACATTATCTCCTGGCTTCTCAGGTCCTTGACACTAGATGATGTCTATTTGAAACTTGCACAGGAAACATGAAGTGGAAACACTTGACTTGACTAACTTGCGCATCAAAAATCAGCACTGTGAACACTGTAAATCTTGCTGAACTTGACATGACAAAGATCTTCTGTTAGTGAATGTTCCTGAGAATGCTGTTGAACTTGTTAGGTAATATTCTCCTGTAGAATTCTCCATCTGTAGTTGGTACAGCACCCCATGAAACTGGCCACTATAAATATGTTAAGGATACATAAGTGGTGTAGGAAGACAATGTTATTATTACGGCTGATGAAGGCAATCAGCTTGTGGTCGGGCTTACGGATGGCCGACAGTTGTGTAAATATGTATAGCTGTAAGTGCGAATGTCGTAAGTAGGTTCGGGCATACCTATACACACACTTCGATCACACACCACTGTAACGTAGGATTTGAAAATGTAGGAACTAGTATAACGTTCCACACAGTTTATTAACGTCACAGTCACGTAGACATCATGGTAACACAGTTCACAGCATAAAACATGAAGCATCAGGTAAGTAAATCCACAGAACTCAGTTACAGGCACAAAATCCGAAGTACATAGGCTGCAGAACCCAGCAGCTCATATTTCATTGTAATACAGCAAAAATATCCATCAAAAGGACTGCATACATCGCAGTTCACAGCAGCTCTCATTTCATAATAATACAGCAAAAATATCCATCAAAAGGACTGCATACATCGCAGTTCACAGCAGCTCTCATTTCTTAATAATACAGCAAAAATATCCATCAAAATGGACTGCATACATCGCAGTTCACAGCAGCTCTCTACACAGTATTATAACAGTAAATCCATGCAATAACTATTCATCAAAACGGTTGCACACAGCAACTCTGAGCATAATATATCTATTCCAATCACAGGGGAAAATCCATCAAAGGAAATATGAATCATAATAATAATGGCCGGTACAATCCATGGCCTCAAAAGAATAAACCTTGGAAGGAAACTCTTCTCTTAACTTTCAAAAATATATTCCCCTCGATAATAACTTCTGGACACACTAACGAGATGTAACAACCCTCTTGAAGCCCTGCCAGGAACGCACTGTCGAGATTACAGCTTCCCAAAAACAGCTCAGTAAAAATTACTCATGCGCGAACTAACCGCGTGAGACTATCGCTCAGCTCTTCCCACAAACTATCCCTAAGATTATTCGAAAACTTTCTTTATCTTATTTTTAAAAACAAACTAACAACCACTCAGTTGAGCTATGTTCAAAAATTACCGAGCATAAAGCCCCGAACTCAAAAATCATCTCATCACTAAAGCGTGTTAACTAACGTGTGTACAAAAATCCGACCCATGCATACAAATCTTTAACACCTAACTCCGATTAATAAAACAAGACTTAACAGCTAGTTTACTTTTTGAACCTTCTGATGCGCATGAACTATTTGTGATCTAGCATGGGACAGTCAAAAGAACAGAAGATGTGTAGATCATATATTCACTCTCAGGAACATTATAAAGCAGTGCTGAGAATGGCAAAGACAGCTGTACATTAATTTCTTTGATTTTGAAAAGGCTTTTGACTGCATACATAGGGCCAGTTTTTATAGAAAATACTGAGGCTTATGGAATTCCAAGCTGCATAGTGTCAATCATAAAAAGCCCCTATGCTAACTTTACGTGTAGTGTTGGGCAGAGCAACCTAACCTTTGAGGTGAAGACAAGAGTACGACAGGGATGCCCCTTATCAACCACTCTATCTTTAACAGTCATAGACTGGGTGATGCGCAAGACAACAGAAGGCAGTCTAAGAGGAATAAGATGGACTACATTTTCTACATTGGAAGATCTGGAATATGCAGATGACATTGCACTACTAGCACATTCACATCAACACATCCAGGAAAAAACGGATAGACTTAATAAGTTTAGCCAGCAGGTGTGCTTGAACATCAATTTAAAGAAGTCAGAGGTCATGACGCTCAATGTGAGCAACCCTGAGCCCATATCAGTAAGGAATCAGCAACTGGTACAGACAGACACCTTCACATACCTAGGATGCATAGTAACACCAGACGGCGGGGCAGGCAAAGACATTAACATCAGAATGAATAAGGCAAGAACAGCCTTTTTTAGCCTAAACAACATCTGGAAGTCCTCTCAATACAGCACAAGCACAAAATTAAGATTATATCAGAGCTGTGTGCTTTCTGTGCTTCTCTATGGTGCGGAATGCTGGAGACTTACAGAGAAGGAAATGTCGAAATTGTCCTCTTTTCACACAACATGTCTAAGAAAAACTCACCGAATCTTTTGGCCGAATACCATCACCAACCAAGATCTGCTTACTCGGAGCAAGCAAGAGGACATGCACACCATCATAGCTGGCAGACGCTGGAGCTGGGTTGGCCATGTCCTCAGAAGAGACCCCGATGCCATCACAAGAACAGCTATGCTTTGGACCTGATACCAACGACTTTGTTGTGTGTAATGTCAATGGGCCACCACTGATAGGGATAACTCACTGATAAGAATAAGGGATGATGTTTCAAAGGTATGTGTGTTCAAGTCTACATCATCGCCACATAGGCTAGTAATAAATCTACGTCGAGGTTCTGTAGTACGACTACGCCCACACAAGGCTATTTATAAGTATGTGTAACTACTATGTCACTGCGTCTGGAATGTCAGCAGAGGGTGTGTGTTGATACAATCATACACCACAATAACGCACGTGAAAGTCATGGAAGGAGTGAAGCTGCTGGTGACGTTTTAATAACGGTTTTTTCACGCCACAACACCATACAAATGACATCAAGAAATACAGGTTACAAAACACATCTCAAAATATCCAAGAGAACTGCCCAATCAGCAGTTTAGCCTAATATGGCCGAACAATGTCTCCACCTCTCATAACAATCCAAAGAGAACTGCCCACACGCAGTATACAAATAACTCATCATGTCATCACGTGAAGTATTGGCCATGGTACTCAAAATACTGCCTACACCGCAGTTTACAAATAACTCATAATGTCATCACGTGAAATCATGGCCTTAGTACTCAAAATACTGCTTACACGCAGTTTACGAATAACTCATAATGTCATCACGTGAAATCATGGCCTTAGTACTCAAAATACTGCCTAAACGCAGGTTACAAATAACTCATCATGTCATCACGTGAAATATTGGCCATAGTACTCAAAATACTGCCTACACTGCAGTTTACAAATAACTCATAATGTCATCACGTGAAATATTGGCCTTAGTACTCAAAATACTTCAATATCCATAAACTCTACCTCCGCGGGAAATAATGGCCTCTTAAATAACATCTTCACGAAATATCCTCTACTAGGAAATACTGGCCTGTACATATCAAGGCCTCTAACATCTTCACATCAAATATCCACTTATCCAAAAACACAGCGAAAAACATCGCTAGCCATTTTCATAGTGCTCTGCGCTGACACACACATACAGGGCTGACTCTCTCCAGTCAACGCTTAGGACACACTACTCAGATAAAACACTCGTTCCGCTCAAAAGCAGTCACGAGACTTCCTCACGGTCAACACAACTCAGTCAACCAATCATCTGCGGGCTAGCCGCGAGCTATTCTCACGCCGCTCAAAACGATACAGAATAAATATATCTCACTCTTGAGATGATCAGCGTTTTCCCACGCTATCTGTAATCTATATCTCGAAACTACCACGAGATATTTTCAAAACAATTCAATAGCCAACGAGCAAACAAGTGCTCTAACTCAGAAACTAACTTTTCTACTAACATACTCAGATTTATTCCCCTTACACCAGTTCTGTTCTTAACAGGACCCCTGAAGGAATACGAAAAAAAGGCCGACCAAAAACAACCTGGCGGAGGACTGTGGAGGCTGAGATGCAAAGAATGAACCAGAGTTGGGGCACTGTACGAAGGATGGCCACCGACCGAGCAAAGTGGAATCAATTTGTTGTTGCCCTACAAGATGCCACTAGGCGTGATGGTCACTGACTGCTTTGACGGTCAGCGGCTTAGGATCAAAGAAATGGGACAGTCAAGGCATTCCGATCTTGCGATATTATCAATTGAAAGTGAGTTGGCGAAAGGCATTGATTTCGATGAAGTGATTCACACGTTCTCAGCCTTGAAGGCCAGGAAAGGAAAGTTATGATTTAGTCGAGATGTTCACTAAGTGATGAATATTAGACAAACATAAAGGTATGTTTTCAGGCACTCGTCAGAAATAAAGAAGTAGAACACTAGACAATAGAAAAACATCAGACGTGAGTGGCTTACCCAGGACTCGAACCCAGTACCTTCCGTGCGACAACCCCTCCTAGCTATGCAAGCGAATCACACTATCCTGTCTGCCATCTAGGCATCACCAATAAAATGATGCCTCGATGACGGGTCATTAATATAAACGCAAGAAATAACAACGGAAATTTACCATGGGTAGTCCAGCCTGTTAATGACGCAATCACTTCTGTTGTTCCCCTACTATACAATATACTAAGTGATGAAATGCTTGTGTATTTGTTCCTGTTTATTTCTTTGGTATTATTTCATTTATGAGTATATTTCCATATGCATTTACGAGTAACATTAGTACCCCAAAAAAATTAAGGATTCTGTATGGTCTGGTACGGGAAGAGGTCCATGAGGGTGACACCAACCCTAGTGACGCCTATTTACTTTAATACCCATTCTGGGGCTCAAAGTGAGGTCTATTGACTTTATTTAGTAAAATGTGTAAATTATGTGTGATCCCGACCCTGGCTAAGACACTTTTATCTTAGCCAAAAAGCCGAGAAGCCCTCTGTGTGCGTGTGTGTATATATATATATATATATATATATGATAGTTCTTTTGACATTATAATAGTTTTTTTTTAAAATTAATGTGCTTGCTACTTTTCTTTGTAGCACGCCCCTTTCAACCATCTACCATGTACATGGAGCTGTTGGTTATATCAGGACGTGTTTCATTTATTGTAATATGTTTTTGTTTGTATTTATTTTATACTATATTATCTCTAGTAGGTATTTTTCTTTTTGTAGTTATAGTTCAAAATGGCTTTTTTATCCAAAATATGATATTTTCTAAGCTGTTATGTTTTTAATTTTCACTGGACGGTTTATTTGGTTAATCTGTATGTATCTGGGGGGAGTCCTTCACCAGTGTGGACTACTGGCTCGGATCCTTATTTATTTTTTATATGTTAGCTTTAGTTTGTGTAATATAGTGTTTTATTAACTTTTGCAGTTCTGAAGGGGTCTTTGTGCCTATGAGATTTTCTACACTCATTTCTACCTTGTGGTTACTACAGTATGTCTTTATGTTTTGCCTCTGCTGGTCATATTTTTTGCAGTCTACCAGAAAGTGTCTAATTGTGTTTGGTTCTTGACACTCTTCACATGTGGGTTCCTCAACTATGAAACATCCAGTTCCAATCTTGAGCCTCAGCAATTTTTTATTTATTGGTATTTTTAGTTCATCTTGTATTTGACATTTTTTGCTTGGTTTTTTAAGGATTTTATATGAGTGTCTTGCTTTTATACTTTGGTCCCATGCTGTTATCCACTCTTTAGTTATTGCTTGAGAAATTTAACTTTTAATTTTAAACTTACATTGTAACATTTTTTTTTCTAAGTGTTTGCTACTTTTCTTTGTAGCACGCCCCTTTCAACCATCTACCATATACATGGAGCTGTTGCTTTTATCAGGACGTGTTTCATTTATTGTAATATGCTTCTGTTAGTATTTAATTTATACTATATTATCTCTAGGAGGGTTTTTATTTTTTTATTTTGTAGTTATAGTTCAGTGTCGTTTTATTACCCCAAGTATGATATTGTCTAGACTGATATGTTTTTATTTTTCACTGGAGGGTTTTTGGTCAATCCGTATTTATCTGGTGGGAGTCTTTCACTAATGTAGACTACTGGCTTGCATCCTTGTTTATTTATGTTTTATATGTTAGCTTTTGTTTTTGTAATAAAGTGTTTTATTAACTTTTGTATTTCTGATGGGGGTCTTCGTGCCTATGAGATTTTCTACACTCATTTCTACCTTGTGATTACTACAGTATGTCTTAATGTTTCCCTCTGCTGGTCATATTTTTTGCAGTCCATCAGAAAGTGTCTAATTGTGTTTGGTTCTTGACACTCTTCGCACGTGAGTTCCTCTATCATGAAATATCCACTTCCAAGCTTGAGCCTCAGCAATTTTTTATTAATTGGTATTTTTAGTTCATCTTTTATTTGACATTTTTTGCATGGTTTTTTTCAGGATTTTATATGAGTGTCTTGCTTTTTTACTCTGGTCCCATTCTGTTATCCACTCTTTAGTTATTGCTTGGGCAATTAAGCTCTTAATTTCAAACTTACCTAAGCCTACTTCAGCTTTGTTATAGCTAGTTCATCGCCCTTTGGCTTCTTTGTCTGCAAGCTCATTTCCTGCTATCCCCACATGTGATGGTATCCATGTTAGTGTTACACTGCATCCTATAGTGTGCAGATATGTATGGAGCGGTAGAATTTTCTCTATAATATCTGGCCTGCGACATTAATTTCTGTTTCTGATAGCTAGTACTGATGAAAGGGAATCTGTAAGAATGGTTACTTTAGTTGGTGGGTTTTCTGCAGCTATTTCTAAAGCTTTTAGGATTGCCACTAATTCTGCTGTAAAGATGGATGTATTACCTGTTACTTTATATCTTTTATATGGGACCCAAGATGCATGGAAAGTGAGGAATGCAGTAAGCGACCCATAACTTGACTGCCTGCGTCAGTGTCAGCGAACCAGAGCTGACCAAGACCCTACTCCACCTCCACGTGGTGGTCCTGGAAACAGGCTGCATCACTGCAGTCTGGCTGAGGAGTAGGGATCGAAGAGGGAAGGCAAACCCGGTCCCAAAAAATGCCGTGCGGAAGTCGGATGTGTCGGCCGAAAGGTGCAAATACCGCAGCTTCGCTGTAGACGGACACAGCGCAACCAACGTTCTTTTCAGGACGAACGAGGAAGAAGAAGATATCTTTTATAAATTATTAATTTTGGTATTGCTATTCCTGCTCCTAATTGTCCTTCTTCATCTTTTGACCCATCTGTATATATAGTTAGGCTATTATTTATATACCGTTCAATGTACTCTAGTGCTTTACTTTTTGCTGAGGTTATGTCGTTAGATTTGCTTATGATCTTTGATAGGTGGGAGTCTGTTTCTGGCACTTTTAGTTACCACGGTGGGATCTTTGCTTTATACTGAGTACTACTGTTTATCATATTAAATAGGTTTGGGTGTTGATCCACTTAATCCATTGTTTTCCACCCTGACGAGTATCTATTATGGTTTAGTGGTATGAGGCCGATGTACTCGTTACCCCTATCAAAGGTTTGTGTGATAGGTGAGTTGGATCTTTTGCCACTCTTGCCCAGTAGCTGAATCTCAGCTCTTTTATCCTTAGCTCCAGGGGTATATTGCCTAGCGCTACTTCTAATGCCTCTGCTGATGTTCCCTTTGATGCACCTGCTATTATTGACAGTGCCTGGGTTTTGGACTGTGTCTAGTTTTTTCTTATTGCTCGGGGCGGCTGATGCATAGACAACACTGGCATAGTCAAGTTTGCCCCTAATAAATGATTTATAGAAGGTTAACATTGTCTTATTGCAGGCTCCCCACCCACTTCCTTTCATATATCTTAGCATGTTAATAAGTCCCCTACTGCTTTGCACTAATAGGTCTACGTGTTTGTTCCAGTTTAGTTGCTGGTCTAGTACCATACCAAGAAATCTAGTTGATTTTGCTGTGCATAATTTTTGCTCATTAATACTTATATCAATAATATTATTGTTAACTACGTCCTCTACTGAAGATTATTCCTTTGGTTTTTTTAACGTTTAGATTAAATCCCCACTTGTGCATCCAGTCGGATACTTTATCTATTTGTTTTTGTACTGGTTTATAGAGGAATGGGAGGTTTCTTCCCGTTCTCCATATCGCAGCATCATCTGCAAACTGGGATAGGTTATTTTTTAAGTCTTTAAACTCGTCGCATAGGTCGTTGACCATAATTGTGAATATAGATGGTGATATTACTGATCCCTGTGGGATTCCATTCTGTTGTTCATAAACCTCAGATCTATCATTGTTTATTTGTACCGTGAAGTATCTATCCTGCAGGAAGTTATCTAAATAATTGTAAATTCTGCCTACTATACCTAATTTCCTGATCTTATAAAGTGCACCCTCTCTCCAACACTCATCATATGCTCTGGCTACATCAAGAAATATTGCTACTGTCTTTTCATTTCTTTTGAAGCCTGTTTTTACATCATGTTTCAGCATCAGCAGTTGCTCTATTGTACTATGTTAGCTTCTAAAGCCTGCCTGGGTTGAAATTATGCTTTTCTAAGTGAAATTTTAGTCTGCTGTTGACTATTGTTTCTAGAATTTTTCCTAGGTGCGATGTTAACGATATTGGCCTGTATGAGCCGACTTCATGTGTTTCCTTATCTGGCTTTAGTATGGGGATGACTACTGCTGTCTTCCATGAACATGGTATTTTTCCCGTGTGCCAGATTTTGTTGTAGAGGTATGCAAACACCCTTAGAGTTGTATTTGGTACCTTTTTGAGGATTTCAAAGCTCAGAATGTCTTGCCCAGAGATGGTATTATGGCTCAGTGACAAGGGTTAACCCATGCAACAATGGAGGAGATACAGCAATAGAAATAAGTATTATAACACCAGCCTAGCCTCTGCTAAATGGGAAGTACTGCATGACTCCAGCTCAAACCTAAACGACAAATACAGAACTAGTCCAAGAAGCTCTAAACCTACATTCAACTTCAAAAAAGCAAACTGGGAGTCCTTCCAATTGGAACTAAGAAAACTAAGCATAGAACAAATTGAATCTAACAGTACAGATAGATTTGCAGAAAAACTAACAAATGAGATTTTAAAAATAGCAATAACATATATACCAAACAGGAATATGCCTGATCACTCAAAACCAACACAAAATGGTAAAGATAGGAAAAGAAACAAAGATAAAAATCCAGTACCATGTTGGACAGACAGTTGCTCAAAACAAATGAAATTGAGGGAAAAGGCCCTGATAAAGTATAGGAAAACCAAAACTGAAGAGAATTACACAAACTATTAAAAAAAATGAAATGAAACAAATAAAATAATATTCAGAGCTAAAGAAAAGAGTTGGAGAACATTTTCTTCTTCTTTCCTTGATCCTTAGCCGCCGACCAAAGCAGTCAGTGGCCATCACGCCTATTGGCGTCTTGTAGGGCAACAACAAATTGATTCCACTTGACTCGGTCGGCAGCCATCCTTCCGACAGTGCCCCAACTCTGGTTCATTCTTTGCATCTCAGCCTCCACAGTCCTCCGCCAGGTTGTTTTTGGTCGGCCTCTCTTTCGTTTTCCTTCAGGGGTCCAAAGCATAGCTGTTCTTGTGATGGCATCGGGGTCACTTCTGAGGACATGGCCAACCCAGCTCCAGCGCGTTGGTGCGTAGCATTGTAGTATTGTAGTATTGGTGAATCTACCGCTCAATCTTAATCTTATCAGTCTGTTGTTGATGGGTTTCCATTCCAGTAATGTCCTTTCTATTCCTTTCTGTAGAATAATGGCTACACCTTCATTGTGCTGTCCATCCTCTCTTCCAGAGTAAAGTACTGTTTCTCCTGTTGCTGTTTTAACTTTTCCTGCCCCTGTCCATCTGCTCTCGCTTATCCCTAGAATGTGTAACCTATAGTTTCTCATTTCTGCCGAGACCTGTTTTAGTTTACCGGTCTCATTTATTATCCTGACATTCCAAAATCCTATTCTTGTATCATGTTTTGCGGTCAGGACGTCCGTTCTCATGTCAGTGGCTTCCTTTCGGCTTTCACCACTGACAGTCATACGAGCCTCAGACTCCGGATGTCCGTCCCGCAGCAAAGTTTGTTTATTCGTTGTTGTTTCCGTAACTTCACACATTAACTACTGAATTTAAAAACACACTGTGGCGGAATTAAATTTTTTTCCCATTTTCATCCTGTAGGTGTTTGCACAAAGTAAGCTGTAGTTTTCGTAATTGTTTACATATTTTTATGAATTACACGTCATTTTAAAAGATAAATGAATGTACTATTACAATAAACACCGGTTGTAACTCTAATAGAGGTTGTTGCTATTTAACGGCCCTCCGATGGCCGAGGACTTGCAATATTTTCACAATTATAATTGCTTGCGCCCCATCTATATCAAAATCACAATTTCAATCAACGTGTACACCATTTTCACTCTTGTCCTCGTCGCTAGATCTATCAGTCAATTGTTGAAACACGTTTCTATCCTATTCAGCCGTTAGACGAGATGTACACGCATTTTTTGTAGTCCTATCACTAGTTGCCACGGTAAACAGTTTTACACGATTTTGTAAGTAACCCAAAACGCTGAACATATGAACATAATATCAATTTTTCAGTGTTCTACAACAACCATGCTTTGGGAATTTGTTTTCCGGTGGCAACTTAAAATCTCGAACCAGATCAGAGAGTGTTTCAGTACATTTTTCATTCGTTTTATTACTAAAGTTAGATTGGCGCTCTGAGCCGCTTGCGGTCCAAATGTGATTATTTTGTAAGCCGCTGACAGCGGCTTGCGGTAGTTAATGTGTTCAATTTGTTTTTACATAGACAGGGGTGTCAGCCCTATGCTAAAACCCCCAACCTGGAGGAACAGGGTGTCTGCTTTCTTTTGATTCCTGCCCGCGCAAACCTGTCCAGCTTGGCAGAACCTTCCAGGAGTAAAACTCCCACTGGCATAGCTCTGGGGTAATCAGGGTACGCAAGCCGCCATACCTCGACAAGGTATTGACACCGGTGATGGCAGTGGAGAACATTTTTTTCAAACATTAAACCATAGATCACAAGTAACTACAGTTTGGAGAAAACTAAAAGCAATTAAAGGAGGAAACAACAAGAAATTTAAAATCCCAACAATTAAAATACCAGAGAGAGCTGAAACAGATAGAAAAAAGCCAACATAGTAGCTAAATACTTCTATCAGGTTAGTTCAATAGACAGTCTAGATAAGGCAGAAATAAGTAGGCGAAAAACAATGTTAGAAAAATTAACAGAAGAAAATACGGACACCACACAAGGCGCTAATTATTTAAATGCAGATATTACGGTAGATGAAATAGAAAGAGCTTTAGCAGGAAAAACCAATACATTTTAACATTTTTTTATTATTATTATTAATGTGTTTGCTACTTTTTTTTTGTAGCACGCCCCTTTCAACCATCTACCATGTACATGGAGCTGTTGGTTATATCAGGACGTGTTTCCTTTATTGTAATATGTTTTTGTTTGTTTTTATTTTATACTGTATTATCTCTAGTAGGTATTTTTCCTTTTGTAGTTATAGTTCAAAATGTTTTTTTTAAATCCTAAATATGATATTTTATAAGCTGGTTTATTTGTTTAATCCGTATGAATTTGGGGGAAGGGGGAGGGGGGAGTCTTTCACTAGTGTGGAAAACTTTTGCCTCGTTTTGGCGAGGCGCGCCCCGTTCAACCTAGTCGGTTATATTAGGGCGCATGTCCATTTTTTTCCCTCGCATGAGGTCGCATTTTTTTTCCTCGCATGAGGTCGCATTGGCACACACCCAACCTGGGCCCTGGTCAAGACACATGCCCCAACACAATAAGACCCAATGACAACATGTGTCACTTTAGTGATCTTCTGTGTTCTCACACAAAGGACCTAATGACACATGAATGTCACTGAACTGGTCCCTGTGTTAAGACAGATTGATCCTAACCAAAGGCCGGTATTAGGGCGCATGTCCTTTTTTTTTTTTTTTTTTCCTCGCATGAGGTTGCATTTTTTTAATTCGCGTGAGTCGCATTGGCACACGCCCAACATAAACGCATGTCCCAACACAAAAAGAAACAAAGACACACAAGTGTCACTGTAATGAACCTCTGTGTTTTCACACAAAAGATCTAATGACACATAAGTGCCACTGTAATGATCTTTTGTGCCGGGCGCATGGTTATATTAGGGCTCATGTCCTTTTTTTTTCCTCGCATGAGGTCGCATATTTTTTCCTCGCATGAGGTCGCATTTAACTCGCATGAGTCGCATTGGAACACGCCCAACATAAACGCATGTCCCAACACAAAGGATGGGTGTAAAAAAAAAATCGAAAAAAGGTGATTCGTCTTACGAGGACAAAAGAATGAGAAAAAAGCCAACGTTACGACCACAAGGCCTTCGTCAGGGAAAGGAAAGAAAGTGAAGGTTAGATAGGACACATAAGAACCTAAAACAATATAAAAATTTAAAAATAGGTACTTCCCTGAAGGCAGCAAAGTCCTAACGCTTATGGGCGCGTGCCAGGAAAAGGAAATGACTGCCACCACCGGATGTACACAATAACATACTTAGAAACTAAAAAACGAAACTAAGCAATAAACTACCCAAACGTAATAGAAGTGGGGACTGGAACTAGAAGGGAACAGAATGAGTCGAAGATAAATAAATAAAAAATAAAATAAAAAATCTAGACATATTAAAAACAGTGTATTATATATTCATGCGTATAATTAGAGGGCGGCAGAAAATAGGAAAATGGGATAAGAGGGGAAAGAGTCAAAGTAGAACAGGAGAGGAAAGGGTGATGTTGAGGACTGTTTCGCGGCTTGCAGGCATGTGAATGGTGGCCGCATTCGCATGCGTGCACCACGAAACACCTCAATTAAACTAAGACCAGAAATCGCGCAAATCGATGTATGACGCGTCTAGCTTAGTTACACTTTACTCTGCATGTGGCCTGCGGGCCTGATGGCCGGCGTGCCATTCGACAGTGTTTCAATGTGTGGCACAGCCACTTATGGATAGTGTTTCAATTATGTGGTATAGCCACTTACTCATGTGTAGAACCGTTGTGTTCTGGCTTTAAGCCAATATAAGGATATGTGTCTAAAGACTAGGAAAGTTTATGTGTGGCCATTGAGCCGAACGGCAGTGTTGGAATGTGTGGTAAAACCACTTAAGGATCTTGTTTGAATATGGGGCATAGCCACTGATTAAATATATATATGTGGAACGGTAGATCCACTGGAAAGTGTAAGATAGCGTAAGGATCCGTATCAAAATTGATTATAGGACCATGTAGAGTCCGGATTAGAATCGCGAACAAAGCAGATTACGTTCACCTTGAACTTATATACACGGCAGTTAAAGCCGGGCGATACAAGCCAAAGACGTTGAATAATTATACATAGACAGGATCTATAGATTTACAGATAATGTACTCACTAGTATTGTGAAGGAATAATAATTCTAAGGATCGGATTCGGTAGGAGTTGGTTGCACACTCTATTACGCTATAAACTTAACGGTTAACCCAGACGAGTGTTGAAGGACTTTCGTGTGTGGTTACTGGTTGTGTTGCTTGAATTCTGATCGTGCTAATATTCGTACGCGAATGGGGTGAACCTCACCTTTGGTTTGTCGTAATGCCTGAACTTGGCATCAAGATGTAAACAACTGTTCATCTTATCAACTCAGCACCTTGATATAAAACACATAATTCATAATGGTTGAATGGTGTAACGTGATTCAACGAATAATGCCTCCGGTTCGAGTCCTTCACAATTTAATATGGATTACACACATACATAAACAGTTCAATTCACACATGAGGTACATGCATCAATCAATCAATAGCGTAGACTGCTGTTTTACGTGTCAATGTCCGTTTAAGGATACAATGCAGTAATTGTCGTCAGAACATCACAGCTATATGCACGCGCAGATAGCGTGGCTACCTGCAGACAGTGAGACTGTGAGTCTAATTACTTCGTATAAAGTAGACGATTATCTTTCTCCTTCCAAGGATTTAGTTAATCACTAACCTCCATAAGTTTCCTCTCATGTAGAGTTCTAGGACTGACCCTGGTCCATCATAAATGCACATATAAACGGCTATATCATGCCATTGAATTGGAAGGTTAACAAAACGCAGCTATTCAGCTTGGCGGTCAAGTAACAAAGGGTAGCGTCTCCTAGTTACCGACTATGACCCAAACAACGCTAGACACGTCATAATCGATCGTGTATGGAGCGTTCAATAATTGAAACATCTATCGCAATATATTAAATGTCTTAACCTTTACAATTGCACGTCCGCTAACCTTTAGCAGACGGCGTTAATATCATATACCGTAACGATTCCCTGTACACCGGGGAAAAAAAATCGATAGATTTTTTTTCAAGATCTATCCGACTTAACAATTTTTCAAAAAAAATTTAATACAATCGTGACATATGGCCGACGATGTTCTGAGTAGAACCGTGTCGCGGTCATGTCAACTAACTATTTGTCATAGTCATCTAACATTAATCACATTATATATCAATATTATACATATTATTATATCAACTAAATAAAATGTCCAATGTTAATAGTGAATGACAGAATTAAATTAAAGTAAGGTCTGTCGTATTAGTATGTCATATAGGAATTAATTTGACTAATTAAAATTAAATTAATTAATTAAACAAAGAGTTAAATTATTAAGATTCTAATGTAACGCGATGTTATGAGAGAAGAAAAGACAAAATAAGTGAGAAGAAATAGAAAGAAATTCGAATATAAGTTTTAACTTAATTGTGTGTGTTAAGTGTTAGTGAATAATAACTATCTAATTTAACTAACTAAATAACGTATAGGTACATTAAAAAAAAAATATTAATCTAATACTTGTGTGAGATTTATTTTCTCTTTTCATAATTTCTTCTTTTTATATTTCGTTCTCTTTTTTTTTTGTTCTTTCATTTCATTTTTTTCTCACATTTCATTTTATTGATAATAATTCAATTAAGAAGTTAAGTTAACTAATTAATTAGTATAGGATATGATGATCCATCCGTAGTCTTGATCCTGATGAATTCTTTTAGGCAAAAATGTTCAAACGTTTACGTTGGAAAGAAATGTCATTGATCCTAGGATCCAAGAATTAAGTGCACATAGGATAATAAGTTCGACTTGTCGTCAGATATTGTTCCATGATTGTTCAACGAATATTCATATATTGTGTATGGACGTTAGACGAAGTTTCAATGTCAATATGTATACCTTGATTGTCTTTAGTTCAATTCTGTGATGCATATAGTGTTTATAAATATTAAATTGAAGGCAAGGTTAGTTCCCTTATAGTTGATACTTCGTTATATCCAATGTAGTGATGATTGACGTGTTTTAGGAATGTCAATGTTGATCATTCGTCGTCAATAGGATTACGTGACAACGCATCCGCCACAATATTTTCAGTGCCAGGAATATGTTCAATGGAGAATTCAAATGGCTGTAGGATGATTGCATATCTGGCGAGTTTTTGGCTTTTGTGATTAGATCGACGCAAAGATGCTACAGCCCGTTGATCAGTTTGTATGGTGAATGGGGCACCAAGCAAAAACTTTTCAAGTTTAGTTATTGCCCATATAACTGACAAAAGTTCCTTGTCCACTGTGGAATACTTTGTTTCTGCAGGCTTTAGCTTTCTTGAAATATATAAGGTAGGATGTAGAACGCCATCATGGTTCTGGAGCAGGCATGCACCAATGCCGTAGTTACTAGCATCTGTTCGTAAGAAAAATCTTTTGGAAGCATCGGGAAGTCTTAAAATTGGTTCATGCGAGAACAAATTTATAATTTTGTTGAAAGTTTCATTGCATATACCAGTCCATGTCACCTTCACCGGCATGTCTTTTTTTAACAATGAAGACAAGACAGCCGTGATAGATGACAAGTAAACCTATGCTGTATTGGGCTGAGCATAGTTAATACCAATAACGATATTACTGTTTTTTTTTTAGGCATGGTAAAACACAAATAAGACAAAAATAAGAAGTGTTATTGTAGATAAGACAAAACAAATGTCACCTAATAGACAAGCCTACAAGATCTAAGTCATATAAGAATAAATGACCAATAAGGAAAAGAAATGATGACTGACTAGAGCTGAGTCATCAAGAAATAAGACAAAAGGGTGAGCGTACACCATTATCTGCGTGGCGCAGAATCAGGTACTAATTGTAACTTTAGATAACGGTGATGAAAATAAACACCATTATCACGCTCGATTACCCAACGAGCGTCTCGATTGTTACGAAATGTAACCATCGCCTGTCTATTCTGCCCATTGCATGATGGCAGAAGACGAACAAACTTAACGTTTGCTGTATAATCAAAAAAATTTCTAAGTGCCTGCCAGGTAGTATCCTGCGGCAGATTTCGCACTAACACTGTGCGAGAATACGCACTTTTCCCAATATATGTAGTATCATTGTCACGAAATAGTGGACAATGATGATATGTATTCTTTGTCACAGAATTAACCTTCCCTTTCAACACCGACATTGTCTTTCTGTTGGATGTCGTATCATCCTGACTGGACTGAGGATGATACCTATCATCACCAAAGGTATTAAATTTACATGTCGTAGGCATGTCCTTGCTGGGCAAAGTTAGTCAAAACTTTGCTGTCAGACTTATTTGTCTTAAACTTCCTATCTAAGTTCCTCATAAACCTAACATTATTTTTCACCCTATTATACTTCTTAGCAATGTTTTTGTCAATGTTGACAACGTCAACAGTTTTATTAGGATCAGTTATATCCTTAGTAAGTTGTCCAATAGATCTATCATCTTCATCAATTTCCAGGATAGTACTCAGAGTGGAGTTGGAAACTGCTGTGCCACATGTATTCATGTTGTTGGCACGAAGTGTAGCCATAGCAACAACAGCGTTAGCGTTGCTAAAAGAATGCAAATTTTTTTTTCCCAATCATTAATTTCTTTAGGAGTGCAATCTTTACTCCCATGTATGCGTCCTAATGTAAGATCAGCTGATGGATTCTGTAGCATGCACACCTTGACATTACCTGAAAAAAATGGTGTATTAACATGTACTATGGCAGTGGGGTAGTACTCAATAGTACCCCCGAAGGTCATGCAACGGACATAGTCCCCTGTTGCATAGCTAGGATGTACCAAAGACTGCCGAACTCCAATGGTTGTTGATCCAGAGTCTTTTAAAACTGAGACTACCGTACCATTGACTAATCCTCTATTGAACATCAGGGTACCCTTGCCATCGTTCGCTGAAAGACCAACTGCTGTATGAAGGTGTCCACAATTCAGCACCGTTTCCTTGGCCTTCTGAAAAATAGTATTGCATTGTTGGCAACTATTTGCCACATTATAATTAATAGCAAAACATGCAGCAGAAGACTGTGTTGTATTATTGTCAAGTGGGACCTGAGCTATAGGGGTAGTATTATTTGTAACTGCCGCCCCTGTATTATGGTTGTAATGAGATGATCCCCGAGAATGAGATCGATTCCGAGTATAATTGTTAGAATTATCTCGTCGTCCTCTATAGTAACTATTATCTCGATGTCTCGAGCTATGATTATTACCATTCCAGTTATTGTTATTATTGGGAGTATGTGATCGATTATAATTAGTGTTATGTTGACCATTGTGGTAGTTTGTTTGAGGTGAATAATTTCTATCTCGTGATCTACCTCTGTTGAACTCATTTTTATTGTTGAAATCATTATTATGTCCCTTCTGAAAGTTAACATTGTGATTTCTTTGGAACCTACTTCTGTCTACACTGTGATGTCTTTGTTTGTTATTATGATTGTAGGCCATATTAGACGCCACAGGTAGAGGTTCTCTTAATGAGGAGTTAGAAATGGTTGCATTCGGATGTGCCGAACAGTAGTTTAAAGAAATTTTTTCTAACTCGTCAATAGTACCTGGTTTACGCTCCTGCAAATATGCAAAAAATGGCTGGCTAACCGAAGATAATACCTTATCCCGTAGTAGTAAATCAACTAATTTGTCGTATGATTTGTTGACTTCTGCCAGTTCAACCCATCTATTAAATGTATTGCGTATGTTCGCAATGAATCCTGCAAAATCTTTTGGAGATTCAGGTAAAATTCCCTTAAATTTCAACCTACAGTGTTCCTCGTCCAGGTGAAACCTTCGTAAAAGCAAGGACTTAATAGCACCGTAGTTATTTGCTATTGATGGGTCAGCATTTTGAGAAGCCGTCAATGGTTCTCCAACCAAGAATTCATTTAACTTGAGTACCCAAGACTCTTCAGGCAAATGATTTGTTTTGCAAGTCTGTTCAAAACGTGACAGGAACGATGAAAGGTCGTCGACGTTCAAGTTGAAAGTGGGTAATTTAAAGTTGTAGAAATGTTTAGTTTGGCTGGATGACGATCCATTTTGTGCGTTATTATTCTGGTTTGCATCAGCACTTTGTGCTTGTAATCTTGCTGTCTCCAATTTAATACGCGCCAATTCCATTTCTTGTTGTAAAATAATTTCCTCTCGTTTCAATTTATTCTCTTCTTCCTGTTGAGCAATTTCTCTTAATCTATTTTCCTTGGCAATTTGCTTCATCTCACGTTCCTCCTCCTCTTTCTTTAATGCAGCCTTTTGTTCCTCTATTTCTGCTTTATGTTTTTCCAGTTCTGCCTCAGCAAACTGACGAAGTTCTTGAGATTTATAACCATATTCCTTACCAATTTTAACGAAATGGTCTATAGTAAGCATTTTGACTTTTATATGGTAAGTAATTATTGATAATTACTGATTAAAATAGTCAATAGTAGCTTCAGAGTAATTATTATACTTACTCAACTTAGGAATATTCATTATAAATAATCACAATAGTACTGAACTCGTATGTCTAAGTTCAACTAATAGACAATATTTTGTAACAATATTGTATCTAAATAATAACTATATCATAAATAGTTATGATATCTGTTAACTATAATGTAATTACATCACACAATTAATCTCAATATCCAATAATGTTGGGTATGATTCCTAGTAATTATATTGTTCAATGTACTAAGTCACTCTCTTAGTACTAGAAAAGTATATTAAATAATATACAATGGGTCTATTACCTCAAAGGTAGACTATAAGATTATTTTATTTGGTCAATATATATATATATTATATTATTATGCCCTAGGCATCTCTTATAAATTGCAGTGCTAATTTCTTGGACTATCACTGCATAATTATGCAATGTCCCATATTAACCTTAAATGTCAGAAAAAATTAATTAAATTAAATTATAAGTGTATTATTGAATATAATGTTATAGTATTAATGTAGTATTTAATATATATCATGAGTACAAACAAAACAATGATGCAACTAAAGGGTACAAACAATGTCAAGACGCAAACAAGACATTTTCACAATTAAAAATGAATTTATGAACTAAATAAAACAAGCGGAAGTGTCACACGGAAAACGAAGGGTCAAAGATTGACCCGAGGTCAACTGAATATGCAAAGTACACAAAAAAATGACTGCAAAAAATGATGACATCACAGGACTCATAACGGACGAACATTTAACAATCATAAAATAAATTGATAGTAAAAGTAGACTGGACGAAATAGTTAACGAACATGATACAAAACTGAATAAAAATGTGAACTTAGTACAAATAAAATACACCAGTTATCTACGGAACGGCACAGCTAACACAAATCGTCAAGCGACAGCAGATTTGGACAGGTAGTCCAATGGCAAACCTCAATGGGGCTTCCAAAACTGCAATCGTTTAAGTTCCCTAAGAAACGACCGAAATCAATTCAGGCATCGTGAGAGCCACAGAATCTAATTTCGGTTCATCCTCCCTACCGATGCACTAATTAACAACACATTAAGACAACAAAAGTACATTAAACATAGGTAAAAACATGCCGATGTAGGCAGAGGGCATGGACTCAGTTAGCACTGTCACGTTAACGACAATAGTTATTGAGCTAAACTTATCTTTATTTGCTACTTCACTTGATGCTCGTTGTCGTCGACGGCTAGGCCTGTGCCTTTGACTGTCTGCTCCTGTAGTCCATATCGTGTATTTGCTTCAATGGCTCATGTTTCCCCTGGTTAGACTTAGAAACGGCTTTGTTTTCTCCGACAGTTCACCTACACGACATTCGGTGACGTCACGTTGTTAGGCATTATAATGAGTACTGCGTCATCTTCGACTGGATCATGTGATCGAAAATTGACCGTAAATATTTGTGGTTAACATGTGCGTAAGGAACAGAAGTTTGTTTCTTTTTTCTGTCGTTCCCCGCATTCGGCCGCCACTTTTGTTGAAGGACTTTCGTGTGTGGTTACTGGTTGTGTTGCTTGAATTCTGATCGTGCTAATATTCGTACGCGAATGGGGTGAACCTCACCTTTGGTTTGTCGTAATGCCTGAACTTGGCATCAAGATGTAAACAACTGTTCATCTTATCAACTCAGCAACTTGATATAAAACACATAATTCATAATGGTTGAATGGTGTAACGTGATTCAACGAATAATGCCTCCGGTTCGAGTCCTTCACAATTTAATATGGATTACACACATACATAAACAGTTCAATTCACACATGAGGTACATGCATCAATCAATCAATAGCGTAGACTGCTGTTTTACGTGTCAATGTCCGTTTAAGGATACAATGCAGTAATTGTCGTCAGAACATCACAGCTATATGCACGCGCAGATAGAATGGCTACCTGCCGACAGTGAGACTGTGAGTCTAATTACTTCGTATAAAGTAGACGATTATCTTTCTCCTTCCAAGGATTTAGTTAATCACTAACCTCCATAAGTTTCCTCTCATGTAGAGTTCTAGGACTGACCCTGGTCCATCATAAATGCACATATAAACGGCTATATCATGCCATTGAATTGGAAGGTTAACAAAACGCAGCTATTCAGCTTGGCGGTCAAGTAACAAAGGGTAGCGTCTCCTAGTTACCGACTATGACCCAAACAACGCTAGACACGTCATAATCGATCGTGTATGGAGCGTTCAATAATTGAAACATCTATCGCAATATATTAAATGTCTTAACCTTTACAATTGCACGTCCGCTAACCTTTGGCAGACGGCGTTAATATCATATACCGTAACAGATGTTGAGGACTGTTTCGCGGCTTGCAGGCATGTGAATGGTGGCCGCATTCGCATGCGTGCACCACGAAACACCTCAATTAAACTAAGACCAGAAATCGCGCAAATCGATGTATGACGCGTCTAGCTTAGTTACACTTTACTCTGCATGTGGCCTGCGGGCCTGATGGCCGGCGTGCCATTCGACAGTGTTTCAATGTGTGGCACAGCCACTTATGGATAGTGTTTCAATTATGTGGTATAGCCACTTACTCATGTGTAGAACCGTTGTGTTCTGGCTTTAAGCCAATATAAGGATATGTGTCTAAAGACTAGGAAAGTCTATGTGTGGCCATTGAGCCGAACGGCAGTGTTGGAATGTGTGGTAAAACCACTTAAGGATCTTGTTTGAATATGTGGCATAGCCACTGATTAAATATATATATGTGGAACGGTAGATCCACATGAAAGTGTAAGATAGCGTAAGGATCCGTATCAAAATTGATTATAGGACCATGTAGAGTCCGGATTAGAATCGCGAACAAAGCAGATTACGTTCACCTTGAACTTATATACACGGCAGTTAAAGCCGGGCGATACAAGCCAAAGACGTTGAATAATTATACATAGACAGGATCTATAGATTTACAGATAATGTACTCACTAGTATTGTGAAGGAATAATAATTCTAAGGATCGGATTCGGTAGGAGTTGGTTGCACACTCTATTACGCTATAAACTTAACGGTTAACCCAGACGAGCTAAGTCTGTGAGAGGAACATTGTGTAGAGCTTAGAACTATGATGAAGCCAATTTAAATGTGTGAAATGTTGTTACACCCTATTGTGTAAAAGTATATATTAAATTGTTCAGTCGTCTATGGAACTTGTTGATTGCCTGAATTATGCAAGTTCTCACTCTGTGCGGTGACTGTCATTAATCCTTGCAAGGTCAGTACTGATTATCACAGGTATTTCTAAGACTAACTATAATCTAACCAACACTGCGGAAGAATTAATATACAATAACGACACTGAATATAATAATAATTTAATCACACCACAATGGCTTAAAACTGCACTCGAACTATAAAACTGGAATTAGAATAGATGAATTATAATATCTGAAATATTGACAAGCAACCCAATAAACTCACGTCCAACGGTGCTGAATCTTTTAATAACATCTAGCAAGAAAAGATACAGCGGGAGACCGTAACATACTGGTGTCAGAAGTGGGATAATTGAAACACTATCCATAAGTGGCTGTGCCACACATTGAAACACTGTTGAATGGCACGCCGGCCATCAGGCCCGCAGGCCACATGCAGACTAAAGTGTAACTAAGCTAGACGTGTGTAGAGTGTTGAGCCCAGCTGGTTTTAGACACCCCATGCGGTGGATAAGACGGTTCTCAAGCTGTTCTCGGTTAGCAGTGTCAGAGGAGCAGGATCTGATCGCCGTGACCTGGATGTCGATGGGACCCTGGTGGTCAGGGCCTTTAAAGTGTATGGCGACTGGTGTGGATTTGTGCTGAGAGATGTCGTTCAAGTGCTGGCTGAACCTGTCCCCAAGTCGTTTGCCTGTTTGGTCAATATAGGTTTTGCAGCAACGTTTACATATGATCGTATAAATGACGTTACGCGACTCACATGTGAAGCTACTAGTGATGGTGTACGTAGCCTCAGGAAAAGACACCTTGTGGGTTGAGATGACATACTTGCACGTGTTGCATCGTGTCCGACCACAGGGTAATGTGCCAAAGTGAGTGGCATTCTCCTTTGGGAGACGGCTGTGAACAAGAAGATCCTTCAGGTTCTTGTCGCGTCTATATGCCACCAAAGGTGCTTCACCGAATACTTCTTGTGTCACAGACTCTGCTTGAAGGATAGGTAGGTGGCGGAAAAGGATCTGTTTGACTGCAGTACAGTGTGGGTGATAGGTCAAGATTAATTTGACTCTATCCGAAGTGGATTTATAGTGAGGTTTGAGGGCCTCCTGACGAGAGATGGGGAGAACACGTTGGAAGGCAGAGGTGAGAACATGTTCGGGAAAAAGTCTACTACGGAAGAAATTCAACATCTCATTGGCTCGGAAGTGGAAGTCATCATCGTCTTGGCACAAACGACGGAGGCGGGGAAGTTGTGAAAATGGAAGGTAGTCAAGACAAGCCCGAGGATGAGAAAGACCCAATGACAAACAAGTGTCACTGTAATGATGTTCTGTGTTTTCACACAAAAGATCTAATGACACATAAGTGTCACTGTACTGATCTTTTGTGCCGGGCACATGGTTATATTAGGGCTCATGTCCAAATACTTTTTTTTCCTCGCATGAGGTCGCATATTTTTTCCTCGCATGAGGTCGCATTAACTCGCATGAGTCGCATTGGCACACGCCCAACAAAAACGCATGTCCCAACACAAAAAGACAAAATGACACACAAGTGTCACCAATAATCCTCTGTGTTTTCACACAAAAGATCTAATGACACATAAGTGTCACTGTACTGATCTTTTGTACCGGGCACTTGGTTATATTAGGGCTCACGTCCTTTTTTTTCGCATGAGGTCGCATATTTTTTTCTCGCATGATGTCGCATTTAACTCGCATAAGTCGCATAACACGCCCAACATAAACGCATGACCCAACACAAAAAGACCCAATGACACACAAGTGTCACTGTAATGATCCTCTGTGTTTTCACACAAAAGATCTAATGACAGATAAGTGTCACTGCACTGATCCTCTGTGCCGAGCGCATGGTTATATTAGGGCTCATGTCCTTTTTTTGTGTCGCATGAGGTCGCATATTTTTTCCTCGCATGAGGTCGCATTTAACTCTCATTAGTCGCATTGGAACACGCCCAACATAAACGCATGTCCCAACACAAAAAGACCCAATGACAAACAAGTGTCACTGTCATGATCCTCTGTATTTTCACACAAAAGATCTAATGACACATAAGGGTCACTATACTGATCATCTGTGCCGGGCGCATGGTTATATTTTTTCCACCCTCGCAAGAGGTCGCATTTTTTTTCCTCGCATGAGTCGCATTTAACTCGCATGAGTCGCATTGGAACACGCCCAACATAAACGCATGTCCCAACACAAAAAGACACAATGACAAACAAGTGTCACTGTAATGATCCTCTGTGTTTTCACACAAAAGATCTAATGACACATAAGTGTCACTATACTGATCCACTTTGCCGGGCGCATGGTTACATTTTTTTCCCCTCTCATGAGGTCGCATTGTTTTTTCCTCGCTTGAGGTCGCATTAACTCGCATGACTCGCATTGGCACACGCCCAACACAAACGCATGTCCCAACACAAAAAGACCCAATGACACCCAAGTGTCACCAATGCTCCTCTGTGTTTTCACACCAAAGATCTAATGACACATAAGTGTGACTATACTGATCTTTTGTGCCGGGCAAAAGTTGTATTATTTAATTTTTTTTTTCCTCGAATGAGGTCGCATATTTTTTCCTCGCATGAGGTCGCATTTAACTAGCATGAGTCGCATTGGAACACGCCCAACACAAACGCATGTCCCAACACAAAAAGACCCAATGACAAACAAGTGTCACTGTAATGATCCTCTGTATTTTCACACAAAAGATCTAATGACACATAAGTGTCACTATACTGATCCACTGTGCCGGGCGCATGGTTACATTTTTCTTCCCCTCGCATGAGGTCGCATTTTTTTTCCTCTCTTGAGGTCGCATTAACTCGCAAGAGTCGCATTGGCAAACGCCCAACTTTATTTTTTTTCCTCGCATGAGGTCGCATTTAACTCGCATGAGTCGCATTTGGACACGCCCAGCATAAACGCATGTCCCAACACAAAAAAGACCCAATGACCCACAAGTGTCACCAATGATCTTCTGTGTTTTCACACAAAAGATCTAATGACACACAAGTGTCACTGTACTGATCTTTTGTGTCGGGCGCATGGTTATATCAGGACTCATGTCCAAATATAATTTTTTTTTTCCATCGCATGGGGTCGCATATTTTTTCCTCGTTTTTTTTTCCTCGCATGAGGTCGCATTTAACTCGCATGATTCGCATTGGCACACGCCCAACACAAACGCATGTCCCAACAAAAAAAGACCCAATGACACCCAAGTGTCACCAATGATCCTCTGTGTTTTCACACAAAAGATCTAATGACACATAAGTGTGACTATACTGATCTTTTGTGCCGGGCGCATGGTAATATTATTTTTTTTCCTCGCATATTTTTTCCTCGCATGAGGTCACATTTAACTCGCATGAGTCGCATTGGAACACGCCCAACACAAACGCATGACCCAACCCATAAAGACCCAATGACACACAAGTGTCACTGTAATGATCCTCTGTATTTTCACACAAAAGATCTAATGACACATAAGTGTCACTATACTGATCCTCTGTGACGGGCGCATGGTTATATTTTTTTCCCCTCTCATGAGGTCGCATTTTTTTTTCCTCGCATGAGTTCGAATTAACTCGCATGAGTCGCATTGGCACACGCCCAACCTCATGCGAGGAAAAAAAAAAGACACTTATGTGTCATTAGATCTTTTATGTGAAAACACAGAGGATCATTGGTGACACTTGTTTGTCATTGGGTCTTTTTGTGTTGGGACACGCGTTTATGTTGGGCGTGTTCCAATGCAACTCATGCGAGTTAAATGCGACCTCATGCGAGGAAAAAATATGCGACCTCACGCGAGGGAAAAAAAACGCGAGTTAAATGCGACCTCATGCGAAGAAAAAAAAAATGCGACCTCATGCGAGGGGAAGAAAAAATATAACCATGCGCCCGGCACAGAGGATCAGTATAGTGACCCTTATGTGTCATTTGATCTTTTGTGTGAGAATACAGACGATCATGACAGTGACACTTGTTTGTCATTTGGTCTTATTGTGTTGGGACATGCGTTTATGTTGGGCGTGTTCCATTGCGACTCATGCGAGTTAAATGCGACCTCATGCGAGGAAAAAATATGCGACCTCATGCGAGGGGAAAAAAAAATTCTACATGCGCCCTAATATAACCATGTGCCCGGCACAAAAGATCAGTACAGTGGCACTTATGTGTCATTAGATCTTTTGTGTGAAAACACAGAGGATCATTACAGTGACACTTGTTTGTCATTTGGTCTTATTGTGTTGGGACATGCGTTTATGTTGGGCGTGTTCCAATGCGACTCATGCGAATTAAATGCGAGCTCATGCGAGGAAAAAATATGCGACCTCATGCGAGGGAAAAAAAAGCGAGGAAAAAATATGCGTCCTCATGCGAGGGAAAAAAAAGGTACAAAAGACCAGTATATTGACACTTATGTGTCATTAGATCGTTTGGGTGAAAACACACAGGATCATTGGTGACACTTGTGTGTCATTGGGTCTTTTTGTGTTGGGACATGCGTTTGTGTTGGGCGTGTTCCAATGCGACTCGTGCGAGTTAAAAACATGCGA
The DNA here is from genome assembly GCA_024509875.1 of Oreohelix idahoensis. NCBI lineage: Eukaryota > Metazoa > Mollusca > Gastropoda > Stylommatophora > Oreohelicidae > Oreohelix > Oreohelix idahoensis. Next base: position 140,507 of record JAMPIV010009825.1, on the reverse strand, counting down.
CCTCATGCGAGAAAAAAAAATGCGACCTTATGCGAGGGAAAAAAAGGACATGCGCCCTAATATAACCATGTGCCCAGCACAAAAGATCAGTACAGTGACACTTATGTGTCATAAGATTTTTTGTATGAAAACACAGAGGATCATTGGTGACACTTGTTTGTCATTGGGTCTTTTTGTGTTGGGACATGCGTTTGTGTTGGGCTTGTTCCAATGCGACTCATGCGAGTTAAATGCGACCTCATGCGAGGAAAAAATATGCGACCTCATGCGAGAAAAAAAAATATATAACCATGTGCCCGGCACAAAAGATCAGTACAGTGACACTTATGTGTCATTAGATCTTTTGTGTGAGAACACAGAGGATCATTGGTGACACTTGTGTGTCATTGGGTCTTTTTGTGTTGGGACATGCGTTTATGTTGGGCGTGTTCCAATGCGACTCATGCGAGTTAATTGCGACCTCATGCGAGGAAAAAATGCGACCTCATGCGAGGAAAAAAAAAAGAATGTTGGGCGTGTGCCAATGCGACTCATGCGAGTTAATTCGACCTCATGCAGAGAAAAAAAAATGCGACCTCATGCGAGGGAAAAAAAATATAACCATGCGCCCGGCACAGAGGATCAGTATAGTGACACTTATGTGTCATTAGATCTTTTGTGTGAAAATACAGAGGATCATGACAGTGACACTTGTTTGTCATTAAGTCTTTTTGTGTTGGGACATGCGTTTATGTTGGGCGTGTTCTAATGCGACTCATGCGAGTTAATTGCGATCTCATGCGAGGAAAAAATATGCGACCTCATGCGAGAGAAAAAAAAGACACTTATGTGTCATTAGATCTTTTGTGTGAAAACACGGATGATCATTACAGTGACACTTGTTTGCCATTGGGTCTTTTTGTGATGGGACATGCGTTTATGTTGGGCATGTTCCAATGCGACTCATGCGAGTTAAATGCGACCTCATGCGAGAAAAAAAATGCGACCTCATGGGAGGAAAAAAAAAAGGGTCTTTTGTGTTTGGACATGCGTCCTAATATAACCATGTGCCCGGCACAAAAGATCAGTGCAGTGACACTTATGTGTCATTAGATCTTTTGTGTGAAAACACAGAGGATTATTACAGTGACACTTGTTTGTCATTGGGTCTTTTTGTGTTGGGACATGCGTTTATGTTGGGCGTGTTCCAATGCGACTCATGCGAGTTAAATGCGACCTCATGCGAGGAAAAAATATGCGACCTCATGCGAGGGAGAAAAAAAAAGATACTTATGTGTCATTAGATCTTTTGTGTGAAAACACAGATGATCATTACAATGACACTTGTTTGTCATTGGGTCTTTTTGTGTTGGGACATGCTTTTCTGTTGGGCGTGTTCCAATGTGACTCATGCGAGTTAAATGTGACCTCATGCGAGGAAAAAAAATGCGACCTCATGCGAGGAAAAAAAAAATAAGGGTCTCTTGTGTTTGGACATGTGCCCTAATATAACCATGTGCCCGGAACAAAAGATCAATGCAGTGACACTTATGTGTCATTGTAGTGGATATTGATGGTATTTGTATGGTTGTGTTATCACCTAGTGTGATGCGTGAGGTCAGCTGTGAAGGCTCCTGAAATAAGTGTAGCTGTGAATGTACAGAAGACCCTTCTTGCTACCACTATACGACCTCACACATTTCTTTTTTTCTAATGAATGTGGCTACGTTAAAATCTAGGGTACTGAATGTAATGTGTTGTATTGACATATACAAACACACACACAGATATTAAATAATATAATCTTATCAATAAAATTTAGAACACAATGAACTAAATTCAGCTGGTGAAATTTTAGATAGTAAATCTTTTTTTAAATTTATTTGTTCTGAACCAAGGTTTTATTTTGGCCAGAACATATGAAAGATTTTGAAATTTATGAGTGAATGGCATGAATAAATGGCATGATAAATAAAAGGTGTGTACGTATACAATTTTCACGATTAGTTAATATTTCTACAGTTCATAATTTTATTTTCCCTGGGAGAACGATGAATAGATGTGCTGTTGGGGTGGCTTCATCCCTCCCTGTCTATGCCTACCAAACATTGTCCATTAATGATGGAAGGAAATGGGATGTTTTAGTAGTAATTCACTTTGGGTGCTATGTCTATGAAGTTGGTGTAAATCCAGCAGACCAGCCTGCTTACGTAACTTTGAAAGAGTAGTTCTGGTGCTGGAATCTGGTGGCCCCGCCTCTCCGTGCTTGGGGGCAAATATCAAGAGTCTGGTGGCCCCGCCTCTCCGTGCTTGGGGGCAAATATCAAGAGTCTGGTGGCCCCACCTCTCCGTGCTTGGGGCTATAATAGGCTGCTCTGACACAATGTTACTGCACGGGTCCCTCTTGTAATATTCAACACATTTGACACCACATTGGTGCCAAATAAAAAACTCACAGCTCAGATTATGCAACACTGTAAAAAGTTCTTTCCTTCTTTCCACTCTGTAAAGTGTCAGTCTGTATGCTCTGTAAGGAAGAGTGGTGTGTTGTTGAGATCAGGCATGCTCCAGTCTACCCAGCTGTAAATGGGTAACTCACCCTAGTCCTGAGTTAGGGAAGGCAAAGGCTCCAGGGGAAGCAGGCCCTAAACTTGGTCACTTCAACCGACGCAGGATGGTGTATGTATGGAGTAGGAGTGTAGAGTGTGATTACCGCGAATGGTGTACTGTTCGTGTGCTGACCAATATAACCACTCATACACTTGTGTCTACAAGGCACCAATGCAGACTGCTGGAATCTTTGTTTACTCAATTTATTCAGACGTACACACTGGGACATACGAGTACATCATGGTATGTTGACATATCAATTTGTAGGTATACATAGCAGATCTGAAGTCATGACACATTCAGAAATAATGGGCAGTACATCAAAAGTTCAATGTCATGATACATTATGGCCGCATCCCCTATCTGACTAAACGCGTCAGTGAAGGCAGATCGGTAAATAACTAAAGTTACTTGACGTCCATAGTTTGTAGTATATATTATGAAACCACGAAAGGGGGGTTTTCTAGCAAGATTGAGATCTCCCTGTCACTGTCCGATAATAGGATAAATAATCTGTTCTCTTGGCAGTGATCAAAACATATGATGACCGAAATCTAACATGGCCGCCTCCCTGAGTTGTCGTTCACTCATTCATAGGAAGGAGAATATAAGCCAGAGTTAATTTATAATGGATATATAAATGATTTCATAAATGTTTCCATACAGCTCTACGGTGATCAGGTTAATTCACGTAGCCATAACCGCTGTAGGAAAGTCTGTCATCTTCGTCGATACAAAACACGACCCTAGCGATACGAAGCAAAATGTTCCATCTAGGTCGAATCGACATGAGATCATCAAAATAGGGTCTGGCAATACATGGAGTCCGAATTATACATTGTACCGTACCTTAGGAGAGTCTCTAACATAAACTATAGTAGAGATACCATCTCCTTTAGAAGAAAACCACTTCATGAATCATATTTCCTTAAGAATCTACCAGCCCTTTGAAAAGTGCGTACCCGCCATTATCACGGTACATCGGAACTCATCACGACTTGTCAAGACAACTCATACTTCCGCTAGAGCGGAATAATAAGAATCTAGTCCCGCCTACCCATCCAAAATATACAATATAGGACTGATTCTACTTGTACTAATAATATGTAATACATATGAATTCAGGCCATAAACATAATAAGCAAATTAATCTATTTTCTGGCCCTAAAAATAAGTACAAATATAAGAGCAATATCCGTGCGCCGGATCAATATCAAGAACGATTACTCCTATAATCAAAAGTGTGAATCAAACATGGATTATCTCGCTTTCCCCATAGACAGCATTTTCATACACAAATGAATGAATGTCTATATCTTTTCCATATTAAATAGCCATATCGATTTTTGTAATATGTGCGTCAAAATATGCACGCAACAGATTACCACACCCCTCGGGAAAAAAAAAATGGTACATTTTTTTTTTTTGAAACACATCTAGGAGCAACATACAATAGGCTCACAACGCACCAATAACAATGCGCAGATGATAAGCATAAGTTTTATGACCTTAGAGAAGGTACTTCTCTAAGTATTAATATTTCCAGAGAGGTGTCACCAACGCATACTACAATATTAGCAATGACACAATTTCCACATTAGTTTATACATAAATTTCATCTAAGATATCTTAACATCATGATCATCAAAGACGAAAAAACATTGAAAGATCAGCGGTGAATAAATATCAATGAACCGCTAAGTAGTGTTACAATCAATATATGATATATTACATATGTGTACACATTTCAACATAGAAACAACTGTATCAAAGTTGTATAACAGTTATGAATCATGTGGGCATCTAGACAAAATATCTGCCATCACATTTTCTGACCCACGGATAGCTCGCACCGAAAAATGAAATGGCTGTAGAGCAATCGCGTATCGCGTTGATCTCGCGCTCTTCAGATTTTTACTCTGAATAGCCGTAAGAGCTTTCTGGTCAGTTTCCACAATGAAATGCGCGCCCAGAAGAAATCTTTGCAGTTTAAGGATTGACCAAACCATAGCCAATAATTCACGGTCTAGGACCGAGTAATTCTTCTCTGCGGCATTTAATTTCCGAGAAATATACATCACAGGATGCAGAGTTCCAGAGTACTCTTGCATTAGTGCAGCTCCAATCCCGGTGGATGAAGCGTCACTACGAAGAATAAATGTCTTATCCTTAGAAGGCAATACTAGGATAGGTGAAGTAGAAAACATAGTTTTAACCTTATCCAAAGAGGATTGACATTCTTGAGTCCAATGGACTACATTAGGAGACCCTTTCTTTAGCAAGGAAGAAAGAGGTGACATAATGGAGGACAGATTCGGGATGAATCGTCCATAAAATTGTATTAGACCTAAGAGACTTCGTACTTGCTTTTTAGTCTTAGGAATAGAAATGTTAAGTATCTTACTTGTATTATGGTCTTCTGTTTTTAGGAACCCATGACCAACACGGTGTCCTAAGAAAGATATTTCGCTAAAACCAATACATGCTTTCGATGGTTTCGCTGTCAGGTTATGCTCGCGTAAGATAGACAATAGTTCATTTATACCATTATAGTGATCGTTCCAAGTATCACTGAAAAGACAGATGTCATCAAGATACGCAATGACATCTGAGCGATGAGATAGGATTCGACGCATCATGCGTACAAATGTTGCAGGGGCGTTCATAAGACCGAAAGGCATGAAATTCCATTGGAATAGACCCCTAGGCGTCGAAAAAGCAGTAAACGGTTTGGCGTGTTCGGATAGTGGAACTTGCCAATATCCCTTAGACAAATCGAGTTTAGTAAAGAAGTGAGAATTCGATAGTCTCGTAAGTAGCTCTTCTAGTAAAGGCATAGGTTCCGCATCAAATTTAGTCACTTGATTCAATTTGCGATAATCCACGCAAAGACGTATGTTATTGTCTTTTTTCCGTACTATAACCATCGGCGAAGAATATGCTGATGTGGATGGTTCAATAATTTTTAACTCTATCATCTCATCTAACTCTTTCTCTACCTGTGCTTGAAAATGTATCGGGATAGGATACGGTCTGACTCTTATAGGACTATGGTCAGTAAGAATAATGTCATGTTGAATGACATCAGTTTGACCAGGAATGTCAGTAAGGACATCCTGAAATTGTTCTAACATAGTAGAAACTTGTTTCTGCTCTCCTGGAGATAATTCTGGAGAAATTGCAACATCTTTCCATGATTCATTAGAGTGAAGAGGAATCATTGGAAAAGGTAAATTTACATCCGAGAAACTCGTTTCCTCATCCTGTATTACTGACAGAGATGAGTACTGTCCATGTTGGACTGGAAAATCGTCCGTTGCCTGGAAAACAGGTTGTAAATAATCAGGACGTTCATGGAATTCCGTGAGCATGTTGATGTGGAAGGTTTTACGCTTCCCGTCAATATCGACGATATAGTCAACATCGGAAACTTTTGATATTATATCGTACGGACCTTTCCAAGAAATGAGAAGTCTATTTTCCCCTACAAGGTAGCAAGACAAATGCTTTGTCACCTGGACAAAGTTGTCGCAAACATCTCTTTTTATTGGCAAATTCCCTTGCCTTCTGTTTCGCAAATTCAGAAGAAGCAGTTGCCAATTTGCATGCTTCAATAATCTTGTGTCTAAGTGCGATGACATATTCATAAGAGGATTTTGTGTCATCGACAATATTATCAGCAGTTATAAGATCATGAAGTAAGGACATAGGACCTCGCGGTTTCGCGCCAAAGACAAGTTCAAAGGGAGAAAATCCTGTATGTTCGTTGGCGACCTCTCTATATGCAAAGAGAGCCGCGGGTAAAACCCTATCCCAATCCTGAGGATGATCTTCTGTTATCTTACCTAGTAGGTTTTTCAGAGTTCTATTCAAACGTTCCACCATCCCATTGGACATAGGATGATAAATACTACTCAGCGATCTCTCTATCTTCAGAGTCGACATTACTTGAGACATGGTATCCGATATGAGTTGGGTACCATGGTCGGATAATATTTCTGCTGGAAACCCCAGACGAGAAAATATTAACCAAAGAGCATCTGCGACATCAGCAGTAGTTATGCTCTTTAGAGGAACAGCCTCCGGCCAACGTGTGCACATATCAACACACGTCAAAATAAATTGGTGTCCTCTAGCAGACTTTATCTTAAATGGACCAATGATGTCTATCGCCATTTTTTGAAATGGCCGAATGGGAATGTCTGCAGCCTGAATAGGTGCATCATGGCGTGGACCTCTGGATTTAATCTCTTGACATACTTTACAAGATCGACAATAGATTCGTATGTCCTTATTCACAGCAGGCCAAAAGAAAGATTGAAGAACTCTAGCTTTAGTACGGGAAAAACCCATATGTCCAGCACACTGCGAATCATGAGCGTGCTGTAAGATTTTAACTCTCATATTTTTAGGCACAAGGATTTGAGAATGAATGGACTTAGCGGAGTCTTGTACCATACGTACAAGTACGCCATTCTTCATCGTAATCCAAGATTTACGATTTGTATCCTTATTCGGATCACCTTTTTTTGCCAGAGTAAAGAATTTCTTTAGAGTAGGATCATCTTCCTGCTGTTTGATAAAGGAATCGTGGGAAATCTCCAAGGGATCATCTTGGATCTGCGCATCATTATCTTCAGAATGTGAAGATTGTGGCATATTAAGAGCTTGAGCCCTAGTGATTACTGCATTAGCAGATTGCATATTAACATTTTCCCAATTAGAAATTTGCTGTGGAGTGCATTCTTTCACTCCATGAATGCGACCGATGATAAGATCAGCGATCGGATTCGGCAAGAGACATGCTTGCACCTCTCCTGTAAAGAAAGGCGTAGCAATATTGATAATGGCAGTGGAGTACTTCTCCAATGTGCCACCAAATGTTACACATTTGACTATATTGCCTGTAGCTCGAGAAGGATTTACGAGTGATTGCCTCACTCCAATGGTAGTGCACCCCGAATCGAAAAGAATTGATACCGGAGTACCATCTATTAGGCCCCTATTAAAGACAAGAGCACCCCTTCCATTATGCGCAATTGACGCATGGAGAGCGGGAAGCGGGTGACCGCAGCTTAAAGTAGAAACTGTGGTTGGATCGAATAATGTTTTGCATTGCGAACACTCAGATGCTCTAGCAAAATCGAAAGCGGAATTTGCTACACTATTGGAGTCTTTTTTATCATTATTCTGATTATCGGTGTCGTGGAACTCCTGTTGTGCAGAGTTAGCCTGGTAATAAGATTTACCATGTCTTTTGTGTTGTGATCTACCTCGGTTATAATTGTCTCTATAATTATTATTGCCTCTGTTATAACCCCTATTTGGGTTTGAATCATAATATTCATGATCATAATCATCATGCTCGTTATATTGAGTATCCCTGTAATATTGGTTTTTTTGTCTCCATGAAGCACTTGGGTAGTTCCTATAGCTACTCCCTTTCCGAGAATTTCTAACATTATGGGTACCCCTCGCGTGTCGAGGACTATCAGCCCGATTCCAGTTCTTCAAAGAAGAACCCTGATTTGAGTGGTTATCTTGGTTTTGATACTTATTCCAATTAACCTTTTTATCAAATTTATTTTTAGCTCCTTGGAATTTGTGTGAGTAATTCTGATTATATTCTGTTGCCGAAGCAACTGGCATACTCTCTTTAATGTTAGAGTTACTAAGAATCATGTCAGGGTGTGCCGTGGCATACTGGTCACAATATTCTTCCATTTGCTTTAATGTACTAGGTTTACGCTCATGTAAGAACTCTAGGAATGATTTATTTACAGAAGACATGACCTTGTCTCTTAGCAATAAATCCGTAAGACCATCAAATGTTTTCTCTGTTTTGGATAATTCAATCCATCGTGAAAGTGTAATTCGTGCTTTTGAGATGAATTCTGAGAATTCTACACCTACCTCAGGTCTCATTGTTTTAAACAAAAGACGATAACCTTCCTCAGACAGCTGATATCTCTTTATCAAAGCTGCCCTAACAGCATCATAATTATCTTTGTCGGCCTCTTCAACAAAATATAACTTACTCAGAGACTCCCCTTTTAGATTTTCAGACAACTGATTCACATACTGTGATTTGTCAACATTATGAGATCGACAAGCCCGTTCAAATCTAGAAAGCCAAAATGTTATGTCATCACTGGTAGGGTTAAACGCTGGTACCTTGACCTTGTACACAAAGGGTTTACCATTACCACCAGATGCCTGATTAACATTACTCATACATGTCAATTTTAATTTCTCTAATTCAAACTCATGTTCTCTTATTGCTTTTCTCTCTTCAGCTTCTCTATCTAATCTTCTCTGTTCTGCAGCAGCTTCTAATTTTTTCTGTTCTGCAGCAGCAGCAACTTCTAATTTTTTCTGTTCTGCAGCAGCAGCAACTTCTAGTTTTTTCTGTTCTGCAGCAGCTTCTAATTTTTTCTGTTCTGCAGCAGCTTCTAATTTTTTCTGTTCTGCATCAAATCTCCTTTCCTCCACTTGCATCTGCAATTTCTTTAGTTCAGCAGCAGTATCAGCTTCTTTTTCTAATCTTTTTTCTTCAGCCAGAGCTTTTTTTTCTTCAGCAGCAGCTTCTCTTTCTAATCTTTTTTCTTCAGCCAGAGCTTTTTTTTCTTCAGCAGCAGCTTTTCTCTCTTCAGCAGCAGCTTTTCTCTCTTCAGCAGCTAATGCTTTGTCATATTGAGCAACAGCCCATTGTTCTAAGTCTTTTCCAGTCTTATCAAGAGATTTTCCTTGTGCAATAAAATAATCTAATGTAGACATATTGTCTTCTTAAATCAGAAACCTGAAAAAGTAAATAAATTACCCTATTTCACTTTAATGGGAGACAAGTCTATACCATAGACTTAGTCTTAGTCCAAACTTGTATGGTTTATAATAACCAATGATAACTTGAGTACCTGTGGACAACAATAACTGTATCTCAAATACTGTGGGAGACAAGCCTTACATAGGTCTTGTATACCTCAATGTAATCAAAGATCACTTGGGTACCTGTGGAAAATAATCATAAAGTACTGATCTGTACTATACTATCAGTGTATACCACTATAACTCCTATGTCATATGTCAACTAAAGACATTACAAAGGACAGACAAGAAAAGACAATATGAACACATTTGCAGAGATCAAATTAAATTAAATAGGAGAAATGAAAAAAAATGATCACAGAAACCGTGATGATAACTGCAATAATATAACAAGACAAATAACGCCACAGTGTATAAACATAAGGGTGTAAAAAATCAAAAATAGAAAAGATTAGACCAACAAATGCAAACAAATCAAACAAAACTAAGGAACACAAAATTGTTAACAAAAACAACGAAGAAAAGAACACCTCATCACAACTAATAGAAATAGCAGCAAATTGTTGCTAACAAATTTCCAATTAAGAAAATGTGTACCTATAGAATACTAGTACCAGACCAATGTCACTCGGCATACCTTGTACTAGTCACACAGAACATAAACTAATTTAATACATAACAAATAACATGTAAACATAAATACATGAGAAACATAAATGCATATATAATATAATATATATCATGAATGGAATGTGTTGCAGGTATAGTGTTGTAAAGCAGGCACAGTTTATTTTAATACTAATAACTTGCCACTTTATTGAGTAATAGATTTAATTCTAAACTATTACACAGTTCAATTTTTCTCTGTTGAGCATATGAAGATCCAACGATGAACTATGCACTTTATGTTCAACAACACTGTGATTCTTCTGTACGTTGAGAAATGTCAACAATACTGCTCCAGATATTTTCTACACTTGATACCACTGTCCTGTGTAATACTGTCTGTACAGCGAAAAACTGTCAACAAGCGCTGACCTAGATACAGCATCCTATCGGTAATACAGGTCAAGCTGACATCGACTGTATAGCTGTCCTACTGGTGTTGATGTGGTCAAACAAATGTTCTTTTAGCTGTAAACTGTGATTCTCAACACAAAACTGCGTAAGCTGGACCCAGGAATCTGGCTCGCCACTGTAAAAAGTTCTTTCCTTCTTTCCACTCTGTAAAGTGTCAGTCTGTATGCTCTGTAAGGAAGAGTGGTGTGTTGTTGAGATCAGGCATGCTCCAGTCTACCCAGCTGTAAATGGGTAACTCACCCTAGTCCTGAGTTAGGGAAGGCAAAGGCTCCAAGGGAAGCAGGCCCTAAACTTGGTCACTTCAACCGACGCAGGATGGTGTATGTATGGAGTAGAAGTGTAGAGTGTGATTACCGCGAATGGTGTACTGTTCGTGTGCTGACCAATATAACCACTCATACACTTGTGTCTACAAGGCACCAATGCAGACTGCTGGAATCTTTGTTTACTCAATTTATTCAGACGTACACACTGGGACATACGAGTACATCATGGTATGTTGACATATCAATTTGTAGGTATACATAGCAGATCTGAAGTCATGACACATTCAGATATAATGGGCAGTACATCAAAAGTTCAATGTCATGATACATTATGGCCGCATCCCCTATCTGACTAAACGCGTCAGTGAAGGCAGATCGGTAAATAACTAAAGTTACTTGACGTCCATAGTTTGTAGTATATATTATGAAACCACGAAAGGGGGGTTTCTAGCAAGATTGAGATCTCCCTGTCACTGTCCGATAATAGGATAAATAATCTGTTCTCTTGGCAGTGATCAAAACATATGATGACCGAAATCTAACATGGCCGCCTCCCTGAGTTGTCGTTCACTCATTCATAGGAAGGAGAATATAAGCCAGAGTTAATTTATAATGGATATATAAATGATTTCATAAATGTTTCCATACAGCTCTACGGTGATCAGGTTAATTCACGTAGCCATAACCGCTGTAGGAAAGTCTGTCATCTTCGTCGATACAAAACACGACCCTAGCGATACGAAGCAAAATGTTCCATCTAGGTCGAATCGACATGAGATCATCAAAATAGGGTCTGGCAATACATGGAGTCCGAATTATACATTGTACCGTACCTTAGGAGAGTCTCTAACATAAACTATAGTAGAGATACCATCTCCTTTAGAAGAAAACCACTTCATGAATCATATTTCCTTAAGAATCTACCAGCCCTTTGAAAAGTGCGTACCCGCCATTATCACGGTACATCGGAACTCATCACGACTTGTCAACACAACTCATACTTCCGCTAGAGCGGAATAATAAGAATCTAGTCCCGCCTACCCATCCAAAATATACAATATAGGACTGATTCTACTTGTACTAATAATATGTAATACATATGAATTCAGGCCATAAACATAATAAGCAAATTAATCTATTTTCTGGCCCTAAAAATAAGTACAAATATAAGAGCAATATCCGTGCGCCGGATCAATATCAAGAACGATTACTCCTATAATCAAAAGTGTGTCAAACATGGATTATCTCGCTTTCCCCATAGACAGCATTTTCATACACAAATGAATGAATGTCTATATCTTTTCCATATTAAATAGCCATATCGATTTTTGTAATATGTGCGTCAAAATATGCACGCAACACACACTTAAAATTTACTGTGTCTATCACTGGACAACTATTGAGGAATGGCAAAAAAGCGCGTCTGAGCGCTGATAATATGATTGTCTGTGGCCAATCAAGGCCTTGTGTTTTTCAAATTCAAATTTCCTATACTAAAGTCATTTCAGTCATGCTTCAGTCAAGTATGGATTTTTATCTGTTAGTCCGTCCGTCTCTACTTGCGTTTTCACAAAAAAACGTACTTGGTTTTTGAACCAACCTATCCGTCCCCTCTACAAATTTTGTCTTTAAAGTTATTTTTAGCCACAGCTCCCACCAATGTCCCTCTCTTTCATTCTAACTAGATTTTAGCACTGGCGTCTTCAAGACTACACTTTTTTGAAAATTAGTGACATTATTGTTTCAATGCAGTCGTTCGTCGATATGAACAACCCAGTCTTTTGTCAATATCTTCATTATTATCTATCCGTCTGTATAAATAAAAGCATATTATTTCACTGCTCAAGATAGGCCATCCGGCCAGCTAGGTTTTATATTCCTAACATCATTATTAAGAAAAAGTTACTTTTCAAGGTTAGTTGTTTTTTTTCGAAATATTTTCTAGAATCTTCTGTGAAACGTGTGCCGCTGCATTCAAATAAAGGACAAAATATCGCAAAAAACGTCCAAAAAATGACTGTTGCGTATAATAACTATGGTCCCTTTTGTCGATTTCGTTACCTTGTGTCAACTTGGGGACGTGACTTTTCCTCCGCCCCCCCCCCCCCCCCCAATTGCATCTTTTTAGCCTTGCTAGTTTCACGCAATTTTTCAGTCATATTTTTTCCTTTTTGATCCGCCGTTCTCATCCCGTTCAAATGGTAACCGTACTAGCAATTTAATTTCCATGGCGGGTGGTGACCCGCGGCGTGGGCGATCATGCCTTCTAGTAACTTACGCATTCTTTTTATCCCTACATTTTATCCTTTGGAGATATTTTTACGTTGTATCACTGTTAATTTTACGACAGTCATTAGATCTTTTGTGTGAAAACACAGAGGATTATTACAGTGACATTGGGTCTTTTTGTGTTGGGACATGCGTTTATGTTGGGCATGTTCCAATGCGACTCATGCGAGTTTAATGCGACCTCATGCGAGGAAAAATATGCGACCTCAAGCGAGGAAACAAAAGGAAATGAGCCCTAATATAACCATGCGCCCGGCACAGAGGATCAGTACAGTGACACTTATGTGTCATTAGATCTTTTGTGTGAAAATACAGAGGATCATTACAGTGACACTTGTTTGTCATTGGGTCTTTATGTGTTGGGACATGCGTTTATGTTGGGCGTGTTCCAATGCGACTCATGCGAGTTAAATGCGACCTCATAAGTGTCACTACACTGATCCTCTGTGCCGGGCGCATGGTTATATTTTTTTATCCCTCGCATGAGGTCGCATTTTGTTTCCTCGCATGAGGTCGAATTAACTCGCATGAGTCGCATTGGCACACGCCCAACTTTATTTTTTTTCCTCGCATGAGGTCGCATTTTTTCCTGGCATGAGGTCGCATTAACTCGCATTGGAACACGCCCAATATAAACGCATGTCCCAACACAAAAAGACCCAATGACACACAAGTGTCACCAATGATCCTCTCTGTTTTTACACAAAAGATCTAATGACACATAAGTGCCATTTTTTTTTTCCTCGCATGAGGTCGCATATTTTTTCCTCGCATGAGGTCGCATTTAACTCGCATTTTGGAACACGCATGTCCCAACACAAAAAGAGCCAATGACAAACAAGTGTCACCAATGATCCTCAGTGTTTTTACACAAAAGATCTAATGACACATAAGTGTCACTATACTGATCTTTTGTGCCGGGCACATGGTTATATTAGGGCGCATGTCCAAATTTTTTTTTTTTTTTTAAATTTCCTCGCATGAGGTTGCATATTTTTTCCTCGCATAAGTTGCATTGGCCCCTGCCCATACCCGGCTCTGGTCAAGACCACATGTCCCAACACAAGAAGACCCAATGACAACATCTGTCATTGTAGTGATCTTCTGTGTTTTCACACAAAGGACCTAATGACATAAATGTCACTACTGGTCCCTGTGTGTAGACACATGATCCTAGCCAAAAGCCGGATATTAGGCCGTTGGGTTTTCACAGCGTTATTAATGCTGTATTTTTTTTTCCTCGCATGAGGTCGCATATTTTTTCCTCGCATGAGGTCGCATTTGCACCCATCCCAAACCCGGCTCTGGTTAAGACCACATGTCCCAACACAAGAAGACCCAATGACAAAATGTGTCACTGTAGTGATCCCCTGTGTTCTCACACAATGGACCTAATGACACATGAATGTCTTTTTTTTTCTTTCCTCGCATGAGGTCGCATATTTTTTCCTCGCATGAGGTCGCATTGGCACCCACCCAAAACCCGGCTCTGGTCAAGACCACATGTCCCAACACAAGAAGACCCAATGACAAACTGTGTCACTGTAGTGATCCTCTGTGTTCTCACACAAGGGACCTAATGACACATGAATGTCACTGGACTGGTCCCTGTGTCTAGACCCTTTTTTTTTGTTAAATTTCTTCGCATGAGGTCGCATATTTTTTCCTCGCATGAGGTCGCATTGGCACCCACCCCAAACCCGGCTCTGGTCAAGACCACATGTCCCAACACAAGAAGACCCAATGACAAACTTTGTCACTGTAGTAATCCTCTGTGTTCTCACACAAGGGACCTAATGACACATGAATGTCACTGTAATGGTCCCTGTGTCTAGACACAAAATCCTAGCCAAAGGCCAGATATTAGTTTTTTTTTTCCTCGCATGAGGTCGCATATTTTTTCCTCGCATGAGGTCGTATTGGCACCCACCCCAAACCCGGCTCTGGTCAAGACCACATGTCCCAACACACGAAGACCCAGTGACAAACTGTGTCACTGTAGTGATCATCTGTGTTCTCACACAAGGGACCTAATGACACTTGAATGTCATTGTACCGGTCCGCGTCTCTAGACACATGATCCTAGCCAAAGGCCAGATATTAGGCCGTTGGGTTTTCACAGCGTTATTAATGCTGTAGACCGCGCATGTCCAAATTTTTTTATTTTTTTATTTTTTTTTTCCTCGCTTGAGGTCGCATATTTTTTCCTCGCATGAGGTCGCATTAGTACCCATCCAAACCCGGCCCTGGTCAAGACCACATGTCCTAACACAAGAAGACCCAATGACAAAATGTGTCACCTAGTGATCTTCTGTGTTCTCACACAAAGGACCTAATGACACATGAATGTCACTGTACCGGTCCCTGTGTCTAGACTTTTTTTTTTTCCTCGCATGAGGTCGCATATTTTTTCCTCGCATGAGGTCGCATTAGTACCCACCCAAACCCGGCCCTGGTCAAGACCACATGTCCTAACACAAGAAGACCCAATGACAAAATGTGTCACCTAGTGATCTTCTGTGTTCTCACACAAAGGACCTAATGACACATGAATGTCACTGTAACGGTCCCTGGTTAAGACCACATGTCCTAACACAAGAAGACCCAATGACAACATGTGTCACCTAGTGATTTTCTGGGTTCTCACACAAAGGACCTAATGACACATGAATGTCTGTTTTTTTTTTTTTTCCTCGCTTGAGGTCGCATATTTTTTCCTCGCATGAGGTCGCATTAGTACCCGCCCTAACCCGGCCAAGACCACATGTCCCAACACAAGAAGACCCAATGACAAACTGTGTCACTGTAGTGATCTTCTGTGTTCTCACACAAGAGACCTAAAGACACATGGATGTCACTGTACCGGTCCCTGTGTCTAGACTTTTTTTTTTTTTTCCTTTCGCTTGAGGTCGCATATTTTTTCCCTCGCATGAGGTCGCATTGTCCCCGCCCCAAACCCGGCTCTGGTCAAGACCACATGTCCCAACACAAGAAGACCCAATGACAAACTGTGTCACTGTATTGATCCTCTGTGTTTTCACACAAGGGACCTAATGACACATGAATGTCTTTTTTTTTTTCCTCGCTTGAGGTCGCATATTTTTTCCCTCGCATGAGGTCGCATTGTCCCCGCCCCAAACCCGGCCCTGGTCAAGTCCACATGTCCCAACACTAGAAGACCCAATGACAAACTGTGTCACTGTAGTGATCCTCTGTGTTCTCACACAAGGGACCTAATGACACATGAATGTCACTGTACCGGTCCCTGTATCTAGACACATGATCCTTTTTTTTTTTCCTCGCTTGAGGTCGCATATTTTTTCCTCGCATTGAGGTCGCATTACTACCCACCCAAACCCGGCCCTGGTCAAGACCACATGCCCCAACACAAGAAGACCCAATGACAAACTGTGTCACTGTAGTGATCTTCTGTGTTCTCACACAAGAGACCTAATGACACATGAATGTCACTGTACCGGTCCCTGTGTCTAGACACATGATCCTAGCCAAAAGCCGGATATTAAGCCGTTGGGTTTTTACAGCGTTATTAATGCTGTATTTTTTTTTTTCCTCGCTTGAGGTCGCATATTTTTTCCTCGCATGAGGTCGCATTAGTACCCGCCCAAACCCGGCCCCGGTCAAGACCACATGTCCCAACACAAGAAGACCCAATGACAAACTGTGTCACTGTAGTGATCCTCTGTGTTCTCACACAAGGGACCTAATGACACATGAATGTCACTGTACCGGTCCCTGTTTTTTTTTTTTTTCCCTCGCTTGAGGTCGCATATTTTTTCCTCGCATGAGGTCGCATTAGCCCCGCCCAAACCTGGCCCTGGTCAACACCACATGTCCTAACACAAGAAGACCCAGTGACAAAATGTGTCACCTAGTGATCTTCTGTGTTCTCACACAAAGGACCTAATGACACATGAATGTCACTGTACCGGTCCCTGTGTCTAGACACATGATCCTAGCCAAAAGCCGGATATTAGGCCGTTGGGTTTTTACAGCGTTATTAATGCTTTTTTTTTTTTTCCTCGCTTTAGGTCGCATATTTTTTCCTCGCATGAGGTAGCATTATCCCCGCCCAAACCCGGCCCTGGTCAAGACCACATGTCCCAACACAAGGAGACCCAATGACAACATGTGTCACCGTAGTGATCTTCTGTGTTCTCACACAAGAGACCTAATGACACATGAATGTCACTGTACCGGTCCCTGTGTCTAGACACATGATCCCAGCCAAAGGCCAGATATTAGGCCGTGGGGTTTTTACAGCATTATTCATGGTGTAGACCGCGCATGTCCAAATTTTTTTTTTTTTTTTTTTTTTTTTTTTTTTTTTTCCTCGCTTGAGGTCGCATATTTTTTCCTCGCATGAGGTCGCATTAGCCCCGCCCAAACCTGGCCCTGGTCAACACCACATGTCCTAACACAAGAAGACCCAGTGACAAAATGTGTCACCTAGTGATCTTCTGTGTTCTCACACAAAGGACCTAATGACACATGAATGTCACTGTACCGGTCCCTGTGTCTAGACACATGATCCTAGCCAAAAGCCGGATATTAGGCCGTTGGGTTTTTACAGCGTTATTAATGCTTTTTTTTTTTTTCCTCGCTTTAGGTCGCATATTTTTTCCTCGCATGAGGTAGCATTATCCCCGCCCAAACCCGGCCCTGGTCAAGACCACATGTCCCAACACAAGGAGACCCAATGACAACATGTGTCACCGTAGTGATCTTCTGTGTTCTCACACAAGAGACCTAATGACACATGAATGTCACTGTACCGGTCCCTGTGTCTAGACACATGATCCCAGCCAAAGGCCAGATATTAGGCCGTGGGGTTTTTACAGCATTATTCATGGTGTAGACCGCGCATGTCCAAATACAAAAGACCTTTAGGCCTGCGTTTAAAACATAGTGTGAACTAAAGGTTGTTGGTTTAATTTATAGGTCGTCGAGTGTTGAAAAATATGGTTTCTAAAATTTGCATAACGCTATGAAAATAACTTAGGGGGAGAAGGGGCTATGACTATAGTCTTATTTGTCAAAGGGTGACTACTCATTTTTACGACCCTGTAAGCGTTGAGTTTGTGGAGTTAACTACGCTGTAGAAATGTCACGCACGTGAAGTGTGAACTGTTGTAATCGAGCAACTTCGAATTATAATTGTATTGGGAAATCGACGGATTTAGTTTAGTCAGTCAGAGATAAAACACGCTTAGCATAGGAAGCAAGTTTTTGCTTTGTATTAAAGATCTTGCTTCTGTGTTTGCTTGTGTGTTCAACCTACGTTTTTTCTCTGGTTTCCGGACCAACCAATAAGTACCAATATGGCAGCACCAATGGATCCATAAATTGAAATCAACGTGGCGGAGGACATAAAAAAGCTCGTATTTGTGACTGAGAGAATCCATAGTTGTGATTATGATAATTATTATGTGATAGATCCTATCCACTTATTTCTTAATGGCGATGATTTTCTCGCCTGGAGGCGCTCCTGTTGGAGCCATAAATGTATGTTCATGGAGAACATTATAAGGTGACGACTTTCCACCTTGGAGCTACTGAGGAGTAAGGCGACGCGTTTCCCGCCTTGTAGCTATAATAAAGTACAAGCGAAGTGTATTGTCCCGCCTGGAGAGGATTCTGTGAATCTATATGGCGATGTTCATGCCGCCAATCACTAATGATAAGTGATATACACCGGAAGGGTGATGTATTAGTTCGATGGTGTTTTTCCGCACGTAGAGATGTTTGAGGGATTATTGTGTGTGAAGAGTGTGTGGTGGATTTGATGTTACGAAATGTTGTTATTATGTACTCTTAGTGTACTGAATGAGGTCAGCTGTGAAGGTCCCTGAATATAATAAATATTATGTTAAGTTACAGGGTACCTTTCTGCTACCACCTTTATGATCTCACTCAGACTTATTCTTTGACTAGAATGTATGATGATGATGACTACGTTTGGTGTCTAGGGTTATGTATAAGTAGTGTAATGTTGCATTAACCAACTAAACATATACACAAGTATTTTATTATCCAACACAACACAACAGTACTACAACAGTCACATACACACTACACTTTAAAAGACTATCTTAAGTAAGTCAGTGGTTGAATTTTGTGTAACGTTAATAATTTTTTCAATTTATTATTTTGACTCTATTTTGTTTGAATCAGGATTGACAATCAAAAGTGAAATCAATGGAATTATTTACAATATTCAATTTATACAATGGATCTTCTGTCCATAATACAAGTATTAATATAATAATAGTGTGTAGGTGTAGTTTTCTAAATAGGATAATACTGGTATATGTAAAATGGTAGGTTGTTGGTTATCATCACTCCCTATCGTTCATTTTCTTTTCATGTATCACAGGTGGAATTCTTTTATTTGATAATGTCAATTTTTATGTCTAATAACTGCGGTTCATAGAGGTTGAGACTCTCGGTGCCGAACGGGCACTTAACTTCGAAGGAGAACCCTGGTAAGTCTTGTCCTAGGCTCGATGGACCATCTGGTTCACTTCATAAAAGGCAATGGCCTCCAGTACATGCTCGAATTATGCAACAAAGTCAGGAATCAATCAGTTCCCACGAGCCTGGTTTTATGTGACTGTCAGGACCACAAAAACCCCACAATTTCAATGAATATTACACACAAACAACGATGACTGTCAGATCTGGCCCATGTTTATCACTGCCCTGTTCAGAAGTTTATAATAATTGTATTTAGAAATACACTTCTGCTCTCATCGTCTCGTGGCAAGATTTTTTTAAATAAATGGCGTCCTAGCCTAACAATTTTTCCTCAATATCAACTAAGCTGGCCAATAGAAGCAGACGACTATGAATTTTAAATCGAACTTTAACAAAACAATTCCCAAAATACTACGTTTACTACTACAAGTATATTTTTAATGTTAGGTTAACCAATCCCCTCTCGCCTTCCTTTTAACTACAGCCAATCAAAATCTTGGTACCTTTTAGTCCTATTTACCCAAAGCTTTTTTTCAAAATATGTCATGAAAAAATTAAGCAGGCGTGATCTTTTTTCTCGTCAGTCCGTCTTATCATACATAATATTATTGCCATTATTTTGGTTATTTTTTGTACTAGTGGGTAACTGACACCATATTATTGCTCAGGACATCATAAGGCATCCAAATATATAATTTTTATGGCCCTATGTATTATGGTTCATAATTCCATATTTTTTCTATGTTAGTCTTCAAAACTAGAAACTACCACCTGTTCCATTCTTTTTCTAACTATTTTCAACCTAAATACGAGAATCTTCCGTAGTACGTTAGAATTATAAGAGCTAAGGTTGTTTACATGACCAATTGACAAACATTTTTTTAGTTTTGTATCGTAATTTGAAACGTGCCCAAGGCTATGTTGCTCGAGTAGGCTTTTGTGAAATCCACGTGAGACGGCGTTCTCTAGGTTCTGTCTTTCCATCCCTTCCCGTCTTGTATACTTTTAGTCTTTCACTCTCGTCTTGGCAATTCGACTTGACCTTGCAAAAGTGTTACATTTATTCTCAAGGACGAATTTTTCGAAAAGACAGTATCTTTCATTCGGCTATTAGGTTTATCAGAATCGACATGCGGGCGGGCGTAGGAGAATACTACGCTGGACTCAATTTTTGTTTTCTATCCTATTTTTGACTTTATGCTCTACAATATTATCTAATTTAGCTATTGTATTGAGAATATCGTCACAGAGTGTATACCGCACCAAGGACATTCTGTATATTGTTATGGTGTGTTCGGAGAGACAGTGTATGAATACTGTAGTTTGTTATGTCCTACAGGCAATGTTAGCCTTAGTATTATGTCGGTGCGCTTGCCAATGTAAATGGTATTCCAGGACACATATGTGAATGTGCAATAAATGTCAAGGAACTGTAACCAGTGGCGTTTGTGTTACTGCATACCCCTAGCGTTGTTGATCATCATCTACACACGCCACACCCATCATCATATATCTTATATAGTGTCCTTACATCTGGGAGCATCATCGCTTGTGGTCCTTGACAAGTAGGATACATCTTTTATATCCTGACATCTGGATACACGATTTGCTGGGCCGAAAAAGAGGTTTGCCACCTTGACCACTGCAGCTCAGATGAAACACTACCAAAGCCTACACGGCAAACGATTCGAGTGGTCCACCCCGCAAATGTCCGTATCCATCGAGCACCAAGACAAAGAGAAGATGAAAGCCATCTTGCACTCTATCCACCCTACAATGAAGATGGAGGCAGTGCAGCGAGTCACAGTAGCGATTACAGGCGATAATAATGCGGAAGTGTTCCGGATTAAAACAGCCTACGATAAGTGGACCTTCTTTTTCAAGCCGTCCACGTAGCAGCTTCCCCACTTCATTAACTTAAAGATGACGGGCACAGAAGAAAGGGTACAGAGCGTCTGCATGTCCCTACCTGGACGCAGGATTCAGTGTGCCGTATGCCGCCTAGATAATCATTGGGTAAGCCAGTGTCCAAAGAAGCAGGCAGCCGCAAGACCCACACTTACCGAGATGGAGAATGCGGTTCAGAAACTCTTTTTTTTGTTGCTGATTCTTCGTTACACATAGTAACGTGAAAAGTAACATCATCGATAGATCAGAGAAATATAATGATATATAAACTATGTTTTCTTAAACCTGCTATCAGTTGTCACTCAGAATTTTTGGATAGTCTAAGCACGCAGTTCTAGTAGAACCATTTTGCTAAATGTGTTATTAGCAATTCGATGGGATTTTTCATTCTGATTTCTGGTAATAGAAATTAGTGCTTACGTGTTTAAAAGTGTTTGCTTTTACCAATTAAACGTGTTAGCTTTTACCATTATAACTCACTTAGATTTTCTAGCTGTATTAACTAGTGAAATAAAAGAACGTGTAGTTATTTCATACCAGATGTTCAGTTATAATGTTAATTTTCACCACACGCTTTCGCACACAAGAAGAGACGGTTTTAGCTGACTGGTTTTTATGCTAGGCGCGACTGAAAGTGACAGAAAAGAATTCACGCTTTATTTCATTGTGCGTATTTATTATAAGTGCCTATTATTTTAATACCATACGATGACTAACAGACGCTGACAATTTAATAGTTATTAAAGACAGGCGATACTTTGTGTAAGTGCGCATATGGATCATTAAATAATAATTGACATTATACGCTGACTGCCGGTGCGAGCAAGGGGCGAGAGAGTTGCAAAACTCCCTCCAATCTAAAAACTCGGCGCTAGCGAAGGCTGCCCGTTTAGGCATAAAGGAAAACACCGTGTGCCTTTTAAATTTAATAGGACTGACGGAGTGGATAAGAGATCGTCTTGTCCCCGCCTGTGTGCATATATGTAGCTATATAGAATAGAAGCATTTTTCCATAAATGTTTTCTCATATTCCTAGCAGACCTGATAAAGAACGTCCAGCGGTTTTTATTTTTTACTGATTGGTTAATGTTGTCTTTTTGTTGGCTTGTGCGTCACCAATTTCATTTGTGAGCTAGTATTTGCCAACGATACACGAGAAACATTTTAACTTATGAGTTTAACTGGACTTACCAAACCCAGATATTTTTCCAATTTTTACCAGCCCACTGGGGTGTACAAAATAACATTAATGTTCCCTTCTGACAGTTGTATTCAAGCGGATTTATCCAGATTTTACGCTGTGCAGAATCGAAGCTCTAACATAGAGTTGCCCGATAGGATTATTATCATCATCAGCTGTAACATTTCTTTAGCAACCGGATGTTTCCCAAGACTGGAAGTATTTTCCTCTTTTAACTGTAAACCCCAAGAGCACGCTCCTACATCAACTATTGGCGGTGACAACTTGTTCATCCAGGAAAACAAAAACACCAGATTTGGCGTTCACCTCACTAGTCTTTGTTTGTTAGAGGATGGACTGTGGCCAATTTAGGGAAGTGAACCTGACATTCTATATGTCCAGCAAAAAATTTAATTCCAAGGGATATCACCAAGAGTAGGTAAGAGTGATTGAGTGGTCACTATGAAAGAGTGCGTGAGTATTTTTCTTTGTTTCAGGGAATATACCAACATTGGATTTGCTTAAACTTGTTTACTTTACTAGGTAGCATATAGTAGGAACTTGCTTACTTTACTGTCTACTCTGTAACATAGTGCTAACCTTCGACCTTTGGGTTATTAACTTTTTGGGTTCTTTTCTTCATAAGGGGAGGGCGCATTTATTCTGCTATTTCATATGTATGTAAATCTGATTTTTATTTGATCTTTCTTTAGATATTGGCGTTGTCAAGTTTAATGATAATAAACAACAAAGAAACTTACCTTTGTGTGTTGGTCAGATCCATACCCAAGTAACCGAAGTTTTTCACGTTTGTGTGTCTTGTTGTCACATAGCTCTGTGTGTGTAGTTAAACTTATATTTATATGTATGAGGAGGGCAAGGTTGTCATGTACTAAATTATAGTCGTATAGATAGACTGTAACAGAGAAACCTACTCATTCTAGAGACATATCTTTTTCCTTAAACTACCACCCGTGAAATCTATTTCTCACACCTTTCTCACGTACTTATCACCATCCACTCTACGCAAACGGGCCAAATATAACTCACAGCCTATCTGTACGACAATCGTCATCGACGATTTAGAATTCTGCTCTGATAAGGTGTCACAGATTGCCTCCCCTGCTTTTCAGTAGTGGTCTAACAGTGGCCAAAACTCAAGAGTATCTAAATGGGTCGTCAAAGGTATCTGCCTTTGCACAAGATTACTCTTGGCAGAGTTGAAGATAGAAGGATAATGATGCTTCTATCTCAAGGCAGTATTTATAAGATATTTCCGAAGTCAAGAACAATGCTGCACTGGCCAGCCAATTGTTAACTTTATATCGGTCCGCCGCTTTTTATGAAGAATAAGCAATGGTTATAACCTCTTCAAGCCCCCAGCTGGTGTAAATCTAGCGAAATTCCCTTTTACAAGAAGTAGTATGTCGGCGTCTGTGGCCTAATGGATATGAACGCAGTTTCATAATCCAGATATACCAGGTCTATATACGTAAATATATGTCTAAGTGTGTGTGTGTATATATATATATATATATATATATATATATATATATATATATATATATATATATATATATATATATATGTGTGTGTGTGTGTGTGTGTGTGACGAAATGTCTTTCCCTGTACTTGAGTGTGATTTCTCACCCCTCCAGCCCTACGGCAGTATCATCCTTCTTCTTAATTTTTCTTTCTGATTGCTTGTATTTGGCATTTCATTTTTCCCTGTCATACATTTTATGCTGGAAAAAGCATTAGGAAAGTCTCTAACACGCCACTTCCCTATGGCAGTATTTGCTACGGGGGTAATTCTTATCTTTTTGTGTCGCATTCACGCTTCACAAAGACGTGTTAAGCTACGCCAGGTTATTAGACGGTCAGCTAGAATATTTTATCGCATAATCTGTCTGACCATCTTTTCAAGTGACTGTACTTGTTTACCCAAGCTTGTGTTGGGCAGGAGTGCTAAACAGAACCAGATTTGTTTGTCTGGCAAAACACAAGTGACTAGCGGCCACTCTGAGTCATTACGCCAGAAAAACACGGTCACAATATTGTGATGGACAGAGATCTGTCTATAGGTTTGTACACAAGGGCATCGGACAGCAAATTACCATATATGTGAGACGTTACCTTTGCAACAATTTTCCATGTCATAAATATTTTGAAAGTACCACACCCGACCTGTTTGAATATTATTGGGGCGTTTATTAAACTCCATAACAAACTAAGGTGTGGAAAGAGAGGGAATATAATCTGACCATTTCGCAGTTTTATTTCACTGTGAATTTCACGCTCGCCACGACATCATCAGACCTCGCCAGAGTGAAGACTAGATTCATAATTCATTTTGTTAACCGGACCTTTTATTGGAAAACCAAATAAGACTTACAAAGCACAGGTAATCTCTACATTTTAATAAGGAAAACCAGGACCAGGAAACTGAAAACACACAAAGTCAGAGAGGGAATCTATTGTAAAATTAAGACATCCCAGACGCGTGTAAGAGAACGGTTAGTCTCTTTTATTCATCTGAGCAACAAGTCTGTAGCCAAGAATGGCGTAAGTAGTGCATTTACATTTCATATTTATTACTAACATGTGAACTAACATATATATGTATATATTCCCATGTAAAGTTTAATGTGTGAAACTCGCTATTGGATGTCAAACTCATTTGAGGCTGGCAAACTCAGTATCTAGAATGATGATTCATGAACCACCACTGCACGGGCTGGTGACTGCTTTATTGAGAGTTCGTAAAGAGAACTAAACAGCATAAAGTAGTTCCAGGTTCCCTACGGAGCAGGGAGGGAAAGATGAAAGAAATGATGTACATTCTAAGAATAATACTTACAGTTTCAAAGCTTTTCACTCAGTGTAAATGTAAACGAAAAAACACATTCATTTTAAAATTAATAGAAGTTTCAAACTTTTCCACAAGTGTAAAAGTAAATGAAACATAAATGAGTTTATATTATGAACACTTCTCAAACAGTGGAGATGTAAATGTAAAACATACTATATTTGTACGTTTATCCTGTTCATTTAAATGTAATGTAACGCTAAAGCTTTTCAGTTTAAATGTAAAGGAATTTTATCCTGAGGGATTAAATTTAATTCTCATCGAGGGTAAATGCTGACATGGGATGGTAGAATAGAAGAAGGGGGCACATAACTATATGTCGGAAAACGACCTACTCAGAAGAGCGTTTCGTTCTATTTCTATTACCAGTTATTGGTGGTACCAGGAGAAAGTACTATCTCTGGAACCAAGTGAAGGTAGAAGTGGACTGATGTTGTGCGAGACGCCATCCTAAGAGGGTCTTATAGACACTGCGCAGTCTGATAGCTTCGTTCCTCAAATGGTCTGATAGCTTAGTACCACGACCTTTTAGACAAAATAAAAACAAATGCCTCTGCTAAGTACATTTGTGGGCTGCAAATTAACACCAATTTTAATCTCTCGGAATAATTATATTCTTTTTTGAGTATACACAACGTAACTCAGGGAAGTTGATTAGAAATCGCCCATATTCTTCTGGGTATTAAATTGGGAAAATTTGTGCTTGGACAGCGCGAACAATGATTTGCCTTATTTACAAGTAACAAGGTACATCATCATCATCTCAACCTGTAACCCGTCATGGGTCGTAGGGGTGCCATGGTGGAAGCATCAGCAGACAGGGTCCTCCACTGTTCTCTATCCTCAGCAATGCGTACAAGTGTGGAAAAACCGTGCCCTGCCCATTCTTTGATGTTATCAGCCCAGGATTTTCTTTGCTTTCTCTTCTCCGTTTACCATTGACTGTCCCCTGGAGGATCGTTTTCGAAAGGGAGTCATGACGAGTTACATGCCCAAACCAGGCAAGCTGTCGACGTTTCACTACTGACAAAAGTGGTTCTTGGTGGCCTGCATAGGTGTTTATTTTCTCTCTAACATAGACATTTGTTTTGTGCTCTTTATAGCAAATGTGCAAAATTCTTCTATAACATTTATACTCGAAAGCCCGAATCCTTCACTCCGTATCTGCAGTGAGTGTCCAGCCCTAACACCCATACAAGAGAATAGATAATACAAGTGATTTGTATAATTTGATCTTCACAAGAAAACTGATGTTACTTTTCCAGATCACATTCAGCCTTGTCATGGCAGCTGAGGCTATCTCAAGTCTTGTCTTGATTTCTTTACTTTATCTTCCATCACTACATATAGTGGTCCCCAGATATTTAAAGGTATTCACTTCTTTTAACGTTTGCCCATTTAACGTAATGTTGGTCGGAACATGTTTCTTATGGCTTTTCACCAATATCTTTTTACGAAGATTTTTCGTCGACCGGGATTTGGCCTGGATTAACTCGAGCCCTGGCGAAGACATTTGAAGGAGTGTCGTCGACCAGGGACTGGCGGCTCCTGAGCTGACCCAGCTCTAATGGGCACCTCCGAAATCGGCGAGTATCTGCCTATAAGGCGAGGGACACCTGTCTCTGTACAAGAAAAAGGGATACTTACGTAAAAATCAGTCTCAGGTTAAACATACTAACCTGAGATTTCGGCTCGAGTAATAGCGGGCGAACGCAAAAGAAAAAAAAAAAAAAAAAAAAAAACAATATTTAGCTTTGTTCAATATTAATTTCCATCCCTTACGTTCTTGTTACTTTCTCCAGTCTAGAGGTAAGGTCTTGAAGTCCTTATTCTGTTCCAGCTATAAGATCGATATCATCAGCAAAACGTAGATTGCAAAGAGGTCGGCCTCCAATTGACATGGTTGTTTTATAATCGTAGAGAGCCTCCTGCATAATATGTTCTAGATATACATTAAAGAGCACTGGGGACAGGATACATGTCTGACAAACTTCAACAGTTGTTTTGAAAAAGTCTCCAATGTCATTGCTTGCAAAAACAGCACTGCCTGTGTCCTTGTATAGTGCTTCAATGATATCTATGATGTTGGTATCAAAATTGAATTTTCTCATTATTTGCCATAAGCCTTCATGCAAGACTCGATCGAAGGCTTTTGTGAAATCGATGAAGTTGTGGTATAAATCGCGTTGATGCTGGAGATGTTTTTCGATCAGTAATCTAATATTGAAGATTTGTTCTGAGGTACTTCTTTTTGGTCTAAAGCCAGCCTGTTCCTCGAACAAGATTTCTTCTGATTTCTGTTTTATTCTGTTCAAAAGTATCCTTAACATCACTTTACTTGGATGACTAATAAGGCTAATGGTTCTGTAATTCTTGCACATTTTTAGATTTCCTTTCTTTGGAAGCGGTATTACTAATGACTGCGTCCACTCTTTTGGCCATTTTTTTGTACTCCATATCTTCTGGCAAATTATTGTCATGATTTTTACTATATCTGGTCCTCCATATTTCAAGAGCTCTGCTGAGATATTATCCACACCCGGTGACTTCTCTCCTTTCATCGAACATATAGCCTCTTCCATTTCTTCCCGTAATATTGCTGCATTTCCGAAATCCCTGTTCTCACATAAGGATATGATGCACTTGATGAACACGTGATGTAATTATCACTCATCACTGCTCCAGTCGGAGTCTGGGGTCACCTCTGCTGTCGGTTTTCTGTACGACTAGCAAGAAGCGATCACCGGCGCGTGCCGTAGGGGTTTATGAATATACTATTTCCATATGTTGAGGTTGTCAGCCTCATATATGATCACTGTGGTGGATTTGATGTTATGAATTTGTTGTTAGGTATTAATATGTTAATAAATGAGATTAGCTATAAAGGTCCCTGAATTTACCCAATAGTATTGTGAACTTTTCAGGGTACCTTTCCGCTACCACCTTTTTTTATCTCATTCAAAATGTATTTATTATTATTATTAAATGACTTCGTGTTGTGTCTAGGGTTATGAATGTAGAGTGTAATGTACAAAAATCAACAAACATACAAACAAATAGTTTATTATTCACAACAGCACACAGTACTACCACAATAACATACAAACTACACTCTAAAAGGCTATCTTATTTAAGACTGTGGTTGAATTTTGTGTAAAGATAATTTTTACAATTTTATTATCCTGATTCTAATTTATTTGGAATCAGGATTGACAATTTAAAAGTGAAATCAATATAATCAATTACATCAGTCAAATAGCACAATAGATATTCTGTCCATACATAAAAATATTATTCTCATATACGTCTGTAGTGTTCTCCTACTTTAAGGAAATACTGGTAGTACCACTAGGTTGTTGTTTGAAATCATATCCTTTTAGTAATGTTTGTTTCTATTTTGTCACTCGTGGAACTATTAATATTTGTCCCAATTTTATTCACTGTCACTTTTTATATTTTTTCTTATAAAGTTCTGTAGTTGAGCTTTCAGGTGCCGAACGAGAACTTATCTTTGCAGTAGAATATAGGTTGAACCTTTCCTCTGCTCGCTTGACAATCTGTTCCCTGTTTGATAGGCAATGGCCACTAGCATGGGCTCGCAGTAAACAGGCAGAGTCCTGAATCAATCAGTTTTCAAGCGTTTGGTACCACATTAACGTCAGTACCCAGGACCTCTGAAATGTGAAGGTATGCATCCTTCGTAATATCTAGCATACACCAATAGTCCACAGTTAAGGACATGTACATTACAAACAAACAAAAAGGATCCTATCCTTATACAAACCTATGCCACCATTTTCTTTTGATGTAACAATGTACACCAGTATTCCTCTCCCCTAATAGTTACAACGCCACTGCAATTCCAGCTGTAATCTCTTCCATATAATAGGATAGGTGTTATGCTCCTTTATGACAATCATACATATTCTTGTATTTTTACACCTCTCTGACAGTCTATCACATGGTGGATCAATCTTTAGGCTTTGCCTCATGTTCGCTATAGACCCACTCATGTCCAGGCATATATTATTATTTCACATTCAAGTTTTATATAAAATACAGATTAATAAATGTCAATCTTACCACAATGTTCAATGAAATACACAGAGACGATGACTGACACAGTTTCGATCTGTTTTGTTGTCCAGGCTGTCCAGAAATGTATTTAAAAGCACAGCCTGATCTCATCTATCACTGTTGAAACTTTTCTAGTAATGGCGTCCCCCCCTAACGCTTATTCTGACAATATCGATTCAGTTGGCCAATCACTTTTAATTTTACAAGGGTAAACAGTCTTTCAAAAAATATCATTCAAACTTTTCCTACGTTACTAGGCTATTTATGTTTATTCAAAGGTCAGCCAATAATATTTCGTCTCACTTCAAATGCCACCCAATCGGATTCACTGTACTATCTGATCCTATCCGTCACCTACTTTTTTCCCAAAAAATATGCGATCCAATCTAAGCAGATATGACTTGACCTGACAGTATTTCTGATCTCTATGTATGGTTTTATCAATAGTTGATTAGTTAAGGGACTATTTATATAACTAACACCATATTCTTGGTCAGCAAGTCTTCAAGTACACGAATCTACGATTTTTAAGGGGCTATGGGGGTTGGTTCAAAATTCTATCTTTTTTTCTATGTTAGTTGTTTATTTTTAAACTACCTCTCGTTCACTCTTTTTCCATGTAATATCAAGCTAAATACGAGAGCTTAGGTCATTCACAATAAGAGCTTAACATGTTTACATGACCGTAGTGTCCACCATTCTAACTTTTTCATTGTATTTGGGGAAACCCCTAAGGCAAGGCTTGCCCCTGTGCTAGTGTTGGCTTTTAGTTTAAAATCAATGCGAAACGAATTAGCATTTCATCTATCCTTGCCCCTCCTCGTTCCACAATGCATTTTAGGCAAATAATTTCTTAGAACTAGGAAAAGTGGGTGTTTATGTCAAGGACGAATTTGAAAATTTTGGGTACCGTTTTGTTCGGCTATTCGTTAGCAAATAATAATCTGAAGGCGTAGGCGACACCAACCGTTCTAGCAGAAAATTCTTTTGTACTTTCTTATCTTTGCCTTTATGCCCTATGCTGTTATATATTAATTTAGATATTGTATTTAGAAATCACTACAATCACTTAGAAAGAAAACTTGTCAAACTCACATTTGTAAAATAAATGTTTACACTTACCCAAAAGTAAATTTTGGGAACACAATCTCCTCGCACAGTTTAGAATGGACACACCACTTTATTAGATGTTTCAAATTACTTGGTCTGGGAAATTATTGTAATCCTCTTATAGCGGGTGTTATGCGAATCACTTGGTCTGGGAAATGTTTGTAGTCCTCTTATGACGGGTGTTCTGCGAATTACTTGGCCTAGGAAACTTGATTAATACTCTTATGACGGATGATCTGATTTCTTAGGTATCCATACTTCGTATTTAAAATGTGGGTTTACTTTTTAGTTGCCCAAATACTGTCCTGGTCCCTTAAGTTTCCAGTCTTTATATTTATAAATGCAGGTTTACTTTTAAGTTTTAAAGTTGCCCAAATACTTTCGATCTGTCACTTATCATTTTGGAATCCTTAGTCCTATGTTTCTCTGACTCCTGGGAGTTGCTAATTTGACGGTGCGTTGCATTCTGATCTGAGACCCCGATTTCACTATATTTTATTCTCATATCTCAGTTCAAATCCCAGATTGTGTTTCCGACGAATTTGCCAATGAGAACCATTGTGTATTCCGGCTTCTCAAATCAATCCAACGGAAAGCTCTGAACTATAGGGGTAGGGGTGTTTAATTTAACCTGCCCCGCGTGTTTTAAAATATTACATTTTAAAATTCCATCGCGAGACCTCTTTCAATATGACACAATGCTTCCGCCAACTCACAAACACATCTGTAGAACTTATTTGATGTCCCGATGCTACCTTCCAATATTGCCTCCCCCAGACAGATTATCTGTAATAATCTTGATAAAGGGACGGTCCCAGAAGCTGTTCTCTTTATCGTGTGAGCCCTCGCCCCTCTCCGATAGCTTCCCCATACAGACAATATGGTATTCTATTGAATCGACCTGCACGACCAGCTTGTGTCGATAGAAATCGACTATGTCAAAGGTTGCTAGACCGACTCAAAGAGATAAACGTATTACCGCTGACTGGTGTAATTAACCTCGATAATACCACAGTTCACCGGGCGGAACGTAAATACGTCTGGGAGTGGTCAAAGCAAAAAGAATATAGGGCAAAAATATGCTAAATAATAGGACTATGAGGGAGATAAATGAAGAAATGAAGTGATACTGCTGGAGTGAAAGAAAGAGAGGGGGGCACAAAAGTACATGAACAAACGCGTTTTGTCACATAAGGAATGATCCAGTTTCAAGACCTCCTTCTCTTGCTGTGTCTGCTTGTGCACAGAACTGTTAGTGGAAAAGAGCACAGGACTGTTCGTGAGCAAGGACAAAGAACCTCTAGTAAACAAAGCACAGAACAGTTACTGAACAAGAGCACACAACTGCACAAGACGAGCGACATATATACAGGGAAGACATTTCTGGTCCTTTTTATTTCAATAAGGCCTCTCATGTTGGTGCTTCCCGGTTTTCTCCTTATTGAACCCTTGGAACTATTCGAAAGAGAGGTGTGTGAAGAACAAACCCGATTTTGCCCAATCTCCCTTTGCCCGTATGTCGTGCAGTTTAACTCTACTCACACTCAACATCAATGGCCTAAGAACGAAATTAGAACACGTCACACAACTGATACGCAAACATAAACCTGACTTTTTATTCTTACAAAGAAACCAAAATTACTTCTGTCACGTTAAAAAATTAGTGTCAAAGTTAGGATTAAATCACGGCTGGTTCAGTTTAAACACTAGACATACGGAAGTGACCATTTTACAAATCTCCGAGGAGTGGGAAACAGTACACGAATGGGCAGACAGCAGTGGAAGAACCGTTATAATACAAGTGCGAAGTAAACACAACAGACAAGACATACACACACTCATCAACTTATACGCACCTGCCCAAAAAAATTGACCGGCCTGTGTTTTTTTAATGATTTGTCGAACACTTTAACTAGATATTATAAAGGAGAAAAAAATAGTGCTGGGCCGTGATTTCAATTGTGTGCTATCAAATTTATATTTGTCAGGTAGGCTGTTAGAATCGAAAACACGGAAAATGGGAAACGAAAAGGCATTGCAACTACAGCTATTACAATCCATGTTAGACGAGCATGATCTTTTAGATGTGCACAGGAGAATCGAACCGCAAACACAAGCATACACACACGAAGACAAGACAAACCCGTATTTCAGACGCGCCTCGAGAATAGACAGATTTGACGCGTAAAGTTGTTACACCGTGCACAGAGCTCATCATATTAAGAACATCCTTAAATTTACAGACCATCAGGCCGTCTACACAGTATTAAATACAGGACACTCACACATGAAACTCAAGAGGTCCCCACACTGGAAACTTAACAAAAATTTACTCAACATTGCATTTTTCACAGAACAAATATCACAACTCAAACAA
Source organism: Oreohelix idahoensis (assembly GCA_024509875.1). NCBI lineage: Eukaryota > Metazoa > Mollusca > Gastropoda > Stylommatophora > Oreohelicidae > Oreohelix > Oreohelix idahoensis. Next base: position 107,442 of record JAMPIV010009825.1, on the reverse strand, counting down.
GGATACACACAAGACATACCCATAAAAAACGTCGCACAATATTGGAATCTTCTAAAAAAAACACTATAAGAGACAGGGCACAAATTTTAGCTACGCTTATACATAAGAAATTAAAAAACCAAAAAGTATATTAGAAGAAGCACTCAAATTAACCAAACAGATAGATAACACAAACCCACACACTCATATCCTACAAGATCAGTTAGAACAAAATAAACAATACAAATACCAAGGCGCCCTACTTAGGACAAAATTAAATACAATAACACAAGAGATTCCCAGCAGACAATACCTAGGAATAGAACCAAATGTACAACGCAGTAGACAAATACACCAAGTAGTTGACGTGAAAGGACAACAACAAACAGACAACGCTAAAATATGTCAAGCATTTCTAGACTTCTAGAAACAATTATACACTTGAGAAGAAACTAACAAAGATGTAAAAGAGAAATTTCTTCAATATGCAAAGTGTAAAAGCGGAGAAGAGAGCAAAAAAACTAGACCAAACGTTGTCATTAGATGATTTAAGGAAGGCTATAAACACTTTTCAAAAATATAAAACGCCTGGACCGGACGAGAACACAATTGAATTTTATGTCTTCTTTTTCACCACTTTAGGGCCCCTTTTAATTAAAGTATTTGAAGAGGCGTTTCAGAAAAATGAACTTCAAGAAAGTTTAAACAAATCGTATATTGTATTATTACCCAAAGGTAACAACGACAAAACGTAAATTAAAAATTATAGACCCATTTCCTTATTAAATACAGACTACAAAATTCTGGCTAAAGCTCTCACTATCAAGCTTAAACAACTCATCCTCTTTTTCTTTGATCCTTAGCCACCGACCGTCAAAGCAGTCAGTGGCCATCACGACTAGTGGCGTCTTGTAGGGCAACAACAAATTGGTTCCACTTTGCTCTGTCGGTGGCCATCCTTCGTACAGTGCCATCACCGGTGTCAATACCTTGAAGAGGTATGGCGGCTTGCGTACCCTGATTACCCCTAGAGCTATGCCAGCGGGAGTTTTACTCCTGGAAGGTTCTACCAAGCTGGACATGTTTCCGCGGGCAGGAGTCAGACTAAAGCTGACACCCTGGTCCTCCAGGTTGGGGGTTTTAGCATAGGACTGACACCTCTGTCTATGTAAAAAAAAATTAAAGTTACGGAAACAACAACGAATAAACAAACTTTGCTGCGGGATAGACATCCGGAGTCTGAGGCTGGTATGACTGTCAGTGGTGAAAGCCGAAAGGAAGCCACTGACATGAGAACAGACGTCCTGACCGCAAAACATGATACAAGAATAGGATTTTGGAATGTCAGGACAATGAATGAGACGGGTAAACTAAAACAGGTCACGGCAAAAATGAGAAACTATAGGTTACACATTCTAGGGATAAGCGAGAGCAGATGGACAGGGGCAGGAAAAGTTAAAACAGCAACAGGAGAAACAGTACTTTACTCTGGAAGAGAGGATGGACAGCACAATGAAGGTGTAGCCATTATTCTACAGAAAGGGATAGAAAGGACGTTACTAGAATGGATACCCATCAACAACAGACTGATACGATTAAGATTGAGAGGTAGATTCACCAATACTACAATAATACAATGCTACGCACCAACGCATGACAGTGATGAAGAGGTCAAGGATGAATTCTATCAACAACTGCAGAAAGAAATGGAAGACATACCTAGATATGATTTTATTATAGTAATGGGAGACCTCAATGCGAAAGTTGGTACACACAATATGTATAATGAAAGAGTAATGGGGAAATGCGGCAGCGGAACAGCAAACGAAAATGGGGATAAATTAATACGTTTCTGTAGTATTAACAACCTGGTCATTGGAGGAACACTTTTCCCAAATAAAGAAATTCACAAATTTGGGAATCCCAAATGTCACAGAAACCAGATAGAAAATGAACGATTGCATTACAAGATGTGAAGGTAAGAAGAGGCGCAGATGTGGGAAGTGATCACCATTTAGTAGTTGCAAAACTGAAAGTGAAACTAAGAAGGGCTGGACCAACTGGCTGATCAGGAAAAGATACTGACCAGAAATTCAACACCATTTCAACAATATATAAGGAAAGCAGCAAATCATGCTTGGGATTCCAGGAAAGGAAGAAGCAAGACTGGATAACACCAGAAACATTAAACACCATAATACTGAGAAAGGAAATGAGAAGAAAGAAAACAGAAGCGAAGTCCCCCCGGTTAAAGCAACTACCTGTACTCGTATATAGCGAACAGTACAGTCAGCTGGACAAGGAAGTTAAACGCCAAACCCGAGCCAACAAAAGGAATTTCCTAAACGACTCATGCATAACCTTATTCACGAAGACCAACAAAATAGCGTACAGGATAGAAACATCAGCAGGCACACACTTTTAAGAGATCTGATCACAGACAGACATGACAGGCAGGATCAAAGTGCGATACTATCATTAGATCAGGAGAAGGCCTTTGACAGTGTCACACTCTTTTTTTACATAATAGTTTGCTAGCGTGCAACATAGGGACATACTTTAGAACATGGATCAAGATCCTATACAAAAAACCCGAAAGCAGAATCCTAGTCAATCACACACTAACAGAGCCCTCTAAGTTAACTAGGTCAGTTAGGCAAAGAAGGCCCTCTGTCACCCCTGTAATATGTAATAACAATAGAACCTGTTTTGGAGAAAATAAGACAAGACACAAATATTACAGGAACCTTCATTCCAGGCAAAGGACAAAGAAAGTAATTAGCCTAGGCTGATGACACTATCTTTTTCCCTACAACGAGCAAATCTATTCAAAAGATATTAGAGACATTCATAGAGTTTGGACAAGCTAGCGAATCCACATTAAATATTCAAAAATTTAATACAATATATAATGGGTAGAGACAAATAATAATAATAATAATGAATTCTTTAAGCACCAAACACGGCGCATAAGGCAGAAACCAGTGCTCTCCAGGTTGTTCGTTGTGACGCCACTCCTCTTAGCTCTTGCACATTATTTAGGCCCAACGTTCTTCCTTCTCTTATTATTGTTCTTCTAAGTGTTTCTTTTGGTCTTCCTTTTTCCTCTTACCCTCAGGAACCCAAGTGAGTGCCTGCAGTGGTATTCTGTTGTTTTGCATTCGTAGGACATGACCGATATATGACCATCGTCTTTTCCTTATATAGTCGGAGACATATTTCTGCCTAGAGTCTTCTCTTATTTGTCGATTAGTCTTGAATTCTTTCCAACTGATGTTCATGAGTTTTCTAATACATTTGTTCTCGAATGTATTCAGTTTGTTCTCCAATGATTTTGTTTTAAAAAGGCACATTTGAACCCATTCCGTCATTATTCAGTCGCTGTTCGAGCTCTTTTTGCTTGCTTCTTGTAGTCAATCAATGAGGTGTCTCTTGTCACAGTCCAACAGTAATCAGCAAGCATTGAAGGGTTCCAATTGCCGTGATACCTTGTCTCCATAGCAGCAATGTCCTGGTGAAATCGATCACCATGTTCATCACTGACCGCTCCACAGTTTGACGTAAAGAAATCCAGATGAGAATCCAGAAAATGAATTTTCAAAAACATGCTGCAGCCAAGACTCTTATACTTCAGAAGGACAGTTTCTACAATTTCATTGTAATTATCAGATCTGTTGTTTCCAAGAAAATTGTCCACCACTGACTTAAATGCTAGCCATGCTGCTTTTTCCTTGCCATGCAACACGCAAAGAAACTCGTCATCATGAAGAAGTTTTCGAATTAGCAGACCAACAAATACTCCCTCTCTTATTTTAGATTCACTCAGTCTTGGAAATTTTCTGATGAGGTATTTGAAAGCCTCATCTGTTTTCTCCATTGCCTTGACAAAGTTTTTCATGAGACCCAGCTTAATGTGCAAGGGTAGCAACAAAATCTTGCTGGTGTGAACAAGTGCTGGGTTCTCAACGTTCTTACTGCCAGGCTGCAATGACTGCCTGATAGGCTAATGTTTTCTGATGTAATGGTCACTTCGTGCACGGCTATCCCACTCACAGAGAAAGCAACAGTACTTAGTGTATCCACCCTGTAGTCCAAGCAAAAGAGCGACATCTTTTAAGTCACCGCAAAGTGACCTATGATGATGATCGAAGTTTATACACTTCAAAAGCTGCTTAATGTTTTCATAAGTTTCTTTCATATGAACTGCGTGACCAACTGGAATTGACGGTAACACATTACCATTATTCAACAAAACAGCTTTAAGACTCGTCTTGGATGAATCAATGAAAACCCTCCACTCTTCCGGTATGTAATTGATTTTGAGGGCGGCCATTAAACCAGAAATGTTGTGGCACGCAGAAAGGTCACCCTCTTTGAAAAAGAATGTAATAAGCGGCTTCTGACGGTTCCTGTACACAGAAATTGTAACATCTTCTGCCAGGAGATTCCACTGTTGCAATCTGGAACCCAAAAGCTCCGCCTTGTTCTTCGGTAAATTCAGATCTCTTACACGATCATTCAGTTCACCTTGGGTTATTAAGTATGGTTTAGTGGATGTAGTTTGCTCAAAATCTGGGTCGCTTGAGGTTGATGGTTCAGGACCACCAATGTCCTCTTCTTCATCAGTGAAAGCAGCTGAAAATGATTCTGGCAATTTGGGAACTGGTAGGTCATCGCCATGTGGTACCGGACGTATTGCCGAGGGGATGTTTGGATATTACAGAGTCCATTTTTTCTTCTTTTATATGCCTTTCCCAATTGGAGGGACCATGCAAAAGTAACAGTTGTTGAGATGATCAGTGGGCTCTCTCCAAATCATTGGGACTCCAAAAGGCATAGCTTGCCTTTTGCCAGTCAACCACAGTTTAAGATGTGCTGCACATGTATTGCAGCATATATGTGGCGCCCAGCTCTTATCTTGATCTCCTATTCTGCAGCCAAAATACAAACTGTACGCCTTCTTAATCACTTTAGTTATATTTCGTTTTTGTGATAGAAATGTCACCTCACCACATATATATCAGAAATTATTAGCACTGTTCACACATGTCCTAGGCATTTCTAACTACGATACTTTTGATAAGGACAAATGCACTAACTAATGGCAAAATTTTATCAGAGATAAGATATTTATACACAAAGTTGATGTAATCATAGGTAGGATTGCATCATCAACTTCTAGTTACATTTTTATTGGTCATTAGAAAAAACTATGCAATCGCCCACAACAGTTGCGTCATATATATAAATTTACCGTAATTAAATAAACTAGTAGCATATATCTTGAAAACTAAAGCCAATCAACATTTTTTAATGTCATTTTCGTTTTCAGCACATCAAAATTAGTTAAGATCAGCTATTTTCATTTCTGGTACATTTTGGTTGTTGACTAGTGTAATTAAAACTTTCAACTTTCTGTAGTTTTTCCCCGTTCATGATGATATCAAAGGTCTCGTTAGAAAAGTTCATAACTTTAGTTTTATAGGCATTTATTTGGAGACCTATTTTAACTGAGAGATGACACAGATTATTTACTGCTTCTTGGGATTGTCTGGGTGTTGAACTTAAGAATGCTAAATCATCTGCAAAATCCAGATCCCCCAGGAATTTTCCATTTGTCCATTTTATACCTAATTGTTCATTGTGGATATAGTTTCTCATACCCCAATCAATAGCTATTCCAAAAAGTAGTCGTGACTTAATACAGCCTTGTTTCATCCCTGTTTCTACTGTAAATAGTAAAGTCAAATGGGCCAACATAACAGATTTCCATATCAAATTAATGCAGGTGACCAAACTAAATATTTATGGGATAAATAAACCCAAGATATCCTAACACAGAAGTATGGTTAAAATTGTTAGAAAAAATACAAAGTACGTTGGAAAAATATAAATATAAAACCAGCACTATTTTTGGGAGAAGTGTTTTAATTGGTTGCCTTATTATACCTAAAATAATTTACACAGCAAGTATTCAGAATATACACAAAACACTAATTAAAGAAATGAACAAGCTGATTAGAACCTTTATTTTTAGGAATACTAGAAGCTGTAAACTGCACACAACACTAATACAACAAAAGGACAGAGGAGGAATAGCCTTACAGGACATTGTGGTGGATTTGGTGTTATAGATGTTATTATTTAATATTATTGATCTACCAAGTGAGGTCAGCTGTGTAGGCCCCTGAGTTTAGTAGTTGATGGTTAAGTATTTTCAGGAAACCTATCTGCTACCACCCTATGATCTCACTTGGAGCTATATTTTTACTTATTATTTATGTGACTACGTCTAAGTGTCTAGGGTAATGAAGATATACTGCAGTGTAAGTCAAAACAATACAAATACACTTTAATTCTATCACATAAATAGGACTGGGTCAATACAACAACCACAAACAGACTAACACTCTAGGATATATATTATAGAAGTATGTGGCTGAATATTAAGTAATAGGTTATATTACAATTTTATTTGCCCTGATTCAGAATTTTATGAGTCAGGACCAACAACAAAATGAAATTTAAGGATTTATTTACATAAAATTAAATACCACAATGGATCTTCTGTCCATATAACGAAATATTACAATCTAAGTATAGTTAGGTGTTACTATAGACTAAGTTAACACTGGTAATTAATGGTGGGTTGGGGTATTTTCATCATACCCTCTCTTTTCTCTATCTCTTGTGGAATGTTTATTCAACAGTCAAATATTTTATTTATTATGTTTCAATGCAAGTGGATGAACCCTTAGTGCCGACACAATGGCACTTATCTTTCTGTTGGTAGTAGTTACGATGCTGACAATCTCCTATATTTCATGGGTTGATTCGTGATAGACAGCGTGTACCAGCAAAAATTTCAACCGAATGACCAATCTGACACAGTCCCTGGTGTAGTGTAGTAGACAGCGTGTACCAGCAAAAATTTCAATTTCTCTCACGAAGATAACTACATCAGGGTTCTGGCACTAGTTTAGTACCAGATCAAAAACCCACAATTCAATGAAAATATCACAAACATACGTTGACTGGCATTAACATTAATATATATAAGTTCAGCTTTGCCCTCGTCCAGACTGCCAAGGTTTTTTATTTCACTCTTAGCATTGCTGTTCTCAACGCAGCTTGCATACTAACAATGTTGTATCAAATGGCCACACGCCTTAGAAGCTTTTTGCCAATATCACTAGACTGGCCCAATCACAGCGAGGTCTAGCTATTCAATTCAAATTTAAAAAAAAAATACTTCAAACATACTAGGAGTGAGTCTGCAAAATATATTTAGCTTTTTGGGCCAACCAATACCCTCCTTCCTATACTCCTATACTAACCAATCGGATTTGAATCATTCTAATGCCTCTCTTTAAACTTGCGTCCCCAAATAACGTTATGGATAGAATGAGCAAAAACAACAGTCTGTCTTACCGTTCGTAGATATGTAGTATTATTTCAATATCTTGGTTAATAATTGGACTACTATGTATTTTAAAACATATTATTGCTCAGGAGACTCTAAGCTATCCATATATATGATTTTTATGGCCATATTATTTGTCGTTTGGATTTTCATATTCGTCACTGTTAGTCATCAATTATATACTTTTCCATAAGTCGGCCATCTTTCCCCCCTTCTCTGTCATTTTTATTCAAAATAAAACTAATTGTTTGGGTTACGTCAGAAATACACTACTAGGCAGGAAATGAGAGCTGTCTGTGTGTGTGTTTATACATTTCAACTGCGAGAATATAGTACAATGCATGCATGGAACGGCGTGTCGAGTGAAGAGGGGTTTTGCAAGGCGGCTTTAATATTTGCGTTAATTCTTGCTGCAGTTTCGTTCTACACTTCTGGAAATTGTCCGGATTGCTACTATTACTGGCGTTAAAGTTAAAATCTTACGTTAATTCAGAACGGCAGTTTGGTGTCGCAGTTCTGGCACAATGTTAATTGTAAGTCTCAAGGACGAAACTAGGAAAGCGTTTAAGATTTGACGGCGAGATCATTTTCTAAGCATTACCACTGCACAAAATTCAGCGGTCTACTGGCGTAGAAGACGACGATAGGCAAACACACACGGGCGGGTTTATTTATTATCATAGGAGTAAAATCTTACGAATTTAGCGATTATCTCACAGATTTCGCTACAGACATTGACACGAAAATAAAAGTCTTAAGAATTAAATATATAGGAAATGTTATTAAAAACCCAGAGCAGTACCCATTTGCACACTATTGGAATAAGACTGTCTAGTTAGTGCAAGTTAAACAACAATAAACCCCTTTTTGCACTATTCCACCCTTTTATAAACAATGTATGCAGAGCTTAAAAGGAAATTAACAATTAACAAAACAAGACACCAAATTTATATACAGACTTCTAATAAGAACACAAGAACCATCATTGTATACAAGGATAAAAAGAGGTTACAATTACTTCATAACTGACTACACGCAGATATTTAGAAAAATTCACACAATAAATGTCAAACCACAAGCTAGGTTACTTTACAGTATGACATCAATTGTACACGAATCAGCACACACAGAGACGGCAGCCCCAAAATGCAGATTATGCAATTGCAATATACAGGAAACAGAAGACCATTTGTTTTACATATGCAATACAGTTGTTCCTGCCATAAACAAAATAAAAGAAATAATAGTTTCCAAAGCAAAACAAACACCTGACATGTAGAGAGCCATTATGCTTAACACTTTACCAAGAACCTCAAAACAAACAGAACCCAAGTTACTAACTTTATTAGCTGACTTAAGACATCTAGTGTGGGCATGTCGGAACAGGGCAGTACACGAAGGCAGACACTATGACCATACAATATTCTCACAAATATATACACAGAAAATACAAGCACTAGTAGGACACATTTAAAATCAGATAACGAATCCTTACACCGAAACAGGGGCTCGAAACATAAAGGAGAACAACCCAGACTATAAAATAACAATGCAATGTCATTGTTACCCTTCAATTCCGACATAATTTTAACAACTGTATCTGAGTAGCTAAACAGTAGCCCCTCGGGTTCACTATTTTTCTATGCTTATTATTGCGCTTTATTTGTAATTGTTTTAATTATTTAATTAGATAATTTGTAAATAACTGTAACAGACAACGCTAAAGCCACAGCAGCTTGCACTATATGCATTTGTTAAAAATATCTCAAGTTAATTTCATTTTATGCACCACCAGTCATTATTTTTATTCTTTGTCACCTCTGATTCATGCTATACAGAGCTTCTACAAGTCTTGCAGAAATTATATGAGAACAGCAAACCATAAGTCAGAAGAGTTCAGGACCACCACTGGTGTAAGACAAGGTGATATCTTGTCACCTTATCTTTTCATACTCCTCATGGACGATGTTATCAAGTCATGTAAGGAGAGAACAAGAACGTTTTCAGTGGGGTACTGGAAGATGCGACAGGTCTGTATTTCAGAGCTGGCATTTGCTGATGATGTTGCCATGATTGCTAAATCAGAGGCACATCTCCAATCCAACCTGCAAGTCTGGAAGGAAGACCTGGAGAAGAGAGGGATGGTCATAAGTAGCTCTAAAACAAAATCCATGGTGATATCACGAGAAGAAAGAAGACATCAGATTAAGCTGGGAGAACAGGTACTGGAGCAGGCCGATCACTTTAAATATCTCGGAGCTATTATAGACCGAAAGGGAGGCATCAAAAAAGAGTTGGCCACTCGAAAAGCAGCAGCTGGGGGACTTTTTCAGTCCATAAATCGAGGATTCCTCAGCAAGAGAGAGGTTGGTAAGAAAACGAAGATGGCTGTATACCGCTCCACCTATGTCCCAGTCTTGACATATGGATGCGAGTCATGGGCAATGACTACAACCCATAAAATCCAGATCCAAACCTCAGAAATGAGGTATCTGAGGAAGGTGGTTGAAGTAACAAGAAGAGACATGGTCCGCAACCAGACGATACGTCAAGGCCTAAAATCCCACCCCCTGCAGACCCAAGTAGAACAGTCCCAACTAAGATGGTTTGGCCATGTCTGCAGAATTGGAGAAGATCGGCTACCACGACAAGCATGGGAAACAAAGAGCCAGGGATCCAGATCCCCAGGACGACCCAAAGTCCGCTGGGAGGACAACATTAGACAGTCTTTGAAGGACCGAGGACTAGAATGGAACCAGGCCAGGAGGAAGACAGCCGATAGGATAGTCTGGCGCTCTCTCTTCCAAATCTCTACACCTCAAGGTAGAAGGGGAACGACTAAGTAAGTAAGTCACCTGTAATATAATCATCCAACATTATGAATCATCACCTCTACTGACCATTCTCGCCTTCTTTGCTCATTTTGATCCTTTATTTTTTTTTTTAATTAAAAAAAAAAAAAAATACTGCTGATCATCTTCATTAACCATATCTTCCTATCTTTCGCCTTCACGCTCATATTGAATTTTTTGCAAACAATATGGTTGATGTACAAATTTAGAACCCAATAAAGGTTGTTTAAAAAAAACAAGTTTTGATGTATTAAAGATTTTTTGGTGAGCGCAGTTTGGTGATTTATTTGGACAATATACCACGGACTGGTTGTTTCTGTGTTCACAGAAATGTTAATCTATTTCTCTAGAAAGCAAGTCGCGCAGAACACCACATTCGTAGATGTTAGACGCATTTGTGTTATTAAGTTACAAGAGAGACATCGTCGCCAGTTTCAAGAAATTATGTTGTTCATCCCAAGAGGACAGACGACAGGTATGTCAAGACTAGCGATTAGTAAAAACTGTATAGACTAGTGCGGAACTAGAGGCAGCAGAGAACAATAGACAATATATAACGGGAGAGGTGTGAAACAAATGGCAATTGAAACAAATGACAATTGATAGAAGTAAACAGCCCTGGTGGTTAGACTAGTCTTTATTAGAATGTACATCATATTAGTTTCACCAGATTCTCGTTTTCAAGTAGTTAGAAGCAAACAGAGATTTTGTAGAACCAGAATAAGAAATACAACAAGTTACTAAGATGACTGTTATGACAAAGAAGGTAGGAAATGACAACAGGGAGTTTCAAGTTCTAATCACATTGACTTCCAGCATATATAAATTATAGAAGCAAATGTCAGCATGTATAGAAATAATGGTGCGTGAAAAAGATGATTTGTAAAGAGTTGCCTATGAACATTGTACTTTAATATCATGACCACGCCTCAGTGGAAGGTTGGGCATGCTACTTTATTTCAATGGTTGCTAACCAAACAGTAAATAAACGTCACTTTGTGGCTCACCGTTGTCTGAGTGAAGTAAATAAACAAGATGTTAACCCATCAAATCATCTGTCTGTCGTGTGAGATTATAATTGTCAAGATTGTTTTAGAGTAACTCATTAACACATAACTACCTACTGTTGGGACAGTGAAACGAATCCCAATATACATCATCATTACCACGGTCACTCCTAATCTTGCGCACGTGACCAGCCGCATCTCTACTTGAGTATATGCCAATGGTTACAACATAGTGGTTAGAGCGCTGTGTGACAAAACGCTTGTACATGTACTTTTTGTGCCCCTCTCTCACTCCTTCATCCGCTTTATATTTGGCATATGTTATGTACCTTCATTCATATTTTTGCTCTGAAGCCGCTCCCAGACTTGTTTACGTTTCACCAGGTGAACTGTATTATTATCGAAGTAATTACACCGGTCAGCGGGTAATACGTTTATCACTTGAGTCGCCTAGCCACCTTTGACAGAGTCAATCTCTATTGACACAATATGGTCGCGCACGATCGATGAAATGAGGCCATATTGTCTGTCTGAGAAATCCGTCTGGCGGAGGCACGAAAACACAAGTGATAATGAGATCATAGTTTCCGCTGTTCCATCCCTGTATCAATATTACAGATAATATGTCTAGGGAGACAATATTGGCGGAAAGTATCAGGACAAGAATACGCTCACATATTTGTTTGTGAGTTTGCATAAAGAGGCAAACGGAAGTATTACAGCATTTTTAGAAACAGGTCACGCAATGGAATTTTAAAACGTAGTATTTTAAAACACGCGGGGTTTATTACGATTTAAACACCCCAACCCAGATAGTGCTAAAGAGCTTTCGATGGGTTTGATTCGAGAGACGGAATAGACTTCGACTCCCATTGGCAAATTCGTCGGAAGTACAATCTGGCATTTCGAACTGAGAATTGAAAATAAAATCTAGCGAAATCGAGACACAGATCAGAATGCATCGCCCCGTCCAGCCAGAAATTCACCAGAGTCAAAAAGAGAAGGAGCGGACAAAGGATTCCAAAATTATAAGTGACAGATCGAATTATTTGGGCAACTTTAAAACTAAAAAGTAAACCCACATTTTTTAAATACAGAGACTGGAAACTTAAAGGACCAAGATCGAAGTATTTGGGCAACTTTGAAACTTACAAGAAACGCACACATTTAAATACAAAGACTGGAAACTTAAAGGACTAAGATCGAAATATTTGGGAAACTTTAAAACTTAAAAAAGTAAACCCACATTTTTAAATACAAAGACTGGAGACCTAAGGAATCAGATCACCCGTCATAAGAGAAATACACGATTTCCAGAAAAAGTGGTTCGAACGCATCTTAAGTGCTGTGTCCATTCTAAACTGTGCCAGGAGATTGTGTTTCCAAAAGTTACTTTGGGGTAATTGTAAACATTTATTTCGACATGGTTTTCTTGCTAAGTGGTTATATATGAGGCTGGCAACCTCAACATAAAAAAATAGTATGTTAATAAACACTTACAGCACGCGCTGGTGTTTGTTCTATGCTAATTCGCTCAGAAACGTGAAAGCAGCAGCAGCCCCAGACTCCGAATGGAGCAGTGATGAGTGATGATTACATCCCATGTGTTTCAAGTGTACAGTATCATTTTGTGATATTTATGTACCTTGTTAAATGTAATTCAGGCAAATCATTGCATTTCGCGCTGTCCAAGCACATATTTTCCCAGTTTAATACCCAGAAGAATATTGGTGATTTCTAATCATTTTTCCTGAGCTACGCTGTGTATAATCAAGAAGTTAATTATTCAGAGAGGCTAACATTGGTGGGTGCACAGCGCCTGTTAATCTTCCAACCAAGTGTACTTAGCAGGGGCATTTGTTCTCTTTATTTTCTAAAGATCGTGGAACGAAGCTATCAGACTGTTCGTGATACGAAGCTTAAAGATGAAAGTTCTGCACTGAAAGCAGGGAATCAACACTAACCGCCTAAATTGGACAAGGTGTGTGAAGAAGTACCCTCATCTCAGAAGAATTGACGAAACCACGACAGTAGTAGCCATCGATTCTAAGCTAAGTGCTTACTAAAAGGCAACAGCAAAGAACATAAACATTCCTCTGTCTAGTTTCAATGAAGATAAAACTTTCATCTAAAATTCTCCATCATTTCATCTCTATTTTAACCTGTTAAAAGTAATTGATTATTAAATTTGTTACATGTTATTTTGAAACATAACAATCATAGTTGATTCAGTTATTAGATGTATGAAAGCAAACGTAGGAGCAAGACTCTTTTATATATATATATATATATATATATATATATATATATATATATATATATATATATATATATATATATATATATATATATATATATATATATATATATAATATATATATATATATATATATATATATATATATATATATATACATACATCTAGACATATATTTACATCTATAAAGCTAATTCGTAGAAAGGAATTTCGCTGGATTTACATCAGCTGGGGCTTGAACGGGCTAAAACCACTGCTTAATTCTTCACAAAAGGCGACGGATCACATATAAGTTAACAATTGCTCTGCCCTATGCAGCATTGTTCTTGACTTCTGAAAATATCTTGTGGATACTCTGAAGCGTCATTATCCTTCTATCTACAACTCTGCCAAGAGTAATCTTGTGCGAAGGTAGACACTTTTTACAACCCATTTCAGATACTCTTGCGTTTTGGCCACTGGTGGATCAATACTGCAAAGCAGGGAGGCAATTCATGACACGCTGGTATCGCGCGGCAAAGATGCCGGGTTCGATTCCCGGTATGACACTCGCCAGTCTACCCAACTAAAAATATGTACCTGACTTTGCTCTTGAGCTAGGGAAGGAAACGGCAGCGGGGAAGGGAACTGATCAACCCACCTGATAACGCTGGACCTAGTATAGTGGTCTCTAACACTTCACTCTTTTAGAGCTGTATGTATGTAACTGTCTTCTTTTGTTCTTGAGGTGATCACTTGCACAAGACAGTAAACATCATGTTGTTAGATGTGTGGTACTTGTAAGATGATGTGCTGAGTGTGGGAGCGGATGGAGGCGCGAATGTGTTTAGGCTCGTATATATGTAGACAATGCAACCCATACACTCACATGCAGTAGTCAAGGATGCTTGGACACTGCTGGCACGTTTCAAAACATTTATTGACGGAAACACACAGTACCATTAACAGGAACAGTCAATGTAAACAAGTTCATGTACATCATGTCAATGGAAATCGCTTGGTACATATCAGTCATTCTGGCTGGTGAACATTCATATATGTATGCATGTCAATAGTGTTATGTTCTTTTCATGTACTGTTCATAATGCCAAAATACTTCTATGGCACGCGCCTCAAACAGTCTCTGACAACCAAGTCCAGCTTCCGGCCTTCACGTGTGGCTCAATTTGAGCCCGGCGGAACTGTTTCCACTGACGGGAGAAGGGGCAAAGGCGAGCGACTGGCGCCTTAAAACCAGCAGCTTCGGGCAGATAGGGCTCGTGATCCTTGGTTGGTAGCTTATCTAAGAGAAGGAACTCTGAATTCAAACCACCGCTGCCTTGCGGGAATATCCATTTATGGAATTGGCTTCGGGAGTAAACCCTGAGGATAAATCCGGAGTCGGAGTCCCTAAGGCAGTCTAATGTCGATTCGACATTATTCTGGCAACTCCTGCGACATGGCTGGTACCAAACTGTATCGGCTACTGCCGTTCCTTTGGATCTACCGGCTGTGTGGAGAGGGGGAACATGCTGCATGGGCAACAGCTTGATCTCCATATAACGGTGCCCAAGCTCGCGCCCTGGAGAGGACACTCCAGCTTCACCCTATAGGTGTCGGCAAAACACGGGAAGTAGCAGTTACCGGTTATAAGCATTTTGCCCAATTGGCGTAGGGCATGGCGCCAGGGGCTACTTCCGACAGTGGGAGAGGTTCTAGGATCTCACTGGACAGCTACCGCCCGCTTCAAGCTGGGCAGCCCCCATTCAATAAGGTGTTGTCCCGCCACTGTCTGCTTTCCCCATTGGGTGCATGGGGATTAGGGTCAAACCCGAACTGTGGACAGAAAATTTTGCACCAAGCAATTATCGAAAAAATAGAAATAAGCAAACTCTCAGATTGGGATGCTGGAACGTCCGGACTATGTTGACTGGACTATCCGAAAACCTACAGGATGTAAATGATGTAAGGAAGACAGCCATAATTAATGATGAGCTTAAACGACTTCAGGTGGATATAGCTGCACTTCAGGAAACGCGCCTGGCGGGCTCTGGAACGGTGAGCGAGAAGGACACATTTTATTGGCAAGGGAAAGATCTTAATAAAGCTAGAGAACACGGAGTAGGTTTTGCGGTCAAAAAATCGCTAACTAAAATGGTTGAACCAGGCGAGAATGGATCAGAACGCCTGTTAACGCTCCGCCTGCAAACTAGCACAGGTCCCATCACCCTTGTCAGTGTGTATGCTCCTACTCTGTACTCTGCCTCAGAAGCTAAAGATGAGTTCTACGAGAATCTAACAGCAATTATCAAAAGCATACCTAGGCAAGAACAGCTTGTTCTCCTTGGTGACTTTAACGCTAGAATGGGTGCCGATAATGTTTCATGGCCTTCATGTCTGGGCAGGTTTGGTATTGGCAAGATGAATGAAAATGGACAACGGCTCTTAGAGTTGTGCGTCCACCATGACCTCTGCGTGACCAACACCTACTTTCAGACAAAACCCCAGCATAAGGTGTCATGGAGACACCCACGATCCAAGCACTGGCACCAACTTGACCTGATTCTCGTCAGAAGGCCACTCCTCAGGTCTGCGCTCTCCACGCGCTCGAACCATAGTGCAGACTGTGATACAGATCACTCCTTGGTTTGCTGCAAAATCAGAGCACAACCAAGAAAACTCTATCGTGTCAGACATGAAGGGAAACCACGCATTGATACCAGCAAGATGTCAGACCCTTTCATGATCGCTCAATTCACTGCGACCTTCGAGAAAGTGCTCAGTAGCCCTCAGCATGGTGATACTATTACAGAGAACTGGGAGCATCTACGGAACACCATTCAAAGTACTGCACTTGCCACCTTTGGTAAGAAAACAGCAAAGTCAAATGACTGGTTTGATGCTTCATCAGATGTGATGGCACCTGTCATTGAAGCTAAGCGCAGTGCTATGAATGAATACAAACGTTCACCGAGTGCCAGAACCCTACAGACCCTGAGGGCTACGAGAAGCAAAGTTCAACAAACTGCTCGACGCTGTGCAAATGACTACTGGCTCCAGCTCAGTGAGAGCATCCAGATCGCAGCGCAAACAGGCAACATTAGACAAATGTATGACGGTATAAAGAAAGCACTTGGCCCCCATAAAAGTAAGACGGCACTGCTAAAAACCATCAGCGGAGAGAAGCTAACCGATAAGGGTAAGCAGATGGAGAGGTGGATCGAGCACTACTCTGAGCTTTACGCTAGAGACAATCCCGTTACGCCTGCAGCCCTTGATGGTGTCAACAGTCTGCCAACTATGGAGGAGCTGGATGCCGAACCAACATTAGAGGAACTCAGCAAGGCCATTGATAGCTTGGCCTCTGGCAAAGCACCAGGCAGTGATGGGATTCCTCCTGATTTAATCAAATGCTGTAAGAGCACGCTATTACATCCCCTGCATAGGATGCTGTGCCAGTGCTGGGAAGAGACAACTATTCCTCAAGACATGCGAGATGCCAAGATTGTAACACTGTATAAAAATAAAGGAGACAGAAGTGATTGCAATAACTACAGAGGCATCTCTCTTCTTAGTATTGTTGGTAAGGTTTTTGCCAAAGTCATCTTAATGCGACTACACAAGTTAGCTGAGCGCATATATCCAGAGTCACAGTGTGGATTCCGAGCTGGCAGATCAACAACAGACATGATCTTCTCTCTCCGCCAGCTTCAGGAAAAATCAAGAGAGCAGAAAAGACCACTATATATCGCCTTTATAGACCTCACAAAAGCATTCGACCTGGTTAGTAGGGATGGACTCTTTAAAATCCTCCTGAAAATAGGCTGCCCTTCTAAAATGCTGGAAATGATAAAGTCATTCCATGATGGCATGAAGGGAACAGTCCAATATGCTGGAAGCACGTCACAGCCCTTTGATATACGAAGTGGCGTTAAACAAGGCTGTGTTCTGGCTCCGACCCTCTTCGGAATCTTCTTTGCCTTACTCTTGAAACATGCATTCAGAGATGCAACTGAAGGAATATGCCTTCACACTAGGTCAGATGGCCGTCTGTTTAATCTTTCAAGGCTGAAGGCAAAAACAAAAATCAGAAGGGTCACTATAAGAGACTTGTTGTTCGCTGATGATGCTGCAGTCGTCACTCAAAGCCAGCAGGAGCTTCAGAGCTTGTTGAATCGCTTCACTAAAGCATGCAAGGACTTTGGCCTCACAATAAGTCTAAAGAAAACGAATGTGCTGAGTCAGGATGTGGGTGCTGCACCAATTATCACTATCGATAACTATGAATTGGCAGTGGTGCACCACTTCACATACCTAGGGTCTACCATCAATGACAAACTCTCACTGGATACAGAAATCGACAGCCGCATTGGCAAAGCTGCAGCTACCTTTGCCCGCCTCACATCGTGTGTTTGGGGAAACTCTAAACTCACAATGAAGACCAAAGCTGCGGTATATAATGCCTGCGTCACCAGCACACTCCTATATGGCAGCGAGACCTGGACGACCTATGCTAAGCAAGAAAAAAGGCTCAATACCTTCCATTTGCGGTGTCTACGCCGCATCCTCGGCATCTCGTGGAAAGATAAAGTGACAAATGTCGAGGTGTTGTCACGTGCTGGCCTTCAAAGTATGTATACGCTTCTTAGACAGCGCAGACTTCGCTGGCTTGGCCATGTTCGCCGCATGGAAGATGGTCGCATCCCAAAAGATATCTTCTACGGACAATTAGCAGATGGCAAGAGAACAGTTGGGCGACCACAGCTGAGGTTTAAAGATGTGTGCAAGAGAGATATGAGGGCACTGGACATGGATCCAGCAACATGGGAGGATGAAGCTGCCGATCGCACTAAGTGGCGATGCTATTTACGGCGCCACCTCAGATTGGGCGAAGAGAGGCTCACACAAGAAGCAGAGGTGAGGAGAAAACGTCGAAAGAGCACCAGGAAAATAAGCAGCTGAGGGCTGTCACCTCAGGGGCGCATTCCCATAGTCAGTTATGACTGAAGGGGCTATTATTATTATTATTATCATAATGCCGCTTTTGGTATCTCTGACTGAACGCGTCAGATACCTTCATAACTTTTACATCTAAGTCTAACTTGGCCTAACACGCCACTTGCACATTATCAGGCTGTAGTATAGTAACCGTAAGACAGTTCTCAAAATGGCGTCAGCTGTGTACTTCTGACTAAGCAGGTCAACATCAATCCTGCAGTAATGCTTATGTAGATATATATATACCGCCAATCTGCGGTTCCCACAATATAACTTCGTCACTGGACTTCTTTACCTCCGAAATCGGCGATAATAATGCGAGACAATAGTCTCTGCACAAGAAAAGGGATGGATGGCAGTTAGACATTACCTTGCCTCGAGTATTAGCACCAAAAAAAAAAAAAAAAAAAAAAAAAAAAAAAAAAAAAAAAAAAAAAAAAAAAAAAAAAAAACTGGACTTCTGGATAATATGCAGACTAATAGTCTTGGATGGCTATACACCAAATATAAGTTCTGCGGTGAGCTGTCCTCACAGAAGGTACTTCTTTAACAAATTCTGCCACCGAAAGCATAGTAATGAAAAAGGTCGGTGTTACCTTGCAACGAATCCTCAGAACATAATAACAACACTGTCGTCCTTCCTGACGCACAGAGAATCAATGGAGAAAACTGACAACGCAGTCACTTCGAAGATTTTCCTCCCCGAAACTACAATGGACATACATGTCCCCAGAAGCCAGGACTTCACAACTCAACAAGACGGAAGTCTAAATTCGCGCTCTCCACTGCGCATCGCATATAGCCCAGAACTGTATTACCTTTGACCCAAAAGGTGAAACACAATGAATGAACAAACAGGGAAGATAACCCCTAATCAACCTGACATCGCAAGGTAAAGACACAATTATTCACCTTTGACTAGGGTGAAAAAAATACGACAAATAACTTGACATATGAAACTCCGTCGAAAATGACAGCAACATATTACTACCCCCCCCCCCCCCCCCTGTAAAAAAATGACAAATTTTTGTTAAACATATATTCATGAGCAAGATAGCACAAGCATCAATTATGCGCTCATGAAAGAATGAACCTAATATCAGGTACAATAGACGCATAAATAAAGCGTCTGGAGAGAGTAAAAATCATCCCCCATCATAAGAGAAAATATTTCCTCTAAGCCAAACAAACTCAGGAGGTACCATTAAAGAAACCTAAGTTGCTGGCAATTCCAATCATAGATATCAAAAATTGTCAAATACTATCATTACAACAATATACAAATATGATGAACTACAATACTATACCATCAGCATATCTAATGGATATATATCATGGATGGACATAATCAAATTTATTAAAGTCATTATACATCATCCAACTAGTGACACAATTGTGTTAATATGTTATGATATTAAGAACAGACATAAGTCTGGAAGTGTATCAGGAGATCTAGGACATAAGATTTAAATGGAATCAAGTGGGCATCTAGACAATACGTCTGCCATCACATTATCCGAACCACGGATAGCTCGCACCGTAAAATGGAAAGGTTGAAGAGCAATAGCATAACGAGTAGATCTCGAGCTCTTCAAATCCTTACTTTGCATAGCTGTAAGAGCTTTTTGGTCGGTTTCCATAATAAAATGCGCGCCCAGAAGGAATCTTTGTAGCTTAAGAATTGACCAAACCATGGCCAACAATTCACGGTCTAAAACCAAGTAATTCCTTTCTGCCGCATTCAGCTTCCTAGAAATATACATTACAGGATGCAGAGTTCCTGAATACTCCTGCATTAGTGCCGCTCCAATCCCAGTGGAAGAGGCATCACTACGAAGTAAAAAAGTCTTATCAATCGTTGGAAGTCTTAAGATAGGATGAGATGAGAATAAATTTTTAACCTGATCCAATGACGATTGGCATTCTTGGGACCAACGCACCATATTAGGAGAACCTTTCTTCAACAACGTTGAAAGTGGTGCCATAATGGAGGATAGATTATCAATGAATCTTCCATAGAATTGTATTAATCCCAAGAGACTACGTACTTGCTTTTTTGTCTTCGGAACCGAGATATTTAATATCTTCGAAATGTTTTGGTCCTCTGTCTTCAACAGACCATGACCAACCCGATGACCTAGGAAAGAGATTTCACTAAACCCAACAAAGGCTTTAGAGGGTTTTGCTGTTAACTTATGCTCGCGTAGAGTAGATAGTAACTCGTTTAAACCCGAATAGTGTTCTTCCCAAGTATCACTGAACAGACAGATGTCGTCCAAATATGCGATGACATCTGTACGATACGATAGAATTCGTCGCATCATGCGCACGAAAGTTGCTGCGGCGTTCATAAGCCCGAAAGGCATAAAATTCCACTGAAATAAACCCCTAGGTGTTGCAAAAGCAGTGAGAGGTTTGGCGTGTTCGGTCAGTGGGACTTGCCAATAACCTAGTTTAGTAAAGAATTTAGCTTTAGAAAGTCTAATAAGTAGATCATCTAATAAAGGCATAGGTTCAGCATCGAACTTCGTAACTTGATTTAATTTGCGATAATCAACGCAAAGACGTATGTTATTGTCTTTCTTTCAAACAATAACCATCGACGAAGAATAAGCTGAAGTGGATGGTTCAATTATTTTCAATTGAATCATTTCATCCAATTCTTTCTCGACTTGTGCTTGAAAATGAATAGGTATTGGGTATGGTCTTACTCTGATCGGATTACGATAAGTAAGTATGATGTCATGTTCTATGACATGTGTGTGTCCAGGAATGTCAGTAAGGACATCCTGAAATGATTCTAGCGTAGAAGATACTTGACGTTGCTCCTCAAAAGACAAGTTCGAAGAGACGGTAACGTTTTTCCATGATTCCGTAGAATTAAGTGGAAACACGGGAAGAGGTAAGTTAACGTCAGAAAAAGTAGTTTCCTCATCCTGTATAACAGACAGGGATGAGATATGACCATGTTGGACTCGAGAATCGTCCGTCGCCTGGAAAATAGGCTGTAAATAGTCTGGTCGTTCAATAAATTCATTAAGCATATTTATATGGAAGGTTTTATGCCTTCCATCAACATCGACAATATAGTCGACATCTGAAATTTAGAGACTATAGTGTATGGACCTATCCAAGAAATGAGAAGTCTGTTTTCCCTCGTGGGAAGTAAGACAAACGCTTTGTCTCCAGGACAAAGTTGACGTAGGCGTCTTTTCTTATTAGCGAATCGCCTAGCCTTTTCTTTAGCGAATTCTGATGATGAAGTAGCTAACCTGCATGATTCGATAATTTTCTCCCTAAGAGCAATGACATATTCATATGATGATTGTGTATCATCGTCAATATTATCGGCAGTGATCAGATCGTGTAGCAATGACATAGGACCGCGCGGTTGCGCGCCAAAGACAAGTTCAAAAGGAGAAAATCCTGTATGCTCGTTGGGAACCTCTCTATAAGCAAAGAGAGCTGCAGGTAGGACCCTGTTCCAATCATCAGGATGATCCTCCGTTATCTTGCCTAATAAGTTCTTTAGTGTCCTATTAAGACGTTCAACCAATCCATTGGATATTGGATGATAAATACTACTGAGAGACCTTTTAATGTCCAGAGTAGCCATCACCTGAGACATAGTGTCCGATATCAATTGAGTGCCGTGGTCTGATAGTATTTCCCCGGGAAATCCCAGCCGAGAAAATATGAGCCAAAGAGCATCTGCGATATCGACAGTTGATATGCTTTTAAGAGGAATAGCCTCTGGCCAACGAGTGCACATGTCAACGCAAGTAAGGATAAATTGATGTCCTCTGGCTGACTTAATCTTAAACGGGCCAATAATATCTATTGCCATTTTCTGAAACGGCCGAATAGGAATATCTGCCGCCTGAATAGGTGATAAGGTCTTTACTGGACATCACACTGATAAAGCTTTGTTTCTCGCACCAGATTAGTATGGACTGGTTTTTTTGTAAATAGCTCGTCCAGTCACAATGTTCTGTAAATAGGTCAGGTTACCGACTGTTGGGGCCCTGACAAGGTGTATTGTTAAGTGCATATATTCTGATGTAATGGGTGAGTGTAGACATCAATGATGACAAACGCGAATGGATGACAGTTCGACAGGTGCACAGGTCACTCACTCCAATCACAGGTGGAAGTCAAGGATGGCTGGACTACTGTGGTCGTTTCATATTATTTAATAGGACGTACACATGGACAGTACGAGCATCGTTACAGGAACACAGGTCGACATAAATAGCATATTGTTGATCAATGGTCTACCATCATAAGTTAGCATTCATGTTGAATAGCATTGCAATGGAACATCTGTAAACAAGCACTTAGATTTCCATTGTTTATCAATACAATCATCAGGCCTTACTGACCGAGCATGTCAGTGAATAAATACTGTTCAAACTTGACTCCTAAACAGGACCTCTTTTCTAGCGAAGATTCCTTTAGGTAAAGTACAGCAAATCTATGTGAAGATAATGTTAACC
This sequence comes from Oreohelix idahoensis, assembly GCA_024509875.1. Classification (NCBI taxonomy): domain Eukaryota; kingdom Metazoa; phylum Mollusca; class Gastropoda; order Stylommatophora; family Oreohelicidae; genus Oreohelix; species Oreohelix idahoensis. The sequence goes on along the minus strand of JAMPIV010009825.1, from coordinate 84,451 downwards.
CACTAGTATTGGGTTTTCTTTATAACTGTGATCTCTTAATCATCACCTGATAATAAGGGGGCATCCCCGTTCTCTGATTGATGATCGACAATAAATAGGATTCCCAAAATACATAGGATTCCAAAATGGCTTCTGGTTCCCTGTTGAGCATCGCTCACTATACGAATGTATAGTAAATCTTCAATCGAAGCTTTGTTCATCAACAATAAATGATTCTACAAGAATCAGCATATTCTGTCCTCATAGTTGCTGCATATAAACATATTCAGTGCTGCTAGATAACATGTCGTCCCGACATATATACATAGGTAAATTCATATCGACGTCTGCCCATCTGAGCCTAGGAATGAAAGAGTTCAGTGAACAGTTCTTTACCTTGCCATACGAAATATACTAGCAAACACAAACACTCTCCTGGCGTTACTGAATGAACACTGGGGAACTCATGGATTTAACAATCCTAGAAGAAACTATCTTCGTCCCCAATAAATCAATCGAAGAGATCACAAACTTTGGACAGGTCTCAGACATGACATCCCGCCAGGCTCCTTCATCACCGAAGAACTCCCTAACGTACCTTCATGCGCCGAAAGCACCTGACCCCAAAGTACAGTACAAGGAAAAATAGTTCCACATAGACATACCAAGATATCACGATATAAGACCGAATCGTCTGAAATAGACACAGAGTAAACATAGACTCGGACCATAAACATTCTTGCATAAACCTAAACAAGAACAATCTGTTTTCTGGCCCAACAAGGCACAGACTAACAAAATCCAGATTCATACGCCAAATTCGATCTCCAGGGGAGATAATCCATATAACAACAGTATCAATCAATCATGAGTGATATATCTTTGAACAGGAAAGCATCCTGATTCTAAAAACAAATACCTTCCCTCCGACAGATAAATATAATTATATATATATATATATATATATATATATATATATATATATAATATATATATATATATATATATATATACCAGTAATCTGTTGGTAACAATAGATGCAGCATGTCTTGGACCTCTAGACTTGACCTCTTGGCAAATTTTGCAAGACCGGCAATAAATTCGTATGTCTTTGTTCACGAATGGCCAAAAGAAAGACGCAAGGACTCTAGTCTTAGTTCTGGAAAAACCCATATGTCCAGCACACTGAGAATCGTGTGCATGTTGAAGAATTAAGGCTCTCATACACTTAGGCACAAGAATTTGCGAATGCATAGACTTGTCCGAGTGTTGTACCATTCGTACCAATATACCATTCTTCATAGTGATATACGATCTGTGATTCGTATTCTGATTAGGATCACCTTTCTTTGCGAGAAGAAAGAATTTCTTCAAAGAAGGATCCTCTTCTTGTCGTTTAACAAACGTGTCATGCGAAATCACCAAGTGATCATCTTGGCTATCAACTCCATTACTATCATCAGTTGAAGTTGGAGGGATAAGAGCTTGGGCTCTTGTTACCACTGCATTGACCGTTTGGATATTTTGTTCCTCCCAACTAGAAATTTGTTGCGGGGTGCATTCCTTAACCCCATGAATACGACCGATTATAAGATCCGAAATAGGATTAGGAAGAAGACACGCGTGGACATCTCCTGTAAAGAAAGGAGTGTCAATGCTAATGATAGCAGTAGGATATTTTTCCATGGTACCACCAAACGTAACACATTTGACCACCTTTCCCGAGTAACAGGGAGGATCTATCAGAGACTGCCTAACCCCGACAGTAGTGCAACCAGAATCAAAAAGCACTGAGACTAGCCTATCATTCACTAGACCTTTATGCAAGATGAGAGATCCTCTCCCATCATGGGCAACTGTAGCAGGAAGAGCGGGAAGAGAGTGACCACAAATTAAGGTAGATACAGACGATGGCTCGAACAATGTTGAGCATTGGGGGCATTCAGTTGCTCTCCCAAAATCTAAAGCACAACCAGTGATAGCATTAGAGTTCCCACTATCATTTCCTTGATTACAGGCTCCATTAAACTTGTATCTTTCAAATAGAAGGAAACACTTCATCTTTGATGACCAAAATGTGAAGGACCTTCAAAAATGTCAATTAGTAACAGCAGATATAGACAGGGTCACTGTTCGCTACAAAAACTGGGCATCTGCGCAGGACCTACTGACTCTCCTTAAAAGATATGAAATTGATCTTGATGTAGCCAGGGTCACTGTGCACATTGGTCTGTCGGACGCGCTAAAGCATAACGAAATTGCACAAACAGAGCTAAATCAAATCACAAGTAACTTCCAGTTCCTGTTCCCAAATGCAAAGGTATATTTTTCAGCTATTATACCTCCAGTTCGTTCACATTATAGGAAATCTGTTGAGATGAACAACACAAAATTGAAAAAGCATTGCGTCAGACACCACCACACATTTATAGAACACTCCTCGTTCCTTGCCACATCCGGAGCTCCTAGGAAGCATCTTTATAGCGGCGACATTTCCTTATCCGATCAAGGAACCAGTATGTTGGCGAGAAGCATCAAATTTCCAGAAAACACCCTCAGAGACACAGCCAGCACATCAGCATCCAAGTATCCTTCAAAACTACACACGAATGTAACCAGCTACTCCTCTAATGCAATTTACGACCTTGAGTTTCCGCCAATACCCACAACTTCAAGCACCAGCCAGACAACGTCACACAATCAGGAGTATCAAGACAGACCCCTTATTAGAACTACAGATGTGCAGGAAACAGCCAATAATATCGGCCTTCAGCAACATTCTACGACCGACGACCCACCTCAACAACAACCTGAGACACTCCATTCTCAAAGATCTGTAAAAGATTCAATTCAACCAACTCAGGGTCCACCTACTGAAATCTCACCACGTCCGCTGTCGCACCAGACACCAATGAGAGATCACCCATCATCGTTGTCATCACAGGTTTTCCCATATCAACCCGCACACCCAACCTTTCATAACTTTCTACATCAGCAAAGCCTCTTGAACTACGCACCTTACACTTGGAGGTCCTACTGGCCGGAATATCCCATTCATCCAACAACAGTACCTCAACATCCCGCGAACACCTACTACCAAATGAATCATCTTTTACGGCCAAATCCATCTCGCTTTTATTGTCCACAACCCTCTCCTCAACATTATCAGTGACTGTTCACTTCACAAGTCGACGTCTCTGTAGGACCAGCAACTGTCGGATAATGCTTTATTTATTTATTCTCAGTATCTATTTGTTTGTCTGCCCGTCTATTCTCTTGGTGCAGCTTAACTTTGTTGTTAACCTTCACAGTGTGGATGGGTGTGCTTGTTGTGTGACAGTTTCTTACAATTTTTAACTAGTACAGTTATCTGAATTGTTTGTTATTTGTTGTATTAAGGTGTGCATTTATGTACTATTACTTTTAATCTCACATATATAGCAACCTCGTGATGTTTATTTAGTTATTTATTTTCTATTTGAGCGTAAAACTTCTTTCACATAAAAATGTCAGGTAATTATGAACAATTACTAAATACAATTGGCTTACGGCTTGGCCACTTGAACGTAAACCATCTTTTAGGTAAAATTCCAGAACTCACACAAATTCTTAACCAAAATTTCCAGGTTTTTGGTTTTTTTTTTCCGAAAGGCGTCTGAATGAGAAAATAACCGACGATGACATTGCGCTCAGAGGGTTTAAAACTATTCGGCGAGATTCTAGTAGACAATTAGAGACGGGTCTAGCAGTTTATATATTTCTACTTCTCTCAGTTATCGCCGCAGAAACGATCTTGAGACTATAGATATAGAATGCATATGGTTAGAGATAAAGCCCCAAAAGCAAAGATCTATTTTAATCGGATATCTTTATCGTAATCCCAGTGTAGGAACAACATGGTTTGAAGATTTTACCAACATGATGGATAAAGTTATTACTACAGTTAACGAAATTATTCTTCTTGGTGATTTTAATATCGACATGCACAAGCCAAACAATATATGGACCAACATCATAGCATCGTATAACATGAAACAAAATAGTCAACAAACCTACCAGAGTAACAACAACGTCATCCACACTGATCGATCATATCTATGTAACCTGTCCAGAAAATATTATAGAATGCTCCATCCCTACTATTGCTATGAGTGACCATTATCCCATATGTTGCACTTGGGCAAAAAATGGGTACAAATCTCCAAAAAATAAACACATTAGTTTTCAATATAGAAGTCTTAAAAATTTCAACCGTGAATTATTTTTGAATGATTTGCGAACTGCGCCTCTCGCCAACGTTTTTCAAATTCCTGATCCTGATGACGCCATCGCATATTGGACAATGATATTTTATAGTATTTTTAATAAGCATGCGCCTACTAAGAAATTCGCGTGAAAAGGCAAATTAAATCTCCATGGATCACACAAGAAGTTCTTGACGCTATGAGGCAAAGAGATAGAGCGCATAAAAATAAGGATATCACTACATATCGGACAATAAGAAATAAAGTGCAATACTTAATTCGCAGAGAAAAGAAAAACTACTTTAGAAATTTAGTTCAGAGTAAAACAAACAGTAAAGAGATATGGAAGGCAATCAACACTTTAGTGAACAAACGAAATTTTCCAGACCCACATACTCCCAATACGCCACTTACTTGTACTGACTTCAGCAATCATTTTCAGGCAGACATCAACAATATAAAATCCACCATTCCGTCTCCCCCTTGTGACTTAAGCAAATTATCAACGTTCTGCGAGAACAAATGTACTAACACAATTCCACCCGACATCCCTTTTATAACAGTTAACGAAGTTTACAACTATATTACTGGCCTTAAAGATAATAACTCATCGGGACTTGATGGAATCAGTAATCGAATACTGCGATTTGCCGCACCTGCTATTAGTGATTCACTGACATACATATATAATCAATGTATCGCAAGGAGTTACTTTCCATCCGCTTTTAAAAGCGCTAAAGTATACCCACTTCTCAAACCAGGTTCATCTGATAGTAGTAATCTTAGTAACTATAGGCCCATTTCTCTTATATCGTCGCTGTCCAAACCACTGGAAAAACACATCCACAAAACAACACTACAACACCTAGTAGATAACGACCTGCTAATCGACAGTCAGTCGGGGTTTAGACCAAAGCATTCATGCCACACAGCCTTAACAAAGATGATAGACAATTGGCACCTAAACATCAATAACGATAATATATGTGGAGCAATATTTGTAGACTTCAAAAAAGCATTTGATATGATAGATCACTTTATTTTAATCAGAAAATTAGAAACAATGAAAGTAAATATTAAGCTGGTAAAGTTAATTAAATCGTTCCTGTCAGACAGACAACAAATAGTCTCTTACAATAATTCCTTGTCGAACCCAACCGTTGTCCATACAGGTGTTCCTAGGGGCTCTATTCTCGGCCCTCTTCTATTTACCGTATACATTAATGATCTTCCTCTATATTTCAAACACTCATCATGTGACCTTTTTGCCGATGACTGTACTGTCTATACTAGTGATAAATGTTGCACCACACTAGAACAATCTTTACAAAACGATACACATAATCTTATTACGTGGAGCAACGAGAATCGCATGCAAATAAATATTAGTAAAACAAAATGTATGTTAATATCAACCAGACAAAAACTACAAAACTTGCAGAAAACAACACTTCAGCTCTTCATTGGAACATCACTAATTGAAAACGTAAATGAACACAGAACTCTAGGTATCACTGTTGACCAACACCTAAGTTGGAACTCACATGTACATGCACTCACAAAGCAAACAGCACAAAAAGTTTACCAATTAGCCAAAATTAAACATTTCCTGGATGAAGAGGCAAGGAAAATGTTCTACATATCTCATATACAAACGCATCTAGACTATTGTTCCACAATCTGGGATGGTTGTTCTGTCTCCAACACAAGAAGGCTCCACTCGCTTCAAAAACGCGCAATGCGCCTTGTTGCTGATAAACACCAATCACATTGTATAGATTTATATAATTATCTTCAAATATTACCCCTCAGGAAGCGCTTCCTCTTTAACAAAGGGAAATTTATTCACAAAATCCTGTCACAGAATGCTCCAAAGTATCTTTCGCCGCTTTTAAAATACAATGACAGACGTAGTCAGCGCTTAAATAAATTACAGGTACCCAAGCCCAGGCTTGACCTATTTAAAACTAGTTTGGCTTACTCAGCTGCTCATCTTTGGAACAATCTTCCCAATGACCTGAAAAACACGCACAGTCCTACTCATACAATCGTATACTATTCAAATACTTTATGAGTGCTGATTATATGCCACCCTAACTGATTGTGTTGTACTTTTATCTAATATACTGTATGGAGGCTCTGATGATGTAGTTTTCATTGCAATATACTTATTCTTAATATTATATTCTTAATAACTTATATTCTTAATTTTATGATCAGGTACTGTTAATGTATGCTGTTATACTTCCTTATAATGTTGCACTGCCCTTAAATTAATACTTTCAGTACGCTGGAGAATGTTTGAGTAACAGTAATAAAAGATGAGCAAGAGGATGGAAGAATGCAAGAGGGGACTGTGTCCGATTTTCAACCCTTGGCAAATTAATTGCTTTCGTATATGTCTATCTAACTATCTACCTAGTCTGATTCTGGTCTTGAGTTTGGGACGCAAAGGAAATGGAAAGGAAAATGGAAAGTAACTGTCTACCCACCTCATCTTGATGAACCTAACAAAAAAAAAAACAAAAAAAAAAAAGTCCCTGAGTTATTCAGTTGAACACCGTATGAACATTTTACAAGTTCTCATAACATACCTCTGAATATGTCTCAAATCACTAATTTACAGTACGAAGAATTCGATTTTTTTTTTTTTTTTTTTTTTTTTTTTTTTTTTTTTTTTTTTTTTTTTTTTTTTTTTTTTTTTTTTATTTTTCAAATTCATTATTACTATTAATTTTTTTTTCTTTTTTTTTTTTTATTATTTTATTTTATTTTAAAAACACTTTAATTATGATGATTATTGCAAATGTAATATTACTTTTATAATGATAAATGCCTTAATAATGCTTAAAGTAAATGTGAGGATGAAAGGATATTAGTATACATGATGAGAGAGAGAGGAAGGGCAGAATGTCAGACGGGCCTGCGTGCCCAATTCTTAACCCTTTGAAAATAAAGTTCGTTCGTTCGTTCGTTCGTTCGTTCTTGTTGTGCAGAGTTTGCCTGTTGGAAAGCTTTTCTTTTGTTATATCTAGGTCTACCGCGATTATCATTTCCCCTGTAATTGTTATCATATTGTCTATTGTAATTATCATTCCGGTTTGAATCCCGGTTTGTATATTCACCATCGTCATATTCTTGACGTCGAGAATGGTTATCCCGAGCAGAAAAGCTTGGGTAGTTTTTATTGTGATAACCTTTGCGAAAGTGTCTAAAATTATTACCACCAAAATTACGAGAACTCCCATCTCGTCTCCAGTTCTTAGAAGAAGAACCATCATATGTTGGATTACTCTGCTTATGAGTGTAATTCTGATTACTTTTCCTATTCCAGTTTTGTTGGGCACCCTGAAATTTCTTATTGAAATTAAGGCCATATGGTGCTGCCGAAGCAACTGGCAACCCTTCTTTCACTTTAGAATTGCTAACTGTAGCATGGGGATGCGCGGTGGCATACTGACAACAGTATTCCTCCATGTCTTTTAAGTTTTTAGGCTTACGCTCATGAAGAAATGCAAGGAAAGAATCATTAACAGATGACAAAACTTTGTCTCTAAGTAATAAGTCCATTAGACCTTCATATGTTTTCTCAGTTTGAGACAACTCAACCCATCGTGTAAATGTACGACGTATCTTTGTAACAAAATCAGAGAAATCTACTCCATTTTCTGGCAACATTGTCCTAAAACGAAGACGATAGTCTTCTTCTTTTAATTGATATTTTTTTTAGCAATGCTGCTCTGACAACATCATAATTAGTTCTATTATGTTCTTCTATTGTCATAAGAGTAGTCACAGTTTCACCTGTAAAAAATTCCATCTGTTGTTCAACATAGTTTTCCTTTTTTATCTTATGCGTACCACATAAAAATTCGAATCTATCAAGATAATCAGTTATATCGTCCTTTAAAGGATTGAAATGAGGCAATTTGATCTTACTAGACCTCTCCTTTGTTGTATCCGAAGTTACTTGATGAGCACCCATATTTATTACTTTCAATTTCTCTAATTCCAAAGTCGCGAGTCTTTCCTCATGTTCCATTTTCTGTTTCCTTTCTTCGGCTTGAAGTTTTCTTTCTTCTGCAGCAGCTTGAAATTTTCTTTCCTCTGCAGCAGCTTGAAATTTTCTTTCCTCTGCAGCAGCTTGAAATTTTCTTTCATCAGCTTGCATTTGCAACCTTAAATTCTCAGCATCTATCTTCTTTTGTTCAGCTTGCATCTGCAATCTTAAATTCTCAGCATTTATCTTCCTTTGCTCAGTTTCCGCTTTCAATTTATTTTCCTCTTTTTGTCTCTTTTCTTCTGACTTCAATGCTATGGCGTATTGAGCAGTTGCAAATTCTTCTAACTTGTCACCTGTCTTCCCAAGGACTTTCCCTTGTTCAATGAAGAAGTCTAGTGTAGACATTCTATCTAATGAGATCAGTAACCTGAAAAATTAATTAAATTAATTACCTTATCCAACTTTCATGGGAGACAAGTCTTCAATGTTAGACTTGTATACACAGTTCAGTTTATTTCACTCTCTTTGAGAGTCAAGTCTTAATAAAAGACCTTGTATGGTTACCTTATTTCTTTATAATAATTTTCTATCAATACTCCCAATATGAATAGTGTGTCATATTAATAACGACAATAATAATACATGACCAAGTATATGTATGTAGACTGTGTATGATAATAATGTATTACAATCATAAATACAAAGACAAAGATACAGAACAATGACCGAAAACGTTCGCAGAAGTCAAATAAACAATACAGCAGAAAGTAAAGAAAATGTTACACAAATGTGTAATGATGACCGCGACAAGTAAACAAGACAAATAGCAACACTGTTATAAACAAAAAGGTGTAAAGAAATAAACGGAAGGAAGGAGAGAAGAACAGATACAAACAAAACAAATCGAAAATCAAAGAATGGAAAAAATAACGAAAACAACACTAACTCATGTCGTCACAGCTAAACGTAAATAGCAACAATTGTCGCTAGCAAATTCCAATTAAGGAAATGTGCAGTCCCTAACGACACGCTCTCAATAGATAACCTCTATTACGTGGTATTTATCTAAAGGAGTCACCTTACCCAACCAGCCCGCTGAAAAACACAAGAAAAATACACAACAATAGTACAAGTAACATATATATATATATATATATATATATATATATATATATATATATATATATATATATATATATATATATATATATATATATATATATATATATATATATATATATATATATATATATATATATATATATATATATAACAATCAATTCAATGTGTTGCAGAACAAGTTCAGTCACAACTGAAACTAAAGTAAATTTCTTGCTCCTTGCGAACACAGACACACAATGTCAAGCGCGCACTGATTGACAGAGCCACTGTAGCATGAAGTGGTCTTCCAGAACATAAAGTTACTATGACCTTCTCGAAACTTGAGTCTTGCACATCGAATGTTGACAATTTCACGTACTGTTTACAAACACTTGACCTCGAACAATGTAACTTGAATGCTCGGACGTAGAAAAGTCTGTTGTTGACTGAGACGTGTAAATGACCAGCAGTACTGTTCACAATAGGGAATTGACTTGCAGTTGTGGTCCACGTAGCAAATGCTTAGATGCCCACTTCAGTACTTGTCATGTTGTGGTTCATGTAGCATTATAACATAAATGCTAACACTGTTTATCTGGGTCAACAGTTGATGACCTATTTCTGTCCTGCGTAGCCAAAACTTGAAAGTGTAGAGTATGTGTGTTATTCTCTTTTTCTGTCCAGCTTGTTTATCAAAATATGTAGCACAAAGTCCTCGGAAATGTTAATTTCTCGCTCTGTCCAGCTTAAACCCACAGATCTGGCCTACCAGAAATGTAACTGTCTTTTTTCGTTCTTGAGGTGATCACTTGCACAAGACAGTAAACATCATGTTGTTAGATGTGTGGTACTTGTAAGATGATGTGCTGAGTGTGGGAGCGGATGGAGGCGCGAATGTGTTTAGGCTCGTATATATGTAGACAATGCAACCCATACACTCACATGCAGTAGTCAAGGATGCTTGGACACTGCTGGCACGTTTCAAAACATTTATTGACGGAAACACACAGTACCATCAACAGGAACAGTCAATGTAAACAAGTTCATGTACATCATGTCAATGGAAATCGCTTGGTACATATCAGTCATTCTGGCTGGTGAACATTCATATATGTATGCATGTCAATAGTGTTATGTTCTTTTCATGTACTGTTCATAATGCCGCTTTTGGTATCTCTGACTGAACGCGTCAGATACCTTCATAACTTTTACATCTAAGTCTAACTTGGCCTAACATGCCACTTGCACATTATCAGGCTGTAGTATAGTAACCGTAAGACAGTTCTCAAAATGGCGCCAGCTGTGTACTTCTGACTAAGCAGGTCAACATCAACCCTGCAGTAATGCTTATGTAGATATATATATATATATATATATATATATATATATATATATATATATATATATATATATATATATATATATATATATATATATACCGCCAATCTGCGGTTCCCACAATATAACTTCGTCACTGGACTTCTGGATAATATGCAGACTAATAGTCTTGGATGGCTACCTTGAGCACCAAATATAAGTTCTGCATACAGGATCGGTGAGCTGTCCTCACAGAAGGTACTTCTTTAACAAATTCTGCCACCGAAAGCATAGTAATGAAAAAGGTCGGTGTTACCTTGCAACGAATCCTCAGAACATAATAACAACACTGTCGTCCTTCCTGACGCACAGAGAATCAACGGGGAAAACTGACAACGCAGTCACTTCGAAGATTTTCCTCCCCAAAACTACAATGGACATACACGTCCCCAGAAGCCAGGACTTCACAACTCAACAAGACGGAAGTCTAAATTCGCGCTCTCCACTGCGCATCGCAGATAGCCCAGAACTGTATTACCGTTGACCCAAAAGGTCAAACACAATGAATGAACAAACAGGGAAGATAACCCCTAATCAACCTGACATCGCAAGGTAAAGACACAATTATTCACCTTTGACTAGGGTGAAAAAAATACAAATAACTTGACATATGAAACTCCGTCGAAAATGACAGCAACAATGTACTATGGGACTACCTTTAACTTTTATATACACATAAATAAACATAGTACTAATATTATAAAAATATTCTGATAACTCTTCGTCTTATCTTCCTCCTTTGTTTGTGTTCTCAATGTCTTTTACCTGTTACTAATGTTTATTTGTTGGTCATTTAAAAACAAAAACAAAAACTCTGCCTGTCGTGTATTCCTTTTCCGAGTTATTGATATATTGTTGTGTAAGTTGAAGAGAGTGTTACACTAAAACGCCCAGTTGAGGTTTCGTTAGAACAGTATTAGTAACATAAGGATTTTTTTTTTCAAACTTCTTGGTGTCCGTACCAGTTTAACCCCTACTAAAAATGGCCCGTATATATTATGTCAATCATGAGTTCTTACAGGTTGTCGTAATATGTCAAATACTGAAGTAAGCTTCAAAATACGAGACTGGAAGGTAGTTTATATTAGGACAAACACCTTAATATACACTCAGGTCCGGTCTTAATGCAGGTCGACTGCCCTATGCGCTTAAAAGCAAGGTCAAGTTGAAGAGGGCGATAATAATAATAAAAACTAATTTTATTATCAAGAAACTCAACTTCAGGTACGACACGACTCGCCCAGCTCAAAGCACACAAAGTAAATCTTTTATAAGAAACCACGCAAACAAAAAGTGTGACATACATTTTGACTTTCTGTTGTTATAATGATTTTTTTTTAAAGTAATAACTATCTGATACGGGTTTACTTTGGGTTCGAGGTTCTTCTTATATATATTATTTGATTATTACACGATAAACTCGGACACTGCTTCAGATAAAGTACCGATATGGGTATGTCCAATCAGTCCCCGCCCAGAGCCGTATTCTTCAACATAAATGATACTCCAAAGGCCAGGTTGGACGATTCAATTAAACATTTATTCAACATCTCGTAGCTCCGAATAAGTCTTGATAATATGCACATTAGGTTATGGCATACTCTAGACAGTCTCTAGCATCGCTGTACAGTCTTGTAACTGGAACAATGTCGAAGACATTTCCATACAATTTTATTATAATTCAACTCACGTTCATCAGGTCAAACATCATTTCTCTTACATAAATACTGGCATTATCGCACGGAGGTGTATGGATGATCCAGAGATGGAATACATAGGAATATGACCAATAAATCTTATAACACTCAGGAGCCGAGAACACATACGTCCAACACCTCGAAAATACACACAGCAAATCCCTGCCAAGAAACGCTCAACTTAGCAGACGGCAAAATCTGGCGTCTGCCACTTCGACCAACAAAAACAATGACGTCACTTCCTGTAACTAGGGTCAACGGTCGTAAACAAACCAAGTACATGTCGAACTGAATTAATATCGACATACATGTTATGAACTTTACTCATGACACTGTCTAAAACTTATCGGCAGTTTTATTTACAAGCCTCACTTAATTTTCCAGTAGAGATTAATTAACATTCGCGGTTACACGTGTGGGGGAGACGACGCTTGTCAAACCACTCGCCCATGGAGCCGAATGCGCTAAGACCATCCATGTATACTCGTTATTATATTCGGTAGATCTCATGTGTAGTAGTTTTAAAATGGATATAATTAATTAATTAATTATTAATACTTCAGCTCAACAAGGAGCATAGACCTTCAACAAATTATGTCAAACTTTCTTGTCTATGTCTTCTCCTTCCCTTTTATTTATGTTCTTAGTTTCCTTCTCCATATATCACTCAGCCTCTCTCCATATATCACTGGGCCTCTCTCCATTTATCACTCAGCCTCTCTCCATGTATCACTCGGCCTCTCTCCATATCTGCCACCCTAGGGATTCCAAACCAAGAACTCAGTTGTAGTTATATCATATTAAACATACATATTAAACATACATATTAAACATACATATTAAACATACATATTAAACATACATATTAAACATACATATTAAACATACATATTAAACATACATATTAAACATACTTATTAATATTATTATTATATCATATTAAACATTAAAAATATTAAACATACCTTTATGTTTGTCTAATATTTATTTACTGTTTACAGGCCTCGGGTTTCACTTCCTTATGTGTTATAAATGTAGTTATATCAACATGCCTCCTCAGTGTTCGCAGGCGTATTCCTCTCATTGCGTGTTCCATTGGAACCCTAATGACTCCTGCTTCTAATTCAACACAAGACGTGCCTTATCAATGCTCCTAATTTATAAAAAAAAAACAATTATAAACATGGTTATTGCATTTAGATTTGCTTTAAAGCGCACTATCTCCTGATCATAAAATGTAATACCCTCAAAGTTAACTTGTTCGATTGTCGACAGGTTTACTGTGTTAGCATGGTCAGCTGTAGTGGCAGAGTTCGCCCCGAAACAACATATGAATTGACAGTGGTGCCCCACTTCACATACCTGGGATCTACCATCAAAGACAAACTCTATCTGGACACAGAAAATGACAGTCGCATTGGCAAAGCTGCAGCTACCTTTGGCCGCCTCACAACGCGTGTTTGGGAAAACTTCAGACTCACAACGCAGACCAAAGCTGCGGTATTTAACGCCTGCGTCACCAGCACACTTTTATATGGCAGCGAGACATGGACAACCTATGCTAAGCTAGAAAGACGGCATAATACCTTCCGTCTACGCCACATCCTCGGCATTTCGATGAAAGACAAAGTGACATAGGTCGAGGTGTTGTCATATGCTGGACTTCAAAGCATGTATACACTGCTTAGACAGCGCAGACTACGCTGGCTTGGTCATGTCCGCGGCATGGAAGATGGCTGCATCCCGAAATATATCTTCTATGGACAACTAGCAGATGGCAAAAGAACAGTTGGGCGACCACAGCTGAGGTTCAAAGATGTGTGCAAGAGAGACATGAGGGCACAGGACAAGAATCCGGCAACCTGGGAGGATGAAGCTGCCGATGTCCCCAAGTGGCGATGCTATCTACGGCGCCACCTCATTGTCACAACAGAAAATAATTTGTAACTTATATTTTCAATTAAGATGCCATTATGGTAACATTTTTCCAGTATTACAATGTCCTATTCTGTGGACTTTAATGTTAATTTGTGTATTTACGTGACACGTACGCCACTCGATGGTGATCTTACTGTGTTAGAGTCGAAATCATGGGAGCATCAGTTTTAAATGTTTGTGTATACATGGCCGAGGTGCCGCGGTAGCGCTGTGGTTAGTGCACTGGCTTCCCAGCTCGGTGGTCCATGGTTCGATCCCTAGTCGAGGAAGGATATTTTTTAGACCGCAAACGGCCCCATGGATTGGGTACCAGAGAAACTCTGGGGAGGTTAAGGTGGCCGGCATGATGCTGACCACATCACCCCTGGTAAAAAAAATATGAGCTATAACCTCAATGTAACGGAATTTTTTATACATGTCCAGGGTGTAAATTGTCAAGGTTTATTTACAATAAATGCGAGCCTCGGACAATGACTACAACCCACAAAAGCTAGCTCCAGACCTCAGAAATGAGGTATCTGAGGAAGGTAGTTTAAGTAACAAGAAGATACATGGCCCGCAACCAGACGATACGGCGGGGCCTCAAAACCCAACCCCTGCAGACTTAAGTGGAAGGGAAACCCGAGGCCTGTAAACAGTAAATAAATATTAGACAAAAATAAGGTATGTTTTCAGGCACTCGTATGAAATAAAGAAGTAGAACACTAGACAACAGAAAAACAACAGACGTGAGTGGCTTACCGAGGATTCGAACCCCGGACCTTCTGTACGACAACACCGCCTAGCTATTCAAGCGAATCACACTATCCTCCCGGCCAGCTAAGCATCCCCAGAAAAAGATGCTTTACTGACCGTTTGTGTTTCGCACTAATGACCGGTCAGTAAAGCATATTTTTTTGGGGGGGGATGCCTAGCTGGACGGGAGGATAGTGTGATTCGATTGTATAGCTAGGCGGTGTTGTCGTACGGAAGGTCCGGAGTTCGAATCCTGGGTAAGCCACTCACGTCTGTTGTTTTTCTGTTGTCTAGTGTTCTACTTCTTTATTTCATACGTGTGCCTGAAAACATACCTTTATGTTTATCTAATATTTATTTACTGTTTACAGGCCTCGGGTTTCCCTTCCTTATATGTTATAAATGTTTATACAATACCAGAAACCTACCCTCTGTTCTATACTACTGTTCTTAAGTCTTCTATCATTTACTAGACACAGTATCAAGGTTTTTGTCTTGTGTGGACTGACATATACTGTATAATAGGGGAGCGACAGAAGTGATTGCGTCATTAATAAGGCTAAGCTGCCCATTGTAAACTTCCGGTGTTGTCTTGTGTTTCGCACTAATGACCGGTCAGTAAAGCATCTTTTTTTGGGGATGCCTAGCTGGCCGGGAGGATAGTGTGATTAGCTTGTATAGCTAGGCGGTGTTGTTGTACGGAAGATCCGGGGTTCGAATCCTCGGTAAGCCACTCACGTCTGTTGTTTTTCTGTTGTCTAGTGTTCTACTTCTTTATTTCATACGAGTGCCTGAAAACATACCTTTATGTTTGTCTAATATTTATAGACTTAAGTGGAACAGTCCCAACTACGATAGTTTGACAATGTCGGCAGAATGGGAGAAGATCGGCTACCATGACAACTATGGGAAACTAAGAGCTAGAAACCCAGACCTACAAGACGACCCAGAGTCCGCTGGAAGCACAACATTAGACAATCCCTGAAGGACCCAGGACTAGATTTGAACCAGTCCAGGAGGAAGAGAGCCGAAAGGATAGTATGGTGCTCTCTCTGGCAAATCTCTACATCCTAGGGCGAAAGAGAAATGATTAAGTAGAAGTCGTAGTAGTAGATTTACAAAGTTTAAAAAAGACAATCTAAATACTCAACGATCTCCAAAACTGGCAAGCTGTCTGTTCACAGCGGTTGTTCATTGATACAGCAAACAAATATAATAACCACCCTCCCTCTTCCTTAAAAAAACCAAGAAAATAATAAGATTTTTTAGGAAGGCAAACTAAAATTAAAGTCATTGATTCTGCTTCATCTTCTCCGTTCGCGTTCAATAACAACATTCTTTCTCTCTTATTAAAAAAAAGCAGTCTGTCTCAGGCGTCTCTCGTTACCAAAACAGTTTCTCTATCAACTGGGTTCCAGAAAGCCATGCTGCCAATCTGCTCCTCTCATAGAGTCGACAGTATTGGAGGACTTGATCTGCGGTTTTTTTTTTCACGGTCCTCCACTAACCGTCACATATCGTGTCTTTTCGATTATCAGCTTGTTGAGCCGATGATATTTGAGTCTGATATACTTGCTAAAGAAGGGGTAGCCCTGCAATAAAACGATATAGAGATAACATATGGCATGGCTAAAGCAAGTATAAAAGCCATATTCAAGTGCAAATGGGGCAGAGAACACCCAGATCACATATAAGATGATGCCTCTTGTCGTGAAGTCTAATTCACAACACGCCATTCTTACCACAAAGGTACGCCATACTTTATGACAGTGTATCCTTGACGAACCAATGGAATGGCCTTCTTATTCGTTTGTTTACACTAGTATTAGGCATTCAACATGGCCAGTCCAAATCTGTGTAACCTTATCGGAAATGGAATTAAACTACAGCATTATGAGCAAAGTACCGCCTGGAAGAGGTCAGTAATTTAATAATAGGAATGTTACTGTATAGGTAAGTGTAAAGACTTCCATAAAAAGTATTATAATAACAGAAAAAAGTGACATAGAATGCATCGAGATATTAGGCTAGTCTAAAATTTTGCTGTTTAGGCTGCGCCTAGGAAAAGATGGAAGTATGTAAGTAAAAGATAATTAGCTGGAAAGATGAAGAATAATACAGGGCGTATTGTAAGTCTACGATGAAGGAAATCGCTCCAGGAATAAGGAAGATATTAAAATTCCTGGTTTTCCATATTTGCACATCTGGTAGAATGTATGCCGATATTTGCGTCTGCAACACACGGCAGCAGTTCTGCTTCCCGTGTCAGCCGGCCCTGATCTATATAAGGACTTGCCCTCTTGCGAAAGCAGGCCATAAAATTTTGGAAATACAGCGCGAGCGCCAGTACTGTCAGTGAAGACTTCCTTTGCCTTCTGCATATGAGAGCAGACTGTGTGACTATTAATAGCTCGACTGTATGTACTTGAGGGTAAGAAAGAATGTATATTATATATATATATATATATATATATATATATATATATATATATATATATATATATATATATATATATATATATATATATATATATATATATATATATATACATCTAATATATATATCTGATTAATTACTTAAATGGTGCGTTAGGAAGTGTGTAAAAATGTGTTAATAAAATACTGTGTAATTTATGGAGGCAAAACCAAGCCTGTGTATATTCAAATAATTTGAGAATGGCAGCGGTGATGCGTGATGCCATATGATGATGGATGGTATCCGCATGTCTGGTTTTGTGTAGTGTGCAGATGTGTTCAGTCAAACAATGTTCATACAAAAATAACAGGGCAATCCACATAGGACGTCAGTAAACTCACGACGTATAAAGTCAATGATTCTTGTAACAGCCGTTGACGTTTTTCTTCATTATTTATTGTGGACGCCACAGTGACAAAATGGTTACGCGAATATGTAGGCACATCAAACAGTCATTATCACAGCAACATTCAATACAGCAATAGACGGTAGACAGCATTACAATGATGAGTCAGATGCATGTTATATTTCATAGTGCTGTAAATGTAGTCAGGTGAAAAACTCCATCCTTTTCTATAACAGCCAGGAGATAACCAGATGTATGAGATCAGTTCACTCTCCTTAGTCTGACTTCAGCAAGACAGACACGTCTGCCGAAGTATAAATAATGTCCTCAAAAATATCCTCTAGATAATAAAGGTTTTCCAAACCTAGTTCATTTAACAAAGTAGCAAGTAATGGTCCTTGGGACATGCATCAACCGATGCAGTACAATACAGCGACATGTGAGCTGGGAAAACATCTCGTGACGACGACTTTCGAAGACAGGCTATGAATCGAAATCGCTCACGACCCAAAATCGATAGAGTTAATGAAAAGTCAATTTACCTTGCCTTCAGAAAATACACAGAAATATCACGCCTCCCGACATGTGGGAAACACTAGAGGTATTATCTCGAATAAACGAAATATCCATTAAGAGGACTACACATCCCTGACAGAACAAAAAATAGCGGAGATCCTCTTTCAGCGAGGCATCTTTCTCGCCATTAAAATCGCTCACCCCACTAGTGGTGGGCGGAAACCGATCGACCAAAAAAACAAGACCAGTCATGCGCAGTCCAGCGCAAAAAGACCACAGCTCAAAACTTAACTGCATTCAATACCAACGCGAGAAGACAAATGCTTACCGAGAAAAGTGACTATAAATTTCAAGCAGTTGTTGCCCTTGCGTTATAAAATAGATATTGTAATAAAAACGATGTTGCGAGAATTTATCACGCAACATATCACCACCTCCTCCCGATAAAAAAAAATGTGGAACATATTTTTTTTTTAAATATCAAAGAGCATGCGATAAGCGGCTCAAAACGCACGAATTATGCGCTGATAATTAATTAAATTGCCTAACATGAGGCTAAATATAGAGTGTCTGGTGAGGATATACCTCAACAGAAAAATAAATATGTCTCAAAAAATATTCACATCGGGGAGGTGTCACCAACACACATCACGTTAGCATGTAAACACAATATACGTATGCAAGTTACCATAATCATCATTAAACAGCATACTCTAATATTGTCTTTAAAAATGGATGTACAAATCTGATAGGAAAATTTAAATAGTACATTCTTTGACATGTAATGACATAAGTACATAGTAAAGTTAAACTACATGACGATCCAGGACATATGCTCTGGTATTCCGAGGGTAAGTACACAATCTAGAACTCGTCATGCTTGATACTAGTAAGGTAAGTCCTCAGCTCAACAATGACATTCTGAGAAAGTACAAGCAATATAATGCTAATTAATAACTAATATGCTTCATAAGGTACAATACATTATTAATAATTGTGGCTGTTTAGTAAACTAACGGCCCTTATATTAACTACTCAGTCCTCCTCTATCATCTTAAAAAACGAACAGAAGAAGATGACAACAAAGCACGATAGTGTGTACATATAAAGTAAGTACAGATGTGCTAATCTATTGTAGAAATATAGGTGTGTTATGACTCTGTAATATATGGAAATATAGGACAGAAGTATTAGTTGGAGTCATGTGGGCATCTAGACAAAATGTCAGCCATCACATTATCCGCACCACGGATAGCTCGTACCGTGAAGTGAAAAGGTTGAAGAGCTATAGCATATCGAGTGGATCTCGAACTCTTCAAATTCTTAGTCTGAATAGCTGTAAGAGCTTTCTGATCAGTCTCTAGAATGAAATGTGCGCCCAGGAGGAATCTTTGTAGCTTTAGAATTGACCAAACCATCGCTAACAACTCACGGTCTAAAACCGAGTAGTTCCTCTCTGCCGCATTTAGTTTTCTAGAAATGTACATAACAGGATGCAGAGTATTTGCATATTCTTGCATCAGTGCTGCTCCAATCCCAGTGGATGAAGCATCACTCCGAAGAACAAAAGTCCTATCAAGAGTAGGTAATCTTAAGATGGGAGGAGAAGAAAATATATTCTTGATTTGGTCTAGTGAAGATTGGCATTCTTCAGACCAACGGACCAGATTAGGCGAACCTTTCTTCAACAATGTTGAGAGAGGTGCCATGATCGAAGATAAATTTGGAATAAATCTCCCATAAAATTGAATTAAACCTAAGAGACTCCTAACTTGTTTCTTCGTTTTAGGAACAGAGATGTTCAGTATTTTGGAAGTATTGTGGTCTTCTGTCTTCAAGAGACCATGACCAACACGATGACCCAGGAAAGAGATTTCACCAAAACCAACAAAAGCTTTAGAAGGTTTTGCTGTCAAATTATTCTCACGTAGAGTGGACAGTAAGTCATATAACCCTAAATAGTGATCTTCCCAGGTATCACTGAAGAGACAGATGTCATCTAAGTATGCGATGACATCCGAACGATGTGACAGAATTCGACGCATCATGCGAACGAAAGTGGCAGGGGCGTTCATGAGACCAAAAGGCATAACATTCCATTGAAATAGACCCCTAGGTGTAGAAAAAGCAGTAAGAGGTTTGGCATGCTCTGCTAAAGGCACTTGCCAATAACCTTTAGACAAGTCAAGTTTAGTGAAGAATCTAGAATTAGAAAGTCTAATCAGTAGATCTTCTAACAAAGGCATCGGTTCAGCATCGAACTTTGTGACCTGATTCAATTTGCGATAATCAACACAAATTCGTATGTTCTTATCCTTCTTCCGGACAATAACCATGGAAGAAGAATATGGTGAAGTCGATGGTTCAATTATATTTAATTGAATCATTTCATCCAATTCCTTTTCCACTTGCGACTGAAAGTGTATAGGAATAGGATAAGGCCTAACCCTAATTGGATTATTGTCGGTAAGAATTATGTCATGTTCTATGACATCTATGTGTCCAGGAATGTCAGTGAGAACATCCTGAAATGTTTGTAACATCGACGAGACTTGTCGACGTTCGTCACCAGAAAGATTAGGAGAAACAGAAACGTTTTTCCAAGATTCCGTAGAATGTAATGGAACCGCTGGAAGGGGAAGGTTAACATCAGAGAAGGTAGATTCCTCATCCTGTATGACAGACAGGGATGAATAATGACCGTGAGGTGCAGGAGCATCATCCGTTGCCTGGAAAATAGGCAGCAAATAGTCCGGACGTTCGTGAAATTCCGAAAGCATGTTTATGTGGAAATTATGCTTTCCATCAATATCGACCACATAGTCAACATCGGAAATCCGAGAGACTATTGCATACGGACCTTTCCATGCAATAAGAAGTCTATTTTCCCTACTGGGGAGTAGGACGAATGCTTTGTCACCTGGACAAAGTTGTCGTAGACATCTATTCTTGTTAGCAAACTGTCTTGCCTTCTCTTTAGCAATTTCTGATGAAGCAGTTGCTAGCTTACATGCCTCAATGATCTTTTGTCTAAGAGCAATGACATACTCATATGAGGATTGAGTTTCATCGCTAATATCATCGGCAGTGATGAGATCGTGTAATAAAGACATAGGGCCGCGTGGACGCGCGCCAAAGACAAGTTCGAAGGGAGAAAATCCTGTGTGTTCATTAGGGACTTCTCTATAGGCAAAGAGAGCCGCGGGTAAAACCCTGTCCCAATCTTGAGGATGATCTTCAGTTATCTTACCAAGCAAAGTCTTGAGCGTTCTATTCAGACGCTCAACTAACCCATTAGACATAGGATGGTAGATACTACTGAGAGATCGTTCAATATGTAAGGTAGACATTACCTGTGACATAGTGTCAGATATGAGTTGAGTGCCATGGTCTGACAATATTTCTCTGGGGAACCCCAAGCGAGAAAATATCAACCAAAGAGCATCTGCGATATCTGTAGTAGATATGCTCTTAAGAGGAATAGCCTCTGGCCAACGTGTGCACATATCGACACATGTAAGGATAAACTGATGTCCTCTTGCCGACTTGACCTTAAAAGGGCCAATAATATCTATGGCCATTTTCTGAAACGGCCGAATAGGAATGTCAGCAGCCTGGATAGGCGCAGCATGTCGTGGTCCTCTAGATTTGACCTCCTGACATACCTTGCATGATCGGCAGTAAATACGAATGTCCTTATTGACAAAAGGCCAAAAGAAAGCCGCAAGGACTCTCGACTTCGTACGGGAAAAACCCATATGTCCAGCACATTGCGAGTCATGAGCATGTTGTAATATTTGCACTCTCATGCTCTTGGGAACAAGAATTTGCGAATGTGCCGACGTAGTCGAATCTTGTACCATACGTACAAGTACGCCGTTTCTCATTGCAATCCAAGATTTTCTATTTGTATCCTGATTCGGATCACCTTTCTTCGCAAGAACGAAGAATTTTTTTAAAGAAGGATCTTCTTCTTGCAATTTTATGAAAGAGTCACGAGTGATTACTAAGTGACTATCTTGGCTATCAACTTCATTATCACTATTCAGTGAAGTTTCGGGTGTTTGTAGAGCTTGTGCTCTTGTAACTACTGCATTTGTAGCTTGCATGTTATTATCTTCCCAAGCAGCAATCTGCTGTGGGGTACACTCCCTAACTCCGTGAATACGACCAATAATAAGGTCCGCAATAGGATTAGGTAAGAGACAAGCATGCACATCTCCAGTAAAGAAAGGAGTGGCAATGCGAATTACAGCAGTAGGATATTTTTCTAGAGTGCCGCCAAATGTGACACATTTAATAACCCTTCCTGTAGCACAAGATGGATCTACAAGCGATTGTCTAACACCAATAGTGGTGCATCCGGAATCGAAAAGTAGTGAGACCGGAGTATCATTAACAAGACCCTTATGTAGAATTAAAGAACCCCTCCCGTCATGCGCAACAGCAGCAGGAAGAGCGGGAAGTGGGTGACCACAACTCAAAGTAGTTATGGTACCCGGTTCGAATAAAGTACTGCATTGGGGGCATTTGTTTGCTCTCTCAAAGTCAAAAGCAGAACCAGTGACAGCGTCAAAGTTTTTACTATCAACAACATGATTACAGGCTCCCTCAGTTTCCTGTTGTACAGCATTAGCCTGCTGATATCTCTTTTTTTGTGTTGAGATCTACCCCGACTATTATTACCTCTGAAGTTATCAGAGTTATTATTATCTCTGCAGTTATTATTGTCTCTATTGTAATTGTTATCCTGGTTCGAATTCCAGTTTCCACGATTACTATCATGTTCACATTGATGCGAACATCTATTTGTTTGGTTCTGAGGTCTTCGGCAGGAATAACCTCTATTACCATATCCTCTTTTGAAATGCTTATAATTATTAGGGTGATAGTAACGAGTACTATCAGGTTGTCTCCAATTCTTCGAAGAAGAATCACCATGAAATTGATTTCCATGATTTTGACAGAAATTACCGCTACTCTTTCTATCAAAATTTTGTTGGAATCTACGAGCAAAGTTTTGGCCATACGGAGCTGCCGAAGCAACTGGTAAACCTTCTTTCACCTTAGAGTTACCCATGGTTATGTGTGGGTGCGCAGTTACGTATTGGCAACAGAAATCTTCCATTTCTTTTATTGTTTTAGGTTTACGTTCATGAAGGAAAGCAAGGAAAGACTCATTGACAGACGACACGACTTTGTCTCTAAGTATTAAGTCCATAAGTCCTTCATAAGTTTTTTCCGTCTTAGATAGTTCAACCCATCGTGAGAAAGTAATGCGTATTCTTGCAATAAACTCGGAGAATTCAACTCCATTTTCAGGTAACATGTTTTTAAATTGTAGACGATAGCCGTCTTCGTTAAGCTGATATTTCTTTAACAAAGCGGCCCTGACAACCTCATAATTGTTCTTGTCAGGTTCATCCACCATATTTAATATACTTAGAGCTTTACCTGTCAGTATCCCTGATAACTGATAAACATATTTTGCTTTGTCTATGTTATGAGCTGTACATGCTTGTTCAAATCTGTCCAGATAGAACATTATGTCATCACTGGAAGGACTAAATGTTGGTAACTTAATCTTAAAAGTATCATTATTAGCCTTACCAGAAGATGAACCCTTGTTTGAATCATTACCATTACTCATGCTCGTCAATTTCAATTTTTCCAACTCTAAAGCTAAGACCTTTTCTTCATGTTCCATTTTTGCTTTCCTCTCATCAGACTCTCTCTGTAATCTTCTTTCCTCAGCCTGAGCCTCTTTTTGAAGTCTTTCATTTTCAGCTTCTTTTTCAAGTCTTTTATTTTCAGCCTCTTTTTGAAGTCTTTCAGCTTCTAGCTGTAGCTGGAGTTTTCTCTCCTCAGCTTCTGATTCCCTTTTTTGTTTTTCCATTTCCATTTGGAATCTTTTTTCATCCACCTGCATCTGCAGTTTCTTTTGTTCAGCTTCCATTGCTTTATCATATCGAGCAGTTGCAAATTCTTCTAACTTATCACCAGTCTTCCCAAGCAATTTACCCTGCTCAATAAAGTGCTCAAATGTAGACATGTTGTCTAACATATGAGTCCAAAACCTGAAATAATTAACTAATTTATTTCAAACCTAAGTGTAACAAGTCTTAATTAAGCACTTGTATATTCACATCACATTATATTATCCCAGTCTCTGTGGGAAACAAGTCTACAATCAAAGAACTTGTATATGAAATATCAGCACTCAATTCTTGATCATAAGTGCACTTCTCATTCAATAGTGCACGACACTATTCATCATTCATTTATCATCAGTGTAGTAGTAACAGTGCATTAGCATAGCCCATTAACTAATTACTATAACTGTAAACAATGACTATGTAAACACATGCAGAATGTAAACATTGAAAATGTAAACAATGCAAACAATGTAAACAATAACAATTTAAACAATAACAAAGATCAGCAACAATACAAAAACGTTCGCAGAAATCAACTAAAAATAAAGCAGAAATTAATGAAATATCACAAAAAATGTGACGATATCTGCGCTATAATTAAACCAAATACATGACACCACAGTGTATAAACAAAAATGTTGTATGAAACTAAATTATAGACAAGAGTAGGCTAACAAATACAAACAAATCAAAACAAAAATAAAGAATGCGAAATAATAACGAAAACAATATTAAAACATGTCATCACAGCTAACATAAATAGCAACAGAAGTCGCTTAGCAAATTCCAGTATCGGAAATTTGCAAACCCTACAGAAAACGCTCACAATAGACGACCTCTATGACGTGGCATAATCTAACGGAGACACCACCCAACCGAGAACCCGCTGAAATATAAACATATAAATATACAAATAACATATAGACATATAACATATAGAATGAGATGATACACAGAAGACTCAGCAGAAGTATAAGGGCACAGTTTACATACAAACAGGCCACTTAACTTATAGGCTTCCAATCGTAGAACAGCAGAAAAAACGGATGTCAATCAACGTCCTAAAGAGCGAAGCTCCAACGATGATGGCACATCTGAACTGCTTCCACTGCTAACACGATGGTACAAGAGCTTCTGAAATACTGTGTGTTGAGTTGTTTCGGCACTTGACCTTCTAATCCAAAAGTAAGTTGATGGAAATCGGTACTTGGCCTTCTTCAGAAAACAACCCGTTTCAACCGGCACTTGACCTTCACAAAAACGACAGCACTGGAACCTTGACAGCAGCAACTTGCTTGACTTGCGTAAAAGATAACAGCAGTCCGAGTTATCCGGCAACATGTAACAACGCCGGGTACTGTCAAATTCTTGTTTCCGTCAAAAAGTTGAAATTTTGACTTTTACCGGGCAACGCCGAGTACTTTGAAAATTTTGAAGATGTTGACTGTATTGAAGAATGTTAATTTCTTGAAGGATGCTGATGAATTCTTGTTGAAAATGAAGTGGGTAAGGGACCCCGTGTTTGCTGGTACCAGAATCAAACCAGCTTATGGCCACCAAATGATGCGTGATGCCATATGATGATGGATGGTATCCGCATGTCTGGTTTTGTGTAGTGTGCAGATGTGTTCAGTCAAACAATGTTCATACAAAAATAACAGGGCAATCCACATAGGACGTCAGTAAACTCACGACGTATAAAGTCAATGATTCTTGTAACAGCCGTTGACGTTTTTCTTCATTATTTATTGTGGACGCCACAGTGACAAAATGGTTACGCGAATATGTAGGCACATCAAACAGTCATTATCACAGCAACATTCAATACAGCAATAGACGGTAGACAGCATTACAATGATGAGTCAGATGCATGTTATATTTCATAGTGCTGTAAATGTAGTCAGGTGAAAAACTCCATCCTTTTCTATAACAGCCAGGAGATAACCAGATGTATGAGATCAGTTCACTCTCCTTAGTCTGACTTCAGCAAGACAGACACGTCTGCCGAAGTATAAATAATGTCCTCAAAAATATCCTCTAGATAATAAAGGTTTTCCAAACCTAGTTCATTTAACAAAGTAGCAAGTAATGGTCCTTGGGACATGCATCAACCGATGCAGTACAATACAGCGACATGTGAGCTGGGAAAACATCTCGTGACGACGACTTTCGAAGACAGGCTATGAATCGAAATCGCTCACGACCCAAAATCGATAGAGTTAATGAAAAGTCAATTTACCTTGCCTTCAGAAAATACACAGAAATATCACGCCTCCCGACATGTGGGAAACACTAGAGGTATTATCTCGAATAAACGAAATATCCATTAAGAGGACTACACATCCCTGACAGAACAAAAAATAGCGGAGATCCTCTTTCAGCAAGGCATCTTTCTCGCCATTAAAATCGCTCACCCCACTAGTGGTGGGCGGAAACCGATCGACCAAAAAAACAAGACCAGTCATGCGCAGTCCAGCGCAAAAAGACCACAGCTCAAAACTTAACTGCATTCAATACCAACGCGAGAAGACAAATGCTTACCGAGAAAAGTGACTATAAATTTCAAGCAGTTGTTGCCCTTGCGTTATAAAATAGATATTGTAATAAAACGATGTTGCGAGAATTTATCACGCAACAAGCGGGAAGTGTGTTCATAGTTTTAGTAAAGCATTTAAAGAATTATTTCTTGAAGGAATGGGACCCACACCCGGAACAAAGGAAAGGATGAAAGGAATTGTATTACTGCATTGTTTAAGATATCACATAGTATTTTCAACAAAACCTAATAACTGTATGGAGGCTAATCATGGATAGCTAGTTGTGACCAAGGCATTGGAGAAAGATTATCTTCACAGTGAACTGGATTGTGTTAATATTGATTTGTTATGCCCTGTGTGTCTACTTGCACTCTGTCTGAAACTGTCTCTCATCCCCTACATCTGTGTTAGGGAAATAGAGATAGACAATACAGTGGTTAACAATTGTATTTCACGTTACATCCTGTACCACACGTATACTTGTAAAGAGCCAGCCCAAAACTAAAGGAGCTAGTGGTGCAAGCGCCCTTTTTGTCTAGAGGGACAGCCACTCAGTATCCAAGGCCTGGAAGAATCTCAGTTGATCTTTCTTTCCAGAACCGAAGTGGGACAGGCTTCAAAACAAGAAAAGGAGATAAGTGGCCAAACAAGGCTACTGTTCAGTAGACCACATATACTAAGCCATCTAAGACAGTAGTTAATGAGGAAAACTCAGTGCAATTAGATAGGCTAATTCCTGATCAGTAATTGACAGAAACTCAGTAACTGTGGAACTTTTATTGATTCTAAAATTTAGACAGTCTACAACCAGAATGAGTTCAGCCAGGAGAGAAGAACTTTCCTACAACTTTAAAGACTGTAGATAATTTTGAACATTTTACAAGTGATTTTATTCATTTTATGTTGTAATCAAATTTTGAGTTCAGTGAAAGATTTTCACAAAGAAAAGAAAAAAAACTTGTATAAAATACAGCTTGTAAATTGTAAATATTTACCAACAGACTTACTTGAATTATTTAAGTTAAGTTACAGTTCTTGTTGGTAAATAGGTTAGTTTAATACCCCTAGCAGAGCTTAACATTATAAACAGAGGAGGATCTTGAGAGGAGCATTTAGGAACCTAGGATAATACACTATCATCATACCTAGGAACTTATACAGCTTGATCTTACCTTTGATGTCTATACACCCTTACTCTTTTCAGAGAAGGGGTATTGCTTATAAGACCAGTCTCTTATCTGGCACTATCCTGGTATCCCCTGATACAACTTTGTGTCCAGGATATCTTTATATTTCAACAAATATTACACCCTTTTGTGACACCTATCACCAGCTATCTAGGTGAGACCAGGTCATCATTTTCCGCTTACGTACTGGTCACAATAGGTTGAGGTACCATCTATATCACAAATACAGGATTGGTCCAACAGATCTCTGCTCCTGTGGCACCAGCCCCATGACAGCCGACCATCTGCTCCAGTCCTGTCGAACTTACAGCAGTGAACAGAGTGGCATATGGCAACAGCCCACTTCTCTCCACGGAAAACTGGAGATGTCAGGAACCTTGAGTTAACTACTGCCTTTATTAGAGTCACTAATGTAGAAGTCTGACGACGAACGAAGAAGAAGAGGACGAGTCTACAGTGACCGATTCTCAGTCTGAAAAATGATGACTTGACCTTGATAACTTGAAATTGTCTTGGCAGTGAGTAGTTTGCTTAGTGCTGTATAGGTCTCTGCGTGTTCCTTCTACCATTTGTCTCTGTTTCTTTTTATTATTGCTCTCATCCCTCCCTATGCACCTCATTTCAGTTTGAAATTTACTTCCTCCTTCTTTTGCAAGTCTATCTGCTTTCTCGTTTCCATATACCTTGCTGTGATTATCAAGTGAATGTCCAACAGAAGGAGTGACTGAGTGAGAGAGAGATAGAAGAAACTCTTTTTTTCTGTTTAGGCCTGAAACAGACAAAATCTCAGAGAATTCACGTAGTTCTACATGCAGAATCTGGGATCTGTAACACGGGATTTTCAAGGCCATCTATCCCTTTACATTTTTCCATAAACAGTTCCAGATCTGACCGATTTATCTCCAGGCCTCGCGATATAAAACTGGGTTAACTCTAGTAGTTCATATCAAGAAAATCGCTCTTAGCTTTGGACTTTCTGTGTTCAGAGGCGGCGCTTACTAGCGTAATGAGGGGATCGTATCATTCATCTCATCTATCTATCTATCTATCTATCTATCTATCTATCTATCTATCTATCTATCTATCTATCTATCTATCTATCTATCTATCTATCTATCTATCTATCTGCCTGCTTGTCGACCTGTCTGTCTGTCTATCTATCTGTTTGACTCAGCGGCGTACTAAGGGGTGCGAGGGGGGCGTTCCGCCTGGGTAACAGCCAAGAAAGGGGTGCCATTGGATACTATTATGATAGAGCTTACTGTTTAAAAAAAGCTTGCAAGAGTTTTTCTTTATGGCAGGTGGGTGCCAAAGGTAAGATCCGCCCCGGGTGCAAATTATTGTAGGGGCGCCTCTGGTTTGACTGTCTGTCTATCCATTCCACATAGTGGATACATGAATGACTTTCTTCCTCTAGATGTATTTTTCAGTCCATCCACTTTCTCAAACCTTAGTCACTTTTAGTTGGCTCCGTCATTTCATCTGACTGGAGATATAATTAAGATGGTACAGTCGCAAGAACACATTTGTTAATTTGTCGGTGGATATCGTTCGGATCCAGCATTGATTCCTTAATCTAATGCCATCTACATATGCGCCTGGAATCTTGTATTTACCACTGTTTTTTTTTTAATCCAGTTGTTAGACCTCTCTTCCCCCACTTTGTTGTTGTTGTTGTTTCTGTTACAGCGTATGCACGGTTCACACGGTGTAATGTATTCCTAACTGTCTACTGTCTCAGTCGTTACTGTTCTCTTTTCCCCTCGTTATTGCTACAGAACAGCCTTTTTTCTTTCTTTCTTTGTTTATTTTTTCCATGCTTTCGTCATACTGATACTAATTTATTTTCACCTTTGTTTCTCCACATATGGCACATGTTTACTACTGACTTAATCCGCCACTTGCTATGTGCGGCTTCCATTCGGCTATGAAGTTTGTTTCCAGCCAATCGGAAACCACCGTCCCTTTTCACAACACAAAGCTGTGTGTATGCAGGTCAAGCTAACCCAGTTCACTGACACAAAACACGGGGTGTTGTGGGATGATTTATGATAGTTTGTTGTTGTGGATTTCTCATGTGATTTTTGTTTTTACAGAGCCAGCATTTTTTGAAGCATTCTGTGAGTACGCATTGATTATTTAACAGTAAGCCTAGGAACACTCCAAGAAATCGTGGCTGAATAGAATTTCCAGTTGTATATTTAAGTTAGCATTAAAAGTTAAAGGTAGTCCAATAGTACATACTGTCGTAGAGGAGTTAAGTGTTCTAGACTTCCAAATACTAAGTCCAGCTTCGAAAGATGAGGTAACCAGTTCCTTTCCGGGCTACTTTTACCTTCCCTATCTAAAGATCAGAGTTAACTACCCATTTACAGCTGGGTAGACGGAAGCGTGACGCCACCGTGTTTTGAACCCGGTACCGTTGCCGCGAGTGACCAGCGCTCTAACCACTTCGCCAATCGAACACTTATACGGACAGATATGTTTACAATGTTTAATGAAAACTATATTGAGCAGATGTTCCGGTAACTCAGCCGCTGAGTTAATATTGTCACTACTATATTAGTACTTTTCCTTTACAATGTGCATTATGTTGTTTCCGTTATACGTCGGTGGGAGATGAAGTTTTTGTTGCATTAAGTAGCGCCATACCATATTTCTTTTCAGAAGTTATCAATTCCATGTATTAATTTGTTTTTTATTTGGCTGTGCATTATTCCTTCTTTTTATTCTTCTTCCTTTTCCTCTTCTTCTATTTCTTCTTTCTCTTCTGTTTTCTTCTTCCTCATCTTCTTCTTTCTTCTTTGTCTTCTTTAAAGAAATGGGAGGAGAGTGGAATAGCCACATAAGTGCTTTATTTGCCACCCCTCATCCACCCTTTCAGCAGAGTCTACCCTGTTCAACCGACTCTTCGGTTATAATTAGGTATTCATTGTAATTTTTATTTTCAACCTTGTGCGACATTTCAAACATTAAAGTTATTTACCAGTAACAGTACAGGTAGTGATATACATTTACATCAGAATTGTCTTGCTTCGTTGATTTGTTCTTGAATATTTACACTATATTTCTTCGTCTTCATCTTGGTCGTCGTCGTTCAATCTCAAATAACCACATCTATCTCTTTTATAAAGGTGGCAGTCCGTTTCAAAGTTCTCTCGTCACCATACAGTTTGTCTCATCACCATACAGTTTCTCTCATCACCATACAGTTTCTCTCATCACCATACAGTTTCTCTCGTCACTATACAGTTTCTCTCATCACCATACAGTTTCTCTCGTCACCATACAGTTTCTCTCATCACCATACAGTTTCTCTCATCACCATACAGTTTCTCTCATCACCATACAGTTTCTCTCATCACCATACAGTTTCTCTCGTCACCATACAGTTTCTCTCATCACCATACAGTTTCTCTCATCACCATACAGTTTCTCTCATCACCATACAGTTTCTCTCATCACCATACAGTTTCTCTCATCACCATACAGTTTCTCTCATCACTATACAGTTTCTCCCTCAACTGGGTCGGAGAAAGGGACGCTGCCTTCTCATGGAGCCCACAGTTTTGGAGTATATGTTCAACTGTCTGTTTCTCCTCTCCACATGGACACACATCTGTCTGTTTGTCCTCTCCACATGGACACATATCTGTCTGTTTGTCCTCTCCACATGGACACACATCTGTCTGTTTGTCCTCCCCACATGGACACATATCTGTCTGTTTGTCCTCCCCACATGGACACATATCTGTCTGTTTGTCCTCCCCACATGGACACATATCTGTCTGTTTGTCCTCCCCATATGGACACATATCTGTCGGTTTGTCCTCCCCACATGGACACATATTTGTCGGTTTGTCCTCCCCACATGGACACATATCTGTTTGTCCTCTCCACATGGACACATATCTGTCTGTTTGTCCTCCCCACATGGACACATATCTGTCTGTTTGTCCTCTTCACATGGACACATATCTGTCTGTTTGTCCTCCCCATATGGACACATATCTGTCTGTTTGTCCTCCCCACATGGACACATATCTGTCTGTTTGTCCTCTCCACATGGACACATATCTGTCTGTTTGTCCTCCCCACATGGACACATATCTGTCTGTTTGTCCTCCCCACATGGACACATATCTGTCTGTTTGTCCTCTTCACATGGACACATATCTGTCTGTTTGTCCTCCCCATATGGGCACATATCTGCCTCTTTGTCCTCCCCACATGGACACATATCTGTCTGTTTGTCCTCCCCATATGGACACATATCTGTCTGTTTGTCCTCCCCACATGGACACATATCTGTCTGTTTGTCCTCTCCACATGGACACATATCTGTCTGTTTGTCCTCCCCACATGGACACATATCTGTCCGTCCAGTTGTCAGTTTGCTGAACAGATGGTGTCTGAGTCTGCAATGGCTGGTTCTCAGTCTGAAAATTATCACATTACTGGACGCTGGATGTTCCTTCTGCTATTTTTCTCTTTACTTACTTACTAAGTCGTTCCCCTTCTACCGTGAGGTGTAGAGGTTTGGAAGAGAGAGAGCCAGACTATCCTATCGGCTGTCTTAGTTCGTCGCCTTTAGAATCAGTCCGGTTTTTCTCTCTTGTAGTTCTCATAATCAAAGGTTTAAAGCAAACAGGTGATTGGCCTGTTGTGCCTTTGCATGGTGGAGGGGCTGCCTCCTTACGGCCTCCATGCAGGCCGCCTTCCTCCTTTTTCAGCCGGGCTTGGGACCGGCCTAGGCGAAGTTATTTTTCTCTTTAGTTATTACTAATTATTGCTTTTATCTCTTCATATGTAACCCTGGGTTTTCCTTCCTCCATCTTTGGCAATTTTATCTGCCTTCTCATTTCCATAAATTTTGCAGTGGGCGATGATCCATTGTACATTTACTATTTTGAATTCAAAGCTTACTTTTATTAGTGCTTCTGCCAGCCTGTCTATTTCACTGTTTTTATTGTTTCTAAGATCAGTTATGGCTGACAGAGAGTCTGTTAGGAGCACTATGTTATCTCTAGCAAGGTCTTTATTTTTCATGATGGTGATCGCAGCTGTTTTTAGTGCTTATGCCTCCACTTTCAAATTGTTTTGAGAATTTTCCAGTAGCGATCCAGATATGTATTTCTTGTGAATTCTTTAATTTTGTGTAAACGCTTCCATCTCCATTTTATTGTAGCGTTTGTAGCTGATCCATCTGTATATATGCTGGTCCATTCTGTGGTAGGGTACTGTTACGCACATAATTTTTTTAAGACTGTGTGTAATTAATTTGTATGAATTGTACACTTTAAATTTTTTGATCAAAGGTAGATAATCCTTGTTTAACTGTGGTTACATTTTACTATGGGGGTTACCTTCTCTTGTGTCTTGACTCGTCAATCCATTTTTTCGAACGATGTCTCCTTATACGGTAGTATCGGTCAACTGTTTCTTGGAATGATTGAAACCAGGGTTGAGGTTTATTCCCTGTCCATATAAGGCGTGATTTCTGAACATAGCTTTGTTGGAATGTTTCCTTCATCGTCTCGTTTTGAGTGTTACTCAGGCGTATGCGTTCTGCGCATGTCTGAACTTTAAGAGAGTTAGAATAGTCTTCCGCCCAGGGAGTCGAGGAGATGTACTAAGCAGAGAGGACGCCATGCTGCGTCTGTGATTTTTGATAGGGAATTCTGTAGTCCTCCTGTGAGTTAGTTAACTAACGAGGCTTTCCCTATATGATTCGAAAACGCCTGGAGGCGTATGTTTTGTGGTGTTGATTCTGAAGCAAGGTAATACCCTCCTTTATTGAACTCTGTGATCTACCTAGATGTTTGACATTTTGTCGTTCTCTGCTCGCTTGTGTGTGTTACAGAAAGGAGAGGTTCTTCTACTAGGAATTACACCCCAGGTATCTTCATACCTGAGATCTATATATATATACGGGTCGCTCTAGGCCCAGAGAACAATTTCTATGTTCTAGGATCTTTGCTATGCCAGCGATTGCACCTATGTCGAGGGTTAGACTTAGGGATGCTATAAAGGTCAGCTTGACCTGTACTCCTGAAATGCCATTCTCGTGCGGACAGTAATAGACTTATTTTTGTACATCTGATCTGCCAGCATCAGAGAGGAGTACTGATATTTATGAATATTTATGATATGAAGCTGAGGCTATCGTCAGCTAGGATTACCTATATCAACTTAGAGAATGTATGCAGATCCATGAAGAAACTTTATTAATGCTGAATACTATGAACTGTCATGTCCATGACTTTTTGTGAAATGGATGTATCATTATCTGTCATTGTGGCGTCCGAAATAAATGATGGAAACGTCACCAGCAGTTATAACATTTCTATGACTTATACATGTCATAACTCCTGTATTGTGGAACTGTGAATCTACGTCACACCTACACACACGGCAACCTACTTCAAACCAGACAAGACACCATCACCACAGCCTATATATATATTCCTGGTGTCTATAGGGGTGGTACTTACTTGGCTACAAATTAACAACGACTTGGACTTATACCTGTAAATGTTCATAGTGGCCAGATTGTGGCTTATCATCTTTAGTGGTCAGTAGTCAGCCTAAAACCACCCTTATCATTTTATGGTGGCCAATAGCTGGTTTCAACTGGTACCAGCACTCAAGGGGGTCAACAAACCCATACAACATTCAAGTTCGTCATTTCGTGAACTCACTTCCTTCAAGAAATCTACATCTTCAATGAAATATTTTGAAACTACCCGGCGTTGCTGCATTTAGATGGATTTTGAAAATACCCGGCGTTGCCGCATTCAGATGGTCAAGTGCCGATTGAATCAATTTTGCCGCATTCAGATGGTCAAGTGCCGATGGAATCAAGTTTGCTGTAGTTCGAAGTTCGAGTACCGATCATTGTAAGAAGGACAAGTTCCGAAACTCCACATCCTGTATCAGAAGCTCATTTCCTGCGTCATGGCTGTTTATGGGAGCAGATGTCGATCAACGTTGGATCATTTATCCTTAGAATGCTGATCACAACCTGTTCTGCACCGTGCTGACGTTTGGACATATATAAGTTAAGTGGCCTGTTTGTTTGTGAACTGTGCCCTTATATCCTAACTGAGCCTTCTATATTTTCACACACTTTTTGTTACATGTTATATGTTTACATGTTATATGTTATTTGTATATTTATATGTTTATATTTCAGCGGGTCGGTTGGGTGGTGACTAATATAATAATACCACGTAATAGAGGTCTTATGTTAGCGTGTCGTTAGGAGGAGCAATTTTCTTAATTGAAATTGTTAGCAATATTTATTGCTATTTTGTTTAGTTGTGACGAGTTGTGCTTTATTTTCGTCGTTTTTTTGTAATATTTTTTTTTCTTTCTGTTCTTTAGTTCTGATTTCATTTGTTTGTATTTGTAGGTCTCCTCTTTTCTATTATTCAGTTCTTTACACCATTTTTGTTTATACACTGTGACGTCATTTGTTTGTTTACATTTTTCGCATTTGTCATCACATTCTTTGTGATATTTTCTTTTAGTTTTCGCTGTTTATTTAGTTGACTATTGCGAATTTTTACATTGTCTTTGATCTTTGTTATTGTTTACATTGTCTTTGATCTTTGTTATTGTTTACATTGTCTTGGATCTTTGTTATTGTTTACATAGTTCTTAGTTAGCATTCACTATTGTTAAATATTTGCTTATGCACTATTAGCTGTGTAGTGCACTTATCATAACTAACTGGTGGATTTGCTTATGCACTATTAACTGTGTAGTGCAGTTATGATAAATAACTGATGGATATGTGGTTATGCACTATTAGATGTGTAGTGCCCTTATGATTAAGAAGTGACTGGTGGTATTATTATACATTTGATAATACAAGTTCTTTATCAAAGACTTGTTTCCCACAGAGATTGGGGTAAACATTGTGATTATACAAGTACTTTATTTAAGTCTTGTTACTATTAAGGTTGAAATAAGATAATTAATTATTTCAGGTTTTGGACTCATAATATTAGACATCATGTCTACACTTGAGTACTTTATTGAGCAAGGGAAAACCCTTGGTAAGACTGGTGATATATTAGAAGAGTATGCAAATACTCAATGGACTAAAGCACTGAAGTCTGAGGAGAAAAGACAAAAAAGAGGAAAATAAAAGATTAGACAGAGAAGCTGAGCAAAAGAAGATAGATGCTGAGAATCTGAGACTGCAGATGCAGGCAGATGAAAGAAAATTCCAGATGGAAATGGAAAAACAGAAAAGAGAAGCTGAAGCTCAGGATAAAAGATTACAAGCCGAGGCTGAAGAGAGAAAGTTACAAAGAGAGGCTGAAGAAAGAAAGTTACAAAGAGAGGCTGAAGAAAGAAAGTTACAAGCTGAGGCTGAGGAGAGAAAAGCAAAAATGGAGCATGAAGAAAAAACTCTTAGCTTTGGAATTAGAGAAGTTAAAGTTGATGAACATGGGTAATGCTAATGATCCAAATAAGGGGTCATCTTCTGATAAAGCTAGTACTTTTAAGATTAAACTACCAGCATTCAATGCTTCCAGTGACGATATAACGTTTTATCTGGATAGATTTGAACGTTCATGTAAAACACATAACATAGATAAATCACTGTATGTTTATCAGTTGTCCAATATACTTAGAGGTGATGCTTTGAGTATGTTAAGCATGGTAGATGAGCCTGACAAGAACAATTATGAGGTTGTCAGGGCGGTCTTGTTAAAGAAATACCAACTTAACGAAGACGGCTATCGTCTTCAGTTTAAAAATATGTTGCCAGAAACTGGAGTGGAATTCTCTGAATTCATTTCAAAGATACGTCTTACTTTTACACGTTGGGTTGAGCTGTCTAAGACAGAACATACATATGAAGCACTTATGGACTTACTACTTAGAGACAAGGTTATGTCTTCTGTCAATGAATCTTTTCTTGCTTTTCTTCATGAGCGTAAGCCTAAAAACATAAAAGAAATGGAAGAATACTGTTGCCAGTATGTCACTGCGCATCCTCACGTAACCATTAGCAACTCTAAAGTAAAAGAAGGTCTGCCAGTTGCTTCGGCAGCACCTTATGGCCCAAATTTCATGCGTAAATTTCAGGGTAGCCAACAAAATTTTAATAA
The DNA here is from genome assembly GCA_024509875.1 of Oreohelix idahoensis. Lineage (NCBI taxonomy): Eukaryota > Metazoa > Mollusca > Gastropoda > Stylommatophora > Oreohelicidae > Oreohelix > Oreohelix idahoensis. Next base: position 47,251 of record JAMPIV010009825.1, on the reverse strand, counting down.
GAAGAGTAACCGTAATTATGCTCAGAATCATAGCAATCAATTTCAGGGTGATTCTTCTTCGCAGAACTGGAGACAAGCTGATACTCCACGGTATACTACTCCCAATAATTTTAGACATTTTCGCAAAGGTAGTCAGTATAGAGGAAACTATTTTTTCGCGGAGACCTCAAAACCAATATAATAGAGGTTCTCAACAGTATAGAAATGGTAATGACAGTTATGGAAACTGGAATTCAAACCAGGATAACAATTACAGTAGAGAGTTTAATGATAATTGCAGAGGCAATAATGGTCGCGGTAGATCGCAACATAAAAGAAAGAGATATCAACAGGCAAACTCTGTACAGCAAGAGTCTCAGGGAGCATGTAACAAGGTGATGATGATAAAAACTCTAGTGCTATCACATGTTCTGCCTTTGACTTTAGTAGGGCAACTAAATGTCCCCAATGCAGTACTTTGTTCGAACCGACTACCGTAACTACTTTAAGCTGTGGTCATCCTCTTCCCGCTCTTCCTGCTGCAGTTGCGCATGACGGGAGAGGTTCTCTTATCCTACATAAGGGTCTTGTAAATAGTAATCCAGTCTCAGTCCTTTTTGATTCTGGATGTACTACTATTGGTGTTAGGCAATCTCTTGTAGATCCATCCTGTGCTACAGGAAAGGTGATCAAATGTGTCACATTTGGTGGCACTTTGGAAAAATATCCTACTGCCATAATACATATTTCTACTCCCTTCTTTACGGGAGATGTCCACGCGTGTCTTCTTCCAAACCCTATTGCGGACCTTATTATCGGTCGTATTCACGGAGTTAGGGAATGTACCCCACAGCAGATTGCTGTTTGGGAGGAACAAAATATACAAGCTACCAATGCAGTGGTAACAAGAGCACAAGCTCTGGAAACACCTCAAACTTCATTAACTGATAATAATGAAGTGAATAGCCAAAATAGTCACTTGATTATTTCACGTGACTCTTTTATAAAATTGCAAGAAGAAGATCCTTCTTTACAAAAATTCTTCATTCTAGCAAAAAAAAAAGTGATCCGAATCAAAATACAAATAGAAAGTCTTGGATTTCTATGAAGAACGGCGTACTTGTGCGTATGGTACAAGACTCGACTACGTCTACACATTCTCAAATTCTTGTGCCTAAGAGTATGAGATTGCAAATATTGCAACATGCTCATGACTCACAATGTGCTGGACATATGGGTTTTTCCCGTACAAAGTCGAGGGTTCTTGCTGCTTTCTTTTGGCCATTTGTGAGCAAGGACATACGTATTTACTGTCAATCTTGCAAAGTATGTCAGGAGGTCAAATCTAAAGGACCACGACATGCTGCGCCTATCCAGGCTGCTGACATTCCTATTCGGCCGTTTCAGAAAATGGCAATAGATATTATCGGTCCTTTTAGGATCAAGTCGGCCAGAGGACATCAATTTATCCTTACATGTGTCGATATGTGCACACGTTGGCCAGAGGCTATACCTCTTAAGAGCATCTCCACTGCTGATATCGCAGACGCTCTTTGGCTGATATTTTCTCGCTTGGGATTCCCCAGAGAAATATTGTCAGACCATGGCACTCAACTTATATCGGACACTATGTCACAGGTAATGTCTATCTTACATATTAAAAGGTCTCTCAGCAGTATCTATCACCCAATGTCTAATGGGTTAGTTGAGCGTTTGAATAGAACACTCAAGACTTTACTTGGGAAGATAACTGAGGATCATCCTCAGGATTGGGACAGGGTTTTACCCGCGGCTCTCTTTGCTTATAGAGAGGTCCCCAATGAACACACAGGGTTTTCTCCTTTTGAACTTGTCTTTGGCGCGCGACCGCGCGGCCCTATGTCTTTACTCACGATCTTATCACTGCCGATAATATTAGCGATGACACTCAATCTTCTTATGAGTATGTCATTGCTCTTAGGCAAAAGATCATCGAGGCATGCAAATTAGCAACTTCTTCATCCGAATTTGCTAAAGAAAAGGCAAGGCTATTTGCCAATAAGAACAGATGTCTACGACAACTTTGTCCAGGTGACAAAGCATTCGTCCTACTTCCTTCAAGGGAGAACAGACTTCTTATTGCATGGAAAGGTCCGTATGCAATAGTCTCTAAAATTTCCGACGTCGACTATGTTGTCGATATTGATGGAAAGCATAAAACTTTCCACATAAATATGCTCTCGGAATTTCATGAACGACCTGACTATTTGCAGCCTATTTTCCAGGCGACGGACGATTCTCCAGTACCTCATGGTCATTACTCATCCCTGTCAGTTATACAGGATGAGGAAACTACTTTTTCTGATGTCAATCTCCCTCTTCCTGTGATCCCACTTCATTCTACGGAATCTTGGAAAAACGTTACCGTTTCTCCTAATCTTTCCGCTGATGAACATCGACAAGTCTCTTCGATGTTACAAACATTTCAGGATGTCCTTACCGACATTCCGGGACACACACATGTCATTGAACATGACATAGTACTTACTGACCATAATCCTATCAGAGTCAGACCCTATCCTATACCTATCCATTTTCAGTCACAAGTCGAGAAAGAATTGGATGAGATGATACGATTGGAAATAATCGAACCATCCACTTCAGCATACTCTTCGTCCATGGTTATTGTTCGAAAGAAAGACAATAACATTCGCCTTTGCGTTGATTATCGCAAATTGAACCAAGTTACGAAGTTTGATGCTGAACCTATGCCTTCGCTAGAAGAGCTACTAAACAAACTTTCTAATTCTAGATTCTTTACCAAACTTGACTTGTCAAAAGGTTATTGGCAAGTTCCTTTAACTGAACGAGCCAAACCTCTTACTGCTTTTTCTACACCTAGGGGTTTATTTCAATGGAATTTCATGCCTTTCGGCCTTATGAACGCCCCTGCTACATTCGTACGCATGATGCGTCGAATTCTCTCATATCGTACAGATGTCATAGCATACTTAGACGATATCTGTCTGTTCAGTGATTCCTGGGAAGATCACTATCTGGGTTTATACGAATTGCTGTCTACTCTTCGCGAGTATAATTTAACTGCAAAACCCTCTAAAGCCTTTATAGGATTTAGCGAGATTTCTTTCCTGGGTTATCGTGTTGGTAATGGTCTTTTAAAGACAGAGGACCACAATGTTTCAAAAATATTAAACATTTCTGTCCCTAAGACGAAAAAACAAGTGCGTAGTCTCTTAGGTTTGATACAATTTTACGGACGATTCATTCCGAATCTGTCCTCCATTATGGCACCTCTTTCTACTTTATTGAAGAAAGGATCGCCTAATCTGATCCGCTGGTCTCAAGAATGCCAATCCTCATTGGACCAGATTAAAACTCTATTTTTATCTCATCACCTATCCTTAGGTTACCTACTATTGAGAAGACTTTTGTTCTTCGAAGTGACGCCTCGTCCACTGGGATTGGGGCAGCACTAATGCAGGAGTATTCGGATACTCTGCATCCGGTGATGTATATTTCTAGGAAATTAAATGCTGCAGAAAGGAATTATTCGGTTTTAGACCGTGAATTATTGGCTATGGTTTGGTCAATTCTCAAGTTACAAAGATTCCTTCTAGGCGCGCATTTCATTGTGGAAACCGACCAGAAAGCTCTTACTGCTATTCAGAGCAAAAACTTGAAGAGCTCGAGGTCCACTCGATATGCCATAGCTCTTCAACCCTTTCATTACACGGTGCGAGCTATCCGTGGTTCGGATAATGTGATGGCAGACATTCTGTCTAGATGCCCACATGATTCCACTTAATTCTTCTGTCATATATATATTTCCTGTTAAACGTCGAGATCTATAACAGTTCTCTACTATAATGATATATCAGCACATATGTGCTATTTTGGGAATTTATAGCATTGTACTGTATAATTGCCTTGTTCTGTTACTGATTTTGGTATAACGGAAGAAGGCTTAGTTAGCAATATACGGGCCAAAAGCTCACATGGCCACAATTTATATATTGTATTTTGATTACTGTATTAAGAAATTTAGCATATACCATAAAGATTTGTGTTATTGATATTTTCGCAGCACATCATTGACGTCTGCGAGAGTATGGACATTATGTCAACCATGAAGTATGTCAAGTTCTTACCTACTTTGGAACGATTATATCCATGTCTACGAGGAACAGCTGATTTATTAGTATTGATTAGTAATGCATTGTATCATGATATTATTACATGTTTGTATAATGTATTTTTGGTTTAAAATGTGTAGTTCATTACACTTCATACTATGATAACATATTTGTATTTATGTGAGTATAATTTTGCTTACATTATGATGTTGCCATCACTGTGGCGTATGTTGGTGGCACCTCCCTGGAATATACGTGTACACTTAGGGAAATATTTTCTCTAAGAATCTGAGATATAATCTCAGCTATCGCTCCATGCGTCGAGCTAGCCTCATATTAGGCATTATATCCGCGCATCATACGTGCGTTACGAGCCTGGTGTTTCTGGCTCTTAGATTTTTTAAAAAATGTTTCATTTTTGTTCCCGGGGGTGCGGTAATCTGTTACGCACAGAATTTTTCTAAGACTGTGTGTAATTAATCTGTATGAATTGTACACTTTAAATTTTTTGATCAAAGGTAGATAATCCTTGTTTAACTGTGGTTACATTTTACTATGAGGGTTACCTTCTCTTGTGTCTTGACTCGTCAATCCATTTTTTCGAACGATGTCTCCTTATCTGGTAGTATCGGTCAACTGTTTCTTGGAATGATTGAAACCAGAGTTGATCTTTTATTCCCTGTCCATATAAGGCGTGATTTCTGAACATAGCTTTGTTGGAATGTTTCCTTCATCGTCTCGTTTTGAGTGTTACTCATGCGTATGCGTTCTGCGCATGTCTGAACTTTAAGAGAGTTAGAATAGTCTTCCGCCCAGGGAGTCGAGGAGATGTACTGAGCAGAGAGGACGCCATGTCTGTGATTTTTGATAGGGAATTCTGTAGTCCTCCTGTGAGTTAGTTAACTAACGAGGCTTTCCCTATATGATTCGAAAACGCCTGGAGGCGTATGTTTTGTGGTGTTGATTCTGAAGCAAGGTAATACCCTCCTTTATTGAACTCTGTGATCTACCTAGATGTTTGACATTTTGTCGTTCTCTGCTCGCTTGTGTGTTACAGAAAGGAGAGGTTCTTCTACTAGGAATTACACCCCAGGTATCTTCATACCTGAGATCTATATATATATACGGGTCGCTCTAGGCCCAGAGAACAATTTCTATGTTCTAGGATCTTCGCTATGCCAGCGATTGCACCTATGTCGAGGGTTAGACTTAGGGATGCTATAAAGGTCAGCTTGACCTGTACTCCTGAAATGCCATTCTCGTGCGGACAGTAATAGACTTATTTTTGTACATCTGATCTGCCAGCATCAGAGAGGAGTACTGATATTTATGAATATTTATGATATGAAGCTGAGGCTATCGTCAGCTAGGATTACCTATATCAACTTAGAGAATGTATGCAGATCCATGAAGAAACTTTATTAATGCTGAATACTATGAACTGTCATGTCCATGACTTTTTGTGAAATGGATGTATCATTATCTGTCATTGTGGCGTCCGAAATAAATGATGGAAACGTCACCAGCAGTTATAACATTTCTATGACTTATACATGTCATAACTCCTGTATTGTGGAACTGTGAATCTACGTCACACCTACACACACGGCAACCTACTTCAAACCAGACAAGACACCATCACCACAGCCTATATATATATATTCCTGGTGTCTATAGGGGTGGTACTTACTTGGCTACAAATTAACGACTTGGACTTATACCTGTAAATGTTCATAGTGGCCAGATTGTGGCTTATCATCTTTAGTGGTCAGTAGTCAGGCTTAAACCACCCTTATCAGGTACGTCTTTTTTATATATTCCATAGCTAGGTGTATCCTCTCTGCATAAATTTAATTGCCTTTCTTCATAACTTGTAGAATCTGGTCAATTAGCTCTGGGAACCTAGTTCTCTTCCGTGGTGACAGTATATTTGATTGAGTGCTTGGGATTTTACAGTGTCATAAACATCTTTTTTCTATTGTATCTATTTGCACTTCTCCATCGTCTTATCATTGATTGTAAACGGATCTATTTGCCTATTATTTATTCTTCTTTCCTTTGCTTTATTTACATTGGTGTCTGCCTCAAATCTTAATCTTCCGCTTCTACTGTTAAGGTTTTTGTCTGGACAATCAAAATCTGCTAGTTGTTTCTCAAATTTCTATCGTAATCCTGTTTTGTTTCCTTTTGTTGTCTATCTCATCACTAGTTCCATGACAATAAGAAAGATCGTTTATGAAAGCAGACTTTTGTTTTTAAAATAGGAGTTTTAAGCTAAGTGCGCTCCGTTACACCTAGAAACTAGGTCCGTCGGCTATATTAGGACGCAAGTCCAAACGTAAAAGACCTTATGGTTTAGTGACAAACCAATTAATGTAGAAATTCTTATCTTACCCCAAAAGTCTTTTGTAAAGGTCTGTGCCAGTTTGTCTGTGTGGATAATTCTACGTATGCCGTCTTGACTTATCTTTAAACATGTGTTTTTAATGGATCCCGCAGTATGTTCGGTCCAGGTAGTTCTAGGGGATCTCTGAAGACACAAAGAATACTTCTGAACCCTGAGGCTGGTTCTAGAAGACGACTAATATGAGGCTGTACAAGAGGCTGGCAACCTCATCACGTAAAACAAATTGCCACAGAAACGACCGCTGTAAAAGCATGTTCAAGTGGGACCAGCTTCAATGGCTGCTGCATGCTCCGTAAGGAGTGCATAGGAGAATGATTACAGTATGCCATAGGGCAGCACCGAATATTCGATTCGGTGCCTAATAGTGCATTCAATGAACTTTTCGTATTCGGTGGAATAGTACGCCGCCATCAAATACGAATAGTAAATGTGTGTCCAGCACTTGCCGACAACAAATTTTCAGATAACAGATGTTGTCTTGTGGCTGAGAATGTTGAGAGACTCGTTTTTGATTTTTTTTTAAAGCCAATGCATGTTTTCATGCAGCAATTTAAAAATAACAAAACTGATTAGTAGCATTAAATAGTTGCAAGATATTTGCCCTATTTTTTGTAACGCTGTATAATCAATAAAAAAAAGGTCAGTAGACATATTGAACTCAACTTTGAATGCCCAACTTCTTCTTTGATCCTTAGCCGCCGACCGTCAAAGCAGTCAGTGGCCATCACGCCTGGTGGCGTCTTGTAGGGCAACAACAAATTGATTCCACTTTGCTCGGTCGGCGGCCATCCTTCGTACAGTGCATCAACTCTGGTTCATTCTTTGCAGCTCAGTGTTACGCACGGATCATTATTATTTTTCGTTTGTATAAACATTTTTTCATATGTATGATCATTTTTTTGACTGAAGTGTGTATTATGTTTTCTATGGTCAAAGGGACATAATCCGAGTTATCGAGACTACAATTTGTTAGGAGTTGCCTTCTCTTGTATAGAGACACGTTCGGTCTATGATTTCTTGAACGAAGCGTGACCACATCTCCTTATTTGGTAGTATCAGTCAACTATGGTAGATGTCTGAAACCTTTCTTAACGCTTCTTTTCATGACCATAAAAGGCGCGACTGTGTAAGACTTTTATCTCGAATGTTCTTCGAATCGTCTTATTGTGAACGGCAACTCAGAGATTGTCGTTCTGCGCATGTCAAACCGGGAGTTCGTTCTGTGTGTTCCGCCCAGTTGGGGAGTTTAGAAATGGTTTAAGAAGCGAGCAGACGCAACTGCGTCTTGTGATTCTCTGAGGGAAATACAGTGTCTTAGTGAGTTAGTTAGCTAACTAGACTATTTCCCAGTATTATGCAGCCTGCCTGGAGGCATATGTTCATGGTTGATTTTCCGAAATAAGGTAATTCCTCTTGTATCGAACTTTATGCTATCGTCTAGAGGTTCGTCATTTTGTCGCCTATTTGCTCGCCTGTGTGATGCAAAATGGAGAGGTACTTTGACTAGGATTAAGTCACCAGTATCTGTATACCTGAACTAGTTAAATATATATATGGGTCGCTCTAGACCAACAAGACTGTTGTCTGTGTTCCAGGATTCGTTATATCAGAGATCACGTCCAAGTCAGATGGTTAGACTTAGGAACATTATAAAGGTCGAGCTGACCTGTAGCCCATGTATGCTATTCACGTGCAGACAGTGAACGGACTTATTGTATACAACTGATCTGCTAGCATCAGAATGGGAGCATTTATTATTGTTTATGAACATTGAAGATCTGTAGCTGACACTGTTGCAGAAGTTATAGAAATTATTATTATTTATACAGCTTCACGAACTAGCACTCGATGATTGATGAATTTCTGAATCTATTGAACTGTGATGTCTTATGACGCATATATACAACAGCTATCATTGCTGACTACAGAAATTGTTTTCAATGTGCCATATCATCTTGCTGAACTCGTTAACCATGTTGATGTCATAAGTATCATGACTGTTTTGTGGCGTGCAATAAATGAAAGAAACTTATACAACGAAGTTACCCTTTCTATGACTCTACACGTCATGTTGCCTGTGTGATAACCCTGTGAACTGTTCCACTACCACATACACAGCAACATCCTAAATCAGAGAAGACACCTACATCTTACACTTTAACACCAGGTGTCGATAAGGGTGGCAAGTTACCACTTCAGCACAAATCCACCCTTATCATTTTTGGTGGCCAGAGCTGGTTCTATCATCTGATATTTTGGCGCACCATATCATTGTTGGTGGCCATAGGTTGGTTCACTCTGATTCCAGCTATCAAGGGGGTCAGCAAACCCAGACATCATCATCATACTAGATACAACTACAGCATCAACTACCACCTTACAAGAAATTTTATTGAAAGTATCCGGATTTTCTGACAGTTGCTGATTTTGAAACTACCCGGCGCTGCTCGGCAATATTGAAGTTTAGGTAAAATTAGAAGGACAAGTACCGAGCGAATGGATTTCCTGATCTGGTGAAAAGAAGGACAAGTGCCGTAACAACTGTTCCGGTCTCAGGGGTACTGCTGCGGGTTCAGAAGGTCAAGTGCCGGTTAAATCAATTTAGAAGATTCAGAAGGTCAAGTGCCGTAATAACTGTTGCAGTATTAGAAGCTCTTTTCCTTCGTCATGGCTGTTTATGGGAGCAGAAGTTAATCAACGTTGGATCATTATCCTCAGAATGCTGATTACATCCTGTTCTGCACCGTGCTGACGCTGGATTTATAGAAGTTAAGTGGCCTGTTTTGTTTGTGAACTGTGCCCTTATGTTCTAACTGAGCCTTCTGTACTTTCACACTTTCTCCTATTGTTTTCATGATACATGTTTATATGTTATATGTTATTTGTTATTTGTATATTTATATGTTTATATTTCAGCGGGTTTTCTCGGTTGGGCGGAGTCTTGCAGTAGAAGATACCACGTCACAGAGGTTCTACTGTTAGCGTTTTCGTTAGGGACTGTGCGAATTTCCTACAGTGAAATTTGCTAGCGACAATCGTTGCTATATCTGTTTAGTTGTGACGAGTTGTGCTTTATTTCTGTTTCTTGTATATATATATTTTTTTTTTTCTTTTTTCTTTTCTCTCTTTCTTTGTGTTTTTAGTTTCGATTTCGATTGTTTGTATTTGTAGGTCTCCCCTTTGCTATTATTCAGTTCTTTACGTATATTTTTGTGTATACACTGTAGCGTCATTTGTTAGTCATATCTTCGCATATTTCTTTTTAGTTTTGCTGTTTGTGTATTTGACTTATGCGAATGTTTTCGTATTGTTTGATCTTTGTTGATTGTTTACATTGACTCTGATCTTTGTTATTGTTTACATTGACTCTGATCTTTGTTATTGTTTACATTGACTCTGATCTTTGTTGTTGTTTACATTGACTTTGATCTTTGTTATTGTTTACATTGTTGGTGACCTTTGCTATTGTTTACATTGTCTTGTTATTGTTTACATAGTTCTTGCATAGTTAGCTTTCACTATTGTTGATATATGCTCATGCACTATTGGTCTATAGTGCACTTATCATAACAAACTGGTGTTTTTTGCTTATGCACTATTGTAGTGCAGTTATGATAAATAACTGATGATTATGCACTGATTTGGGTAGTGCACTGTTAATTAAGAGGTGACTTGTGATATTATTATACATTTGATAATACAAGTTGGTGTCAACTCCTGTTTCCCACAGAGATTGGGTTCAACATAGAGATTATACAAGCACTTTATTAAGTCTTGTTGCTATTTAACATTGAAATAAGATAATTAATTATTTCAGGTTCTGTACTCACATTTTGGACATCATGTCTACATTTGAGTACTTTATTGAGCAGGGTAAAGCCCTTGGGAAGACAGGTGATAAATTAGAAGAATTTGCGACTGTTCAATATGCCAAGGCATTGAAGTCGGAAGAAAAGAAAATGAAAGAACAAACTGAACAAAAGAGAATAGAGGCTGAAATAGAACAAAAGAAACTGCAGATGCAGGTGGAGGAAAAAAGATTTCAAATGGAAATGGAAAAACAAAAAAGAGAAGCAGAATCTCAGGAGAAGAGGCTTCAGGCTGAAGCTGAAAATAAGAGACTTGAAAAAGAAGCTGAAGAAAAAAAGTTACAGGCCCAGGCTGAAGCTGAAAATAAGAGACTTGAAAAAGAAGCTGAAAATAAGAGACTTGAAATAGAGGCTGAAGGAAAAAAGTTACAGGCTGAGGCTGAAGAAAGAAGGTTACAAAGAGAGGCTGATGAGAGAAAAGCAAAAATGGAACATGATGAAAAAGTCTTAGCTTTAGAGTTAGAGAAGTTAAAGTTATTGAACACTGGTAATGCTAATGAGGCAAATAAGGTGTCAAATAAGACTAATGCTAAGGATTTCAAGCTTAATCTACCAGCATTTAATCCCTCAATCGATGATATAACATTTTATCTAGATAGATTTGAAAGTGCATGTAATGTGCATAATATAGATAAAACATTATATGTGTATCATCTGTCCAAGATACTTAGAGGTGATGCTTTGACTTTGTTGAGTATGGTAGATGTGCCTGACAAAAACAACTATGAGGTTGTCAGGGCGGCATTGTTAAAGAAGTACCAACTTAACGAGGACGGATATCGTCTTAAATTTAAAACCATGTTACCAGAAACTGGAGTTGAATTCTCTGAATTCATCTCAGGCATCCGTCTTACTTTTTTACGATGGGTTGAGTTGTCTAAGACAGAAAATACATTTGAAGCTCTTATGGATTTACTACTTAGAGATAAGGTTATGTCTTCTGTTAATGAAGCTTTTCTATCTTTTCTTCATGAGCGTAAGCCTAAAAACATAAAAGAAATGGAAGAATACTGTAGCCAGTATGTTACTGCGCATCCGCACATAACCATTAGTAACTCTAAGGTGAAAGAAGGTCTGCCAGTTGCTTCGGCAGCACCTTATGGCCCAAATTTTATGCGTAAATTTCAGGGTAGCCAGAAAAATTTCAATAAAAAGAGTAATCGTAATTATGCCCAGAACCATAGTGATCAATTCCAGGGTGATTCTTCTTCCCAGAACTGGAGACAACCTAATACTACACGTTATTCTACTCCGGTTAACTTTAGAAATTTTCACAAAGGTAATCGGTACAGAGGAAAATATTGTATGCAGAGACCTCAATACCAAGATAATAGAGGTTCTCAACAACATAGAGATAGTAATGACAGTTATGGAAACTGGAACTCAAACCAGGATAAAAATTACAGTAGGGACTTTAATGATAATTGCAGAGGCAATAATGGTCGCGGTAGATCGCAACATAAGAGAAAAAGATATCAACAGACAAACTCTGTTCAACAAGAATCTCAGGGAGCAGATAAACAGGTTAATAATGATAAAGACCATAATGCTATCGGATGCTCATCTTTTGATTTTGGTAGGGCAAATAAATGTATCCAATGCAGTACTTTATTTGATCCGAAAACCGTTAGTACTTTAAGCTGTGGTCATCCTTTGCCCGCTCTTCCTGCTAATGTTGCTCATGATGGGAGAGGTTCTCTTATATTACATAAGGGGCTAGTAAATAGTAATCCAGTCTCAGTGTTGTTTGATTCTGGATGTACTACTGTCGGCGTTAGGCAATCTCTTGTAGATCCATCCTGTGCTACAGGAAAAGTCATCAAATGTGTCACATTTGGTGGCACGTTAGAAAAGTATCCTACTGCTATAATACACATTGCTACTCCTTTCTTCACGGGAGAGGTCCACGCGTGTCTACTTCCAAACCCTATTGCGGACCTTATTATTGGTCGTATTCACGGAGTTAGGGAATGTACCCCACAGCAGATTGCTGTTTGGGAAGAGCAAAACATTGAAGCTACCAATGCGGTGGTCCCAAGAGCACATGCTCTGGATCCACCTCAAACTTCATTAACTAATAATGATGAAGTAAATGACCAAGATAGTCACTTGACTATTACACGTGACTCATTTATCAAATTGCAAGAAGAAGATCCTTCTTTACAAAAATTCTTCATTCTAGCAAAAAAAGGTGATCCTAATCAGAACACTAATAGGAAATCTTGGATTTCTATGAAGAACGGCGTACTTGTACGTATGGTACAAGACTCGACTACGTCCACTCATTCACAAATTCTTGTGCCTAAGAGCATGAGATTGCAAATATTGCAACATGCTCATGACTCGCAATGTGCTGGACATATGGGTTTTTCCCGTACAAAGTCGAGGGTTCTTGCGGCTTTCTTTTGGCCATTTGTGAGCAAGGACATACGAATGTACTGTCGCTCTTGCAAAGTATGTCAGGAGGTCAAATCTAAAGGACCACGACATGCTGCGCCTATCCAGGCTGCTGACATTCCTATTCGCCCTTTTCAAAAAATGGCAATAGATATTATCGGTCCTTTTAGAATTAAGTCGGCTAGAGGACATCAATTTATCCTTACATGTGTCGATATGTGCACACGTTGGCCAGAGGCAATACCTCTCAAGAGCATCTCAACTGCTGATATCGCAGACGCTCTTTGGCTGATATTTTCTCGCTTGGGTTTTCCCGGAGAAATATTGTCAGACCATGGCACTCAACTTATATCAGACACTATGTCACAGGTAATGTCTATGCTACACATTAAAAGGTCTCTCAGCAGTATCTATCACCCAATGTCTAATGGGTTGGTCGAACGTTTAAATAGGACTCTGAAAACTTTACTTGGTAAAATAACTGAGGATCATCCTCAGGATTGGGACAGGGTCTTACCCGCGGCTCTCTTTGCGTATAGAGAGGTCCCCAATGAACATACGGGGTTTTCCCCTTTTGAACTTGTCTTTGGCGCGCAACCGCGCGGCCCTATGTCTTTACTTCACGATCTAATCACTGCCGATAATATTAGCGATGAGACTCAATCTTCTTATGAGTACGTCATTGCTCTTAGGCAAAAGATCATCGAGGCATGCAAACTAGCAACTTCGTCTTCAGAATTTGCTAAAGAAAAGGCAAGGCAGTTTGCAAATAAGAATAGATGTCTACGACAACTTTGTCCAGGTGACAAAGCTCTCGTTCTACTTCCTTCAAGGGAGAACAGACTTCTAATTGCATGGAAAGGTCCATATGCAATAGTCTCCAAAATTTCTGATGTCGACTATGTTGTCGATATTGATGGAAAGCATAAAACTTTCCACATAAATATGCTCACAGAATTTTATGAAAGACCTGACTATTTGCAGCCTATTTTCCAGGCTACGGACAATTCACAAGCAACTCGTGGTCAGTACTCATCTCTGTCAGTTATACAGGATGAGGAAACTACTTTTTCTGATGTCAATCTTCCTCTTTCTATGGTCCCACTTTATTCTACGGAATCTTGGAAAAACGTGACCGTTTCTCCAAATCTTTCCGCTGAGGAACATCGACAAGTTTCTTCGATGTTGCAAACATTTCAGGATGTTCTTACAGACATCCCGGGACACACACATGTCATAGAACATGACATTGTGCTAACTGATTACAATCCTATCAGAGTCAGACCATATCCAATACCTATTCATTTCCAGTCTCAAGTCGAAAAAGAGTTGGATGAAATGATACGTTTGGAAATCATTGAACCATCCACTTCAGCATACTCTTCGTCTATGGTTATTGTTCGAAAGAAGGATAATAACATTCGCATTTGCGTAGATTATCGCAAATTGAACCAAGTTACGAAGTTCGATGCTGAACCTATGCCTTCATTAGAAGAGCTACTCAATAAACTTTCTAATTCTAGATTCTTTACCAAACTAGATTTGTCTAAAGGTTATTGGCAAGTCCCGCTAACTGAACGTGCCAAACCTTTTACAGCTTTTTCTACACCTAGGGGTTTATTCCAATGGAATTTCATGCCTTTTGGTCTTATGAACGCCCCTGCTACATTCGTACGCATGATGCGGCGAATTCTCGCATATCGTACAGATGTCATAGCATACCTAGATGATATCTGTCTATTCAGTGATTCTTGGGAAGATCATTATTTGGGTTTATACGAATTACTGTCTACTCTTCGCGAGTATAACTTGACTGCAAAACCCTCTAAAGCCTTTATAGGATTTAGCGAGATTTCTTTCCTAGGTCATCGGGTTGGTCATGGTCTTTTAAAGACAGAGGACCACAATGTTTCAAAAATACTTAACATTTCGGTCCCTAAGACGAAGAAACAAGTAAGGAGTCTATTAGGTTTGATTCAATTCTACGGACGATTCATTCCGAATCTGTCCTCCATTATGGCACCGCTTTCTACTTTATTGAAGAAAGGGTCGCCTAATCTGATCCGCTGGTCTAAAGAATGTCAATCCTCATTGGACCAGGTTAAAGCCCTATTTTCATCTCCACCTATTCTTAAGTTACCTACTATTGAGAAGACTTTTGTTCTTCGAAGTGACGCCTCGTCAACAGGGATTGGGGCAGCACTAATGCAGGAGTATTCTGATACTTTGCATCCGGTGATGTATATCTCTAGGAAATTAAACGCTGCAGAAAAGAATTACTCGGTTTTAGACCGTGAGTTATTGGCTATGGTATGGTCTATTCTGAAGTTACAAAGATTTCTTCTAGGCGCACATTTCATTGTGGAAACCGACCAGAAAGCGCTTACTGCTATTCAGAGCAAAAACTTGAAGAGCTCGAGGTCCACTCGTTATGCCATAGCTCTTCAACCATTTCATTTCTCGGTTCGAGCTATCCGTGGTTCGGATAATGTAATGGCAGACATTCTGTCCAGATGTCCACACGATTCCACATGATTCTTCTGTCATATATATATATTTCCTGATATACAGTCCAATGTTATAATGACATGTTAGTAGATTTTGTCTCATTTTTTTTTTTTTGAGGGAAATTTATAACATTGTACCATGTAATTATCTAAGAAGGCTTAGTTAGTGATATACGGGCCAAAAGATCACTCGGCCACATTTAAATAAATTATTTTCAGGATTGTATTAAGAAATTTACCAGTTGTCTTTAAGATTTGTGTTATTGATATTTTCGCAGCACATCATTGAAGTCTGCGAGTTTATGTCCATTGTGGAACTTTGAGGATATCAAGTCCTGTCCTACATTGGGAGCGGATGATGTCCACATCTTCTTCTATTGAATGTTTTGTGTCACCGAAGAGCAACACATGTATTACTTATTAATTACTGTTACTTTATATAATGTAATAATATAGTGCGGTATATTAGTAAATTACACCGCTATTTGCAACACATTGTATGATAACACATAATATATTTAATTTCATATATTGGTATGAGTATAATTTGATTGTCATTATGTTGTTGCCATCATTGTGGCGTGTGTTGGTGGCACCTTCCTGGAATATATCAGCGTATACTTAGATAAATTTTTTCTCTAAGGATCTGAGATATGATCTCAGTGTCGCTCCATGCGTTGAGCTAATTTGTTAGGTATATATCCACGCATCATACGTGCGTTAGGAGCCTAGATTTTTTCCGGCTCCAGGATTTAAAAAAAAAAAAAAAATGGGACATTTTTTTTTTTTTCAGGGAGGGTGCGGTAATGTTACGCACGGATCATTATTATTTTTCGTTTGTATAAACATTTTTTCATATGTATGATCATTTTTTTGACTGAAGTGTGTATTATGTTTTCTATGGTCAAAGGGACATAATCCGAGTTATCGAGACTACAATTTGTTAGGAGTTGCCTTCTCTTGTATAGAGACACGTTCGGTCTATAATTTCTTGAACGAAGCGTGACCACATCTCCTTATTTGGTAGTATCAGTCAACTATGGTAGATGTCTGAAACCTTTCTTAACGCTTCTTTTTCATGACCATAAAAGGCGCGACTGTGTAAGACTTTTATCTCGAATGTTCTTCGAATCGTCTTATTGTGAACGGCAACTCAGAGATTGTCGTTCTGCGCATGTCAAAAACCGGGAGTTCGTTCTGTGTGTTCCGCCCAGTTGGGGAGTTTAGAAATGGTTTAAGAAGCGAGCAGACGCAACTGCGTCTTGTGATTCTCTGAGGGAAATACAGTGTCTTAGTGAGTTAGTTAGCTAACTAGACTATTTCCCAGTATTATGCAGCCTGCCTGGAGGCATATGTTCATGGTTGATTTTCCGAAATAAGGTAATTCCTCTTGTATCGAACTTTATGCTATCGTCTAGAGGTTCGTCATTTTGTCGCCTATTTGCTCGCCTGTGTGATGCAAAATGGAGAGGTACTTTGACTAGGATTAAGTCACCAGTATCTGTATACCTGAACTAGTTAAATATATATGGGTCGCTCTAGACCAACAAGACTGTTGTCTGTGTTCCAGGATTCGTTATATCAGAGATCACGTCCAAGTCAGATGGTTAGACTTAGGAACATTATAAAGGTCGAGCTGACCTGTAGCCCATGTATGCTATTCACGTGCAGACAGTGAACGGACTTATTGTATACAACTGATCTGCTAGCATCAGAATGGGAGCATTTATTATTGTTTATGAACATTGAAGATCTGTAGCTGACACTGTTGCAGAAGTTATAGAAATTATTATTATTTATACAGCTTCACGAACTAGCACTCGATGATTGATGAATTTCTGAATCTATTGAACTGTGATGTCTTATGACGCATATATACAACAGCTATCATTGCTGACTACAGAAATTGTTTTCAATGTGCCATATCATCTTGCTGAACTCGTTAACCATGTTGATGTC